>CM029013.1:16187419-16303053 GCA_016801055.1 Panax notoginseng | reverse complement strand
TGGAATCTGAAATGAAGCAAGGTACTCTCAACTCTTGTGGAAATACAGGTACGTAAAGGTCAGGGACGAAATTTCATAAGGAGGGGAGATTGTAAGACCCCGAATTTTATGAAATAAAAGTATTCAATTTTTCTTATAATTACTATTCAGTAAATGGTTAAATTGATAAAAGTTTAAAGTTATGGGTGAAATATGAATTTTTTTCAAAATAAGCAAGTGGTTATAAAATAATCATTGTTGTCGGGGAATATTCGTTTGGTCGTGGAATATTCTTTCTGTCGGGAATATTCGTACGACGGCGCAGCTATTTGTGGGCCCCATAACGAATAACTGTCGGGTGAAGGAAAACGACAAATTTGAGTTTTTACAAATAACGGCGTAGTTGTTACCGTTAACACTGTTGAAATACCCGGTGGTTAAAATACAGTAATACGCGTTATTGCACAGTAGCACACGGTATTGCACAGTATTTTTGAAATTATTGATTCTTACGTAAGAAGCATACTCAATAATTGTTACAGTAATTACTGTTCAATATTTTATTTTATTGATTCAATAATTGCTACGTTGAAATTTTATATTATTGTTGTTCAATAATTGTCACTGCACAGTATTTTCCATTATCAGATCAATAATTCATATTATTTGAATAATATTATTAGATAACATTATTGGCAATGTCTAGAAAGTTCTGTCTAAGGAGAGTTTGGTCATCTAATTGCGCGCCAGTAAGGAGAAATTCTTATTGGAAAGCCCCCTCTTTCCTGGGAACGGCCTGGTTGTCATAAATGTGATTCTGTAATATTATTTGTGAATAATTAATTATTGATTCATATGATAAGGAAATATTTATTTTATGTGGATATAAATGAGGGATATATTTTTGTGGTTAAAAATGAAGGAGTTAATGTTGAGGTTTTTATCCGTATTTTTGTCGGAATGGAGGTATTAAAAATCAGGGTTTTTGAGATATTTTGCGGGGGTTATAATTTTTAATCCGACCGTTGGATCGTGGTAATTTTTGGATATGTTATACATATATAAGTTGAGTATATGTCCATAAATTTTGAACCGTTAAAAATGAACGTATGATTTGTTATGAATTTTAAGAGGTGGCTGATTCGGAAATCAGGTTATAAATCATTTTTGGTGGAAAATTCTAGAATTGGTGGGCCCCACTTGTGGTTGGTGAAGAAATGTGCTGAATTATATTTCAAATGTGGTGGGTGGGAATAGTAGCAGGTAAAGCCATCAGGTTGCAGGTCAAACCTACCAAAATTTTCCTATAAATAGAGGGCTAAGTTAGAATTGAAAATCACACCAAAAACATAAGCTTTCTCTCTTTCTCTCTCTAGATTATTGAGTGTATTTTGTGAGTATTTAGATACTTGGTGAGTTGCTATTCATCAGTGCAAGTTTCCTTCAGCCTTATACCGATCAGAAGTACTGCTCTTTTGAGGTAAGGGATAGTAAGGGATAGTAAGGGATAGTAAGGGATTTTAAGGGTTGTTATGTTTTTCAGTTTCGTAATTTTTCTGAACTTCAAAAATTCTGGAAAAATTTGAAATGATATTTTGATGAGTTTTATTGATTGTGTCCAAAAATGGTGATTTTTGGATGTATAGATTGAGAGTTATGAATTTTATGAGAAAAGACTATTTTAAAAGTAACTGCTTATAATTCCTTGTGGTTAACTCCAAAATTGATGAAATTTTTATTGGGAGTACATGTATATGATAGAAGTATACTCTGTAAATTTCAGAATTTTTAGACAAAAGTACAATTTTTGATAAATGTCTAAATATTCGGCTATTTTGGCCATATGAAAAATAGTAAATGACTTTTAAAAATTCTGAGAAAAATATATGTTCACTATGGGACTATATTATGCTAAATCCCAGAAAAGAAATATTTTTGGAACTGATTTGGTATTTTTCATGAAAATAGTCTAGTTATGAGTAAATGAATTAAATATGTTTTGTGAAGTAAGAAAATTGGAAAATAGGATTTTATGGCTTGAGAATCCTATATGAGGTATATGCAGATTTTTGATGAGGGTTTTGGTTATTGATGATGAAATCTTAAGAGTTGGCATTTTATGATGATTAAATGCATTAATTAGTAAAGTGTAAACAATTAAATAAATTGTTTATAAGCTTAAAAATGTTATTCTTTCAATATCATTATACCGAAATATTGGTATGAATTTTATTGTGAAATTTCTACCTTTTTGAGTCGGTGTTACTATTCACGAGTTACTATTCATGAGTTACTATTCACGACAAAATTGGTTTCTTTTACTAACCAAATTATAGTTGATTTATGAATATTACTCTTGAGATTAAATCTATATGTTGATTATATTGATTTTATTATCATATATAACATTTTTATAACCCTGATGTTGAATTTCTCTTTCACTGGAGTGTAAAGATGGGTAGATTATTGGTATGATCATGACTAGGGTTCTCTTTGGCCTGTAGTGCAAAGTTGAATTGTGACTGGTATGATCATGACCATTGAATTTATAATTGAATATCTTTAGCTTAAGTGCAAAGGTGAATTGATCAACATGGTTATAATTATTGTTTATATAAATTCTGAAATGATTATATATTTCTTTGAGATATGAATATATTTGGCCTGTAGTGCAAATATGAATTGTTGAGGAATATCTTTGGCCTGTAGTGCAAAGATGAATTGTTGATGAATATCTTTGGCCAGTAGTGCAAAGATGAACTGTTGATGAATATCTTTGGCCTGTAGTGCAAAGATGACTTGTTGATGAATATCTTTGGCCCGTAGTGCAAAGATGAAGTTATTAGTATGATTATGAACAGGAACTGTGATTTGGTATAACCATGATGATGTTTGATGTTTCAGGTGATGAAAATTATCTTCGTCCTGGATGAGAAGAGGAATTTAGAACTACATTATGATTATGAGTTATTCATATGATTGTGGACCAGAATTGTTGATTGATGTTACAGGGATAAAACATTGTTGGTGGATTTTTAACATGGAGAAGATAATAGACTTTATAGTCTATTTGACTCTTCTAATGGATTGCTCGTTCCGCTGCAACTATGGTTGAATTTTTATCATTTACCATATGTTCTAAATCTCTGATTTATTATTGATGAAGGCTATTGATAATTTAATTATCTTTAGTCATGATATTCTTTACTGAGCTAGTTGTGCTCACCCTTTTGCTTCACAATTCCTTTCAGGTAATAAGAGTGTAGCTGGGTCGAGCGAGGGTAACGGGAAATAGAACGGTGGTCTCTAGCTGTGGATGTTCTCGAAGCAGTATAGAAAAGTTCATTTAGTAGTTATATTTGGTGAATCCAATAGGGTGAGGCGAACCCAACGTTGGAAGGGTGTTTTGCCACTATCATACAAGATGTCTAATGACATACAACCTCGTGTCATCATAAGACAGGGTTGTGCTCATCCACTTGCTGAGTATATCTATGGGCACTACCTATATAATCTTGGTGTTTGTTTGAAGTATAATTCTCAATTAGAGACAGTGGAGATAATGATAAGTCAAGAGAAGACTCACCATTGGGAAGAATATGATAGTAATCTTCTCGTTTTTCTTTGGGGTCTATTGGGTCAACCAAGGATAATTCTGTGGCCATATGATATCTATCATAACCTAGACGCGTGGCCTCCCATGTACGAAGGTTTCCTTGAGCACTTCCCAAAGATTCTAATTTCTAAAACAGTTTTTGACTATACCTTTATGTAAGGTGTTATTGTGAGGTGATGTCCACGGTTGGAACATGAGTCACATTTGGTATATATTTGTATCCAAACTCACAGCATATGTGTTGTTGTATTTTGCACGACAATTGTTGTAATAAAGTTGTAGTTGTTTTCTGTACCATGTATTTGACGACTCAGAATGGGTTGGGTGGAATGGACCTATTTTGGGGTTGTCACAGTTGGTATCAGAGCTTAGGGATATGATCTCTGGCGGAGATCGGGGAATACAACTAGGAGGGGAGAGATGAGTAAATCCTTCGCTAGTGTGTCCTACCTAAGCTTATTTGTTGGTCAGTCATAATATCGGAATATTATGTGATATGTTAATTTGTTAAATTAACCCTTGTTTTGAAGCTGTATTCTAGAATGATATTTGAAATACAGGAGATGAGCAATGGAGAAATCATGATGACAGGAAAGATGGAATCTGAAATGAAAGCAAGGTATTCTCAACTCTTTGAAATACCAGGTACGTAAATTTCGGGGACGAAATTTCATAAGGAGGGGAGATTGTAAGACCCCGAATTTTATGAAATAAAAGTATTCAATTTTTCTTATAATTACTATTCAGTAAATGGTTAAATTGATAAAAGTTTAAAGTTATGGGTGAAATATGAATTTTTTTCAAAATAAGCAAGTGGTTATAAAATAATCATTGTTGTCGGGGAATATTCGTTTGGTCGTGGAATATTCTTTCTGTCGGGGAATATTCGTACGACGGCGCAGCTATTTGTGGGCCCCATAACGAATAACTGTCGGGTGAAGAAAACGACAAATTTGAGTTTTTACAAATAACGGCGTAGTTGTTACCGTTAACACTGTTGGAATACCCGGTGGTTAAAATACAGTAATACGCGTTATTGCACAGTAGCACACGGTATTGCACAGTATTTTTGAAATTATTGATTCTTACGTAAGAAGGCACTACTCAATAATTGTTACAGTAATTACTGTTCAATATTTTATTTTATTGATTCAATAATTGCTACGTTGAAATTTTATATTATTGTTGTTCAATAATTGTTGCTGCACAGTATTTTCCATTATCAGATCAATAATTCATATTATTTGAATAATATTATTAGATAACATTATTGGCAATGTCTAGAAAGTTCTGTCTAAGGAGAGGTTTGGTCATCTAATTGCGCGCCAGTAAGGAGAAATTCTTATTGGAAAGCCCCCTCTTTCCTGGGAACGGCCTGGTTGTCATAAATGTGATTCTGTAATATTATTTGTGAATAATTAATTATTGATTCATATGATAAGGAAATATTTATTTTATGTGGATATAAATGAGGGATATATTTTTGTGGTTAAAAATGAAGGAGTTAATGTTGAGGTTTTTATCCGTATTTTTGTCGGAATGGAGGTATTAAAAATCAGGGTTTTTGAGATATTTTGCGGGGGTTATAATTTTTAATCCGACCGTTGGATCGTGGTAATTTTTGGATATGTTATACATATATAAGTTGAGTATATGTCCACAAATTTTGAACCGTTAAAAATGAACGTATGATTTGTTATGAATTTTACGAGATGGCTGATTCAGAAATCAGGTTATAAATCATTTTGGTGGAAAATTCTAGAATTGGTGGGCCCCACTTGTGGTTGGTGAAGAAATGTGCTGAATTATATTTCAAATGTGGTGGGTGGGAATAGTAGCAGGTAAAGCCATCAGGTTGCAGGTCAAACCTACCAAAATTTTCCTATAAATAGAGGGCTAAGTTAGAATTGAAAATCACACCAAAACATAAGCTTTCTCTCTTTCTCTCTCTAGATTATGAGTGTATTTTGTGAGTATTTAGATACTTGGTGAGTTGCTATTCATCAGTGCAAGTTTCCTTCAGCCTTATACCGATCAGAAGTACTGCTCTTTTAAGGTAAGGGATAGTAAGGGATAGTAAGGGATAGTAAGGGATTTTAAGGGTTGTTATGTTTTTCAGTTTCGTAATTTTTCTGAACTTCAAAAATTCTGGAAAAATTTGAAATGATATTTTGATGAGTTTTATTGATTGTGTCCAAAAATGGTGATTTTTGGATGTATAGATTGAGAGTTATGAATTTTATGAGAAAAGACTATTTTAAAAGTAACTGCTTATAATTCCTTGTGGTTAACTCCAAAATTGATGAAATTTTTATTGGGAGTACATGTATATGATAGAAGTATACTCTGTAAATTTCAGAATTTTTAGACAAAAGTATAATTTTTGATAAATGTCTAAATATTCGGCTATTTTGGCCATATGAAAAATAGTAAATGACTTTTAAAAATTCTGAGAAAAATATATGTTCACTATGGGACTATATTATGCTAAATCCAGAAAAGAAATATTTTTGGAACTGATTTGGTATTTTTCATGAAAATAGTCTAGTTATGAGTAAATGAATTAAATATGTTTTGTGAAGTAAGAAAATTGGAAAATAGGATTTTATGGCTTGAGAATCCTATATGAGGTATATGCAGATTTTTGATGAGGGTTTTGGTTATTGATGATGAAATCTTAAGAGTTGGCATTTTATGATGATTAAATGCATTAATTAGTAAAGTGTAAACAATTTAAATAAATTGTATTATAAGCTTAAGAAATGTTATTCTTTCAATATCATTATACCGAAATATTGGTATGAATTTTATTGTGGAATTTCTACCTTTTTGAGTCGGTTACTATTCACGAGTTACTATTCATGAGTTACTATTCACGACAAAATTGGTTTCTTTTACTAACCAAATTATAGTTGATTTATGAATATTACTCTTGAGATTAAATCTATATGTTGATTATATTGATTTTATTATCATATATAACATTTTTATAACCCTGATGTTGAATTTCTCTTTCACTGGAGTGTAAAGATGGGTAGATTATTGGTATGATCATGACTAGGGTTCTCTTTGGCCTGTAGTGCAAAGTTGAATTGTGACTGGTATGATCATGACCATTGAATTTATAATTGAATATCTTTAGCTTAAGTGCAAAGGTGAATTGATTAACATGGTTATAATTATTGTTTATATAAATTCTGAAATGATTATATATTTCTTTGAGATATGAATATATTTGGCCTGTAGTGCAAATATGAATTGTTGAGGAATATCTTTGGCCTGTAGTGCAAAGATGAATTGTAGATGAATATCTTTGGCCAGTAGTGCAAAGATGAACTGTGTTGAATATCTTTGGCCTGTAGTGCAAAGATGACTTGTTGATGAATATCTTTGGCCCGTAGTGCAAAGATGAAGTTATTAGTATGATTATGAACAGGAACTGTGATTTGGTATAACCATGATCTTTGATGTTTCAGGTGATGAAAATTATCTTCGTCCTGGATGAGAAGAGGAATTTAGAACTACAGTTATGATTATGAGTTATTCATATGATTGTGGACCAGAATTGTTGATTGATGTTACAGGGATAAAACATTGTTGGTGGATTTTTAACATGGAGAAAATAATAGACTTTATAGTCTATTTGACTCTTCTAATGGATTGCTCGTTCCGCTGCAACTATGGTTGAAATTTTTATCATTTACCATATGTTCTAAATCTCTGATTTATTATTGATGAAGGCTATTGATAATTTAATTATCTTTAGTCATGATATTCTTTACTGAGCTAGTTGTGCTCACCCTTTTGCTTCACAATTCCTTTCAGGTAATAAGAGTGTAGCTGGGTCGAGCGAGGGTAACGGAGAAATAGAACGTGGTCTCTAGCTGTGGATGTTCTCCCGAAGCAGTATAGAAAAGTTCATTTAGTAGTTATATTTGGTGAATCCAATAGGGTGAGGCGAACCTAACGTTGGAAGGGTGTTTTGCCACTGTCATATAAGATGTCTAATGACATACAACCTCGTGTCATCATAAGACAGGGTTATGCTCATCCACTTGCTGAGTATATCTATGGGCACTACCTATATAATCTTGGTGTTTGTTTGAAGTATAATTCTCAATTAGAGACAGTGGAGATAATGATAAGTCAAGAGAAGACTCACCATTGGGAAGAATATGATAGTAATCTTCTCGTTTTTCTTTGGGGTCTATTGGGTCAACCAAGGATAATTCTGTGGCCATATGATATCTATCATAACCTAGACGCGTGGCCTCCCATATACGAAGGTTTCCTTGAGCACTTCCCAAAGATTCTAATTTCTAAAACAGTTTTTGACTATACCTTTATGTAAGGTGTTATTATGAGGTGATGTCCACGGTTGGAACATGAGTCACATTTGGTATATATTTATATCCAAACTCACCGCATATGTGTTGTTGTATTTTGCACGACAATTGTTGTAATAAAGTTGTAGTTGTTTTCTGTACCATGTATTTGACGACTCAGAATGGGTTGGGTGGAATGAACCTATTTTGGGGTTGTCACAGTTGGTATCAGAGCTTAGGGATATGATCTCTGGCGGAGATCGGGAATACAACTAGGAGGGGAGAGATGAGTAAATCCTTCGCTAGTGTGTCTACCTAAGCTTATTTGTTGGTCAGTCATAATATCGGAATATTATGTGATATGTTAATTTATTAAATTAACCCTTGTTTTGAAGCTGTATTCTAGAATGATATTTGAAATACAGGAGATGAGCAATGGAGAAATCATGATGACAGGAAAGATGGAATCTGAAATGAAAGCAAGGTATTCTCAACTCTTTGAAATACCAGGTACGTAAATTTCGGGGACGAAATTTCATAAGGAGGGGAGATTGTAAGACCCCGAATTTTATGAAATAAAAGTATTCAATTTTTCTTATAATTACTATTCAGTAAATGGTTAAATTGATAAAAGTTTAAAGTTATGGGTGAAATATGAATTTTTTTCAAAATAAGCAAGTGGTTATAAAATAATCATTGTTGTCGGGGAATATTCGTTTGGTCGTGGATATTCTTTCTGTCGGAGAATATTCGTACGACGGCGCAGCTATTTGTGGGCCCCATAACGAATAACTGTCGGGTGAAGGAAAACGACAAATTTGAGTTTTTACAAATAACGGCGTAGTTGTTATCGTTAATACTGTTGAAATACCCGGTGGTTAAAATACAGTAATACGCGTTATTGCACAGTAGCACACGGTATTGCACAGTATTTTTGAAATTATTGATTCTTACGTAAGAAGGCACTACTCAATAATTGTTACAGTAATTACTGTTCAATATTTTATTTTATTGATTCAATAATTGCTACGTTGAAATTTTATATTATTGTTGTTCAATAATTGTCACTGCACAGTATTTCCATTATCAGATCAATAATTCATATTATTTGAATAATATTATTAGATAACATTATTGGCAATGTCTAGAAAGTTCTGTCTAAGGAGAGGTTGGTTATCTAATTGCGCGCCAGTAAGGAGAAATTCTTATTGGAAAGCCCCCTCTTTCCTGGGAACGGCCTGGTTGTCATAAATGTGATTCTGTAATATTATTTGTGAATAATTAATTATTGATTCATATGATAAGGAAATATTTATTGTATGTGGATATAAATGAGGGATATATTTTTGTGGTTAAAAATGAAGGAGATAATGTTGAGGTTTTTATCCGTATTTTTGTCGGAATGGAGGTATTAAAAATCAGGGTTTTTGAGATATTTTGCGGGGGTTATAATTTTTAATCCGACCGTTGGATCGTGGTAATTTTTGGATATGTTATACATATATAAGTTGAGTATATGTCCATAAATTTTGAACCGTTAAAAATGAACGTATGATTTGTTATGAATTTTAAGAGGTGCTGATTCGAAATCAGGTTATAAATCATTTTTGGTGGAAAATTCTAGAATTGGTGGGCCCCACTTGTGGTTGGTGAAGAAATGTGCTGAATTATATTTCAAATGTGGTGGGTGGGAATAGTAGCAGGTAAAGCCATCAGGTTGCAGGTCAAACCTACCAAAATTTTCCTATAAATAGAGGGCTAAGTTAGAATTGAAAATCACACTAAAAACATAAGCTTTCTCTCTTTTTCTCTCTAGATTATTGAGTGTATTTTGTGAGTATTTAGATACTTGGTGAGTTGCTATTCATCAGTGCAAGTTTCCTTCAGCCTTATACCGATCAGAAGTACTGCTCTTTTAAGGTAAGGGATAGTAAGGGATAGTAAGGGATAGTAAGGGATTTTAAGAGTTGTTATGTTTTTCAGTTTCGTAATTTTTCTGAACTTCAAAAATTCTAGAAAAATTTGAAATGATATTTTGATGAGTTTTATTGATTGTGTCCAAAAATGGTGATTTTTGGATGTATAGATTGAGAGTTATGAATTTTATGAGAAAAGACTATTTTAAAAGTAACTGCTTATAATTCCTTGTGGTTAACTCCAAAATTGATGAAATTTTTATTGGGAGTACATGTATATGATAGAAGTATACTCTGTAAATTTCAGAATTTTTAGACAAAAGTATAATTTTTGATAAACGTCTAAATATTCGGCTATTTTGGCCATATGAAAAATAGTAAATGACTTTTAAAAAATTCTGAGAAAAATATATGTTCACTATGGGACTATATTATGCTAAATTTCAAAAAAGAAATATTTTTGGAACGGATTTGGTATTTTTCATGAAAATAGTCTAGTTATGAGAAAATGAATTAAATATGTTATGTGAAGTAAGAAAATTGGAAAATAGGATTTTATGGCTTGAGAATCCTATATATGAGGTATATGCAGATTTTTGATGAGGGTTTTGGTTATTGATGATGAAATCTTAAGAGTTGGTATTTTATGATGATTAAATGCATTAATTAGTAAAGTGTAAACAATTTAAATAAATTATTTATAAGCTTAAGAAATGTTATTCTTTCAATATCATTATACCGAAATATTGGTATGAATTTTATTGTGGAATTTCTACCTTTTTGAGTCGGTGTTACTATTCACGAGTTACTATTCATGAGTTACTATTCACGACAAAATTGGTTTCTTTACTAACCAAATTATAGTTGATTTATGAATATTACTCTTGAGATTAAATCTATATGTTGATTATATTGATTTTATTATCATATATAACATTTTTATAACCCTGATGTTGAATTTCTCTTTCACTGGAGTGTAAAGATGGGTAGATTATTGGTATGATCATGACTAGGGTTCTCTTTGGCCTGTAGTGCAAAGTTGAATTGTTACTGGTATGATCATGACCATTGAATTTACAATTGAATATCTTTAGCTTAAGTGTAAAGATGAATTGATTAACATGGTTATAATTATGGTGTATATAAATTCTGAAATGATTATATATTTCTTTGAGATATGAATATATTTGGCCTGTAGTGCAAATATGAATTGTTGAGGAATATCTTTGGCCTGTAGTGCAAAGATGAATTGTAGATGAATATCTTTGGCCAGTAATGCAAAGATGAACTGTGGATGAATATCTTTGGCCTGTAGTGCAAAGATGACTTGTTGATGAATATCTTTGGCCCGTAGTGCAAAGATGAAGTTATTAGTATGATTATGAACAGGAACTGTGATTTGGTATAACCATGATGTTTGATGTTTCAGTGATGAAAATTATCTTCGTCCTAGATGAGAAGAGGAATTTAGAACTACAGTTATGATTATGAGTTATTCATATGATTGTGGACCAGAATTGTTGATTGATGTTACAGGGATAAAACATTGTTGGTGGATTTTTAACATGGAGAAAATAATAGACTTTATAGTCTATTTGACTCTTCTAATGGATTGCTCGTTCCGCTGCAACTATGGTTGAAATTTTTATCATTTACCATATGTTCTAAATCTCTGATTTATTATTGATGAAGGCTATTGATAATTTAATTATCTTTAGTCATGATATTCTTTACTGAGCTAGTTGTGCTCACCCTTTTGCTTCACAATTCTTTTCAGGTAATAAGAGTGTAGCTGGGTCGAGCGAGGGTAACGGAGAAATAGAACGGTGGTCTCTAGCTGTGGATGTTCTCCCGAAGCAGTATAGAAAAGTTCATTTAGTAGTTATATTTGGTGAATCCAATAGGGTGAGGCGAACCTAACGTTGGAAGGGTGTTTTGCCACTGTCATATAAGATGTCTAATGACATACAACCTCGTGTCATCATAAGACAGGGTTATGCTCATCCACTTGCTGAGTATATCTATGGGCACTACCTATATAATCTTGGTGTTTGTTTGAAGTATAATTCTCAATTAGAGACAGTGGAGATAATGATAAGTCAAGAGAAAACTCACCATTGGGAAGAATATGATAGTAATTTTCTCGTTTTTCTTTGGGGCCTATTGGGTCAACCAAGGATAATTCTGTGGCCATATGATATCTATCATAACCTAGATACATGGCCTCCAATGTAAGAAGGTTTCCTTGAGCACTTCTCAAAGATTCTAATTTCTAAAACAGTCTTTGACTATACCTTTATGTAAGGCGCCACTGTGAGGTGATGTCTACGGTTGGGACATGTGTCACATTTGGTATATATTTGTATCTAAACTCATAGCATATGTGTTGTTGTATTTTATACGACAATTGTTGTAATAAAGTTGTAGTTATTTTCTGTACCATGTATTTGACGACTCAGAATGGGTTGGGTGGAATGAACCTATTTTGGGGTTGTCACATTCCCCGTCTCTCCCCTCCTAGTTCTATTCTCACATCTTTGCCAGGGATCATATCCCTAAGCTCTGATACCAACTGTGATGCCCCCAAAAATAGGTATACATCACCCATCTTGGGTCGTCAAATACATAGTACAAAATATAAATACAACTTACTAATACAACTATCGTGTACAATACGACAAAACATAAACTGTGAGTTTGAATACAAATATTATCTTCTAGAGAGTATTCATACTCAAAAGGAGTCCTCATTACATTTATTAACACACTATTACATAGAATAGTGAGGACTACTAACTAATACTATCATTCAAACCATCACTCTATTTCCCGACTTGCCCCAGCTACGTTCTCATTTCCTGAAGAGAACAGTGAAAGAAAGGGTGAGCTCAACTAGCCCAGTAAGAAATATTATGACTAAGATAATGCAGAATAAATTATCATTAGTCTTCAACAATGTTAAACTGATAAAATATAATAGACATCAAGTTTAACTGCAGCGGAACAAGCAATCCATTAAAAGAGTCAAGTATAAAATAAACTCTACTATCTTTTATGATTTAAAAGGTTTTTCAACACTGTGATCGCTGAGACTCAGCTTAATAAAATAATCCACATCATCGAATCACCCCTGCACTACGGCCAAGGATATTCGTGTCTTTATTAATGGTCATGATCATGCCAACAACTGTCCATCAATGCACTACGGGCCAATGAGGACTTTTACCACATCATTTGTAACATTACGGTCATGATTATACCGAATAATCCCTGGTCATAATCATACCAAGTCCATCTATGCACTACAGGCCACAGATGACTTTCAACATTTTATAAACATGAGGATGATGACAATGATATAAGAATTCAATAAAACAAGTTCAAGAATTAGTTTATCCAGGAATTAATAACGTCCAAATTGTCAACATGATACTGTTTTGTGGAGTAAACTTCAAGGATGATCAGGAGAATATTTTCATGAATAGATACTAGATGAAGCGCAAATATCAAGTATATTCCACTAATTTCATGGAGTATAGAAGTCAAAGTTTTAATCAACTGAGTATAATAAAAAAATGGAATAACAAAAGAAATCACCATGCATGCGATAGACCGCACAGACAGGTTATTCCAACAGAATAATAAGTAATGGAACCAGTTCCGGCGTAAACGCACAGACAGGATATTCCGACGGAATAATAAATAATGGAACCAGGTCCGACGTAAACGCACAGACAGGATATTCCGACAGAATAATAAATAATGGAACCAGGTCTGGCGTAAAACACACAGACAGGATGTTCTAACAGAATAATAACAAGACGGAACCAGGTCCGGTGTAAAACACACAGACAGGATGTTCCAACAGAATAATAATAGAAACGGAACTAGGTCCGGTGTAAAACACAGACAGGATGTTCCAACAGAATAATAGAAGAATGTCACCAAGTATAGGGTAGACCGCGTATACAGGTTATTCCAACAGAATAATAAGAAATGGAATAACAAAAGTTCTCTTCATGAATAAGAAAGAATAACACCCCTTACCGTTTTAAAGAAGAGCTGAAATAAGGAAGTAGTTAAGTAGCAGAATACTCTTCTTCTCTCTCTCTATAGTTTCTCTCTATAGTTTCTCTCTCTAGAGTTCAGTGAATTCATAAGAAATAACGAAGGAATGAGCTGCTATTTATAGAAAAATAGAATGCATAGTAACTAATCTATGAACGGTCCAGATTGATTACTTTAATCTGACGGTCCATATTTAAAGAAAAATCTTTTAAATATAATATAATATATTCTATTTATAGAATAACTTTAATAAAGTATTCTGTTTTATATAAAAAGATGTTTCTGTTTTATTACGTTAATAATACGAATAAAACAAAACGTCATTATCGCTAAATAATTCATATTATTAACTGACAATAATTGAATCAAACTGAGTGACTTCTCACATAAGTATTAATAATCAATACCGTGTGCTACTATGCAACCGCACGTATTACTGTACTTTTACTACCGAGTAGTTCAACAGTAACAATGGTAAAACTTCCGCCGTTATTTTTAATAAAATATTTTTGTCGTTTTCTCAATCCGACAATAATTCTGTTGTGGGGTCCACCAATGATTGTGTCGTTGTACGAATATTCCCTGTTAAAACGAATATTCCCCGACCAATCGAATATTATATAACAACTTGCGTACTTTGCAAAATTTATAAATATTACCCATAACTATAACATTATATCAAATTAACTCCATAATATTCAAAAATGATATTTATAGAAAATTCATCTTTATTTATAAAAGTTGGGGTCTTACAAAATTAATGTTGAGGTGTTTTATCTGTATTTTTGTCAGAACGGAGGTATTGAAAATCAAATTAGGGTTTTTGAGATATTTTGCGAGGGTTATAATTTTTAATCCGACCGTTGGATTGTGGTAATATTTGGATATATTATACATATATAAGTTGAGTATATGTCCACAAATTTTGAACCGTTAAAAATGAACGTATAATTTGTTATGAATTTTACGAGATGACTAGTTCAGAAATTGTTGAATTTTTGGAGTTTATCATTTTGGTGGAAAATTCTAGAATTGGTGGGCCCCACTCTTGGTTGATGAAGAAATGTGCTGAGATTTTTATTCAAATGTGATGGGTGGAAATAGTAGCAGGTAAAGCCATCAGGTTGCAGGTTAAGTCTGCTTCGGCGTGCTAACATTATCTTATAAATAGAGGGCTAAGTTAGAATTGAAAATCACACCAGAAACATAAGCTTTCTCTCTTTCTCTCTCCATATTATGAAGCATATTTTGTGAGTATTTAGATACTTTGAGAGTTGTTATTCAGCGTAATTTTCCTTCGGCTTTGCATTCCAGTCAGAAATACTGCACTTTTGAGGTAAGAGATAGTAAAGGATTTTAAGGGTTAATATATTTTTCAGTTCGTAATTCTTCTGACCTTCAGAAAATTCTGGAAAAATTTGAAATGATATTTTGATGAGTTTTATTGATTGTGTCCAAAAATGGTGATTTTTGGATGTATAGATTGAGAGTTATGAATTTTATGAGAAAATACTATTTTAAAAGTAACCGCTTATAACTCCTTGTGGTTAACTCCAAAATTGATGAAATTTTTATTGGAAGTATATCTATATAATATCAGTATACTCTGTGAATTTCGGAATTTTTGGATAAAAGTACAATTTATGATAAATGTCTAAATATTCGGCGGTTTTGGCCATATAAAAAATAGTAAATGAATTTTAAAAATTTCGAGAAAAATATATGTTCAATATAGGACTATATTCTGCAAAATCTCAGAGAAGAAATATTTTTGGGACTGATTTGATATTTTTCATGAAAATAGTCTAGTTATGATTAAATGAATTAAATATGTTATGTGAAGTAAGAAAATTAGAAAATATGATTTTATGGCTTGAGAATCATATATGAGTTTTATGCAAATTTTTGATGAGGGTTTTGGTTATTGCGATGAAATCTTAAGAGTTGGCATTTTATGATGATTAAATGCATTAATTAGTAAAGTGTAAACAATTTAAATAAATTGTTTATAAGGTTAAGAAATATTATTATTTCAATATCATTATACCGAAATATTGGTATGAATTTTATTGTAGAATTTCTACCTTTTTCATGTCAGAGTTACTATTCATGAGTTACTATTCACGAATTACTATTCACGAGCTACTATTCATGGGTACTATTCACGACAAAAAAATTGGTTTCTTTTTCTGACCAAATTATCGTTAATTTATGATTGTTGCTCTCGCAAATAAATACAGTTGTTGATCATGTTATTTTTATTATCATATATAACATTTTTATAACCCTGATGTTGAATTTCTCTTTCACTTGAGTGTAAAGATAGGTAAATTATTGGTATGATCGTGACTGAGGAATGTCTTTGGCCTGTAGTGCAAAGATGAATTGTTAACTGGTATGATCATGACCATTGAATTTATAATTGAATATCTTTAGCTTAAGTGTAAATATGAATTGATTAACATGGTTATAATTATGGTGTATATAAATTCTGAAATGATTACATATTTCTTTGAGATATGAATATATTTGGCCTGTAGTGCAAATATGAACTGTTGAGAAATATCTTTGGCCTGTAGTGCAAAGATGAATTGTTGATGAATATCTTTGGCTCGTAATGCAAAGATGACCTGTTGTTGAATATCTTTGGCATGTAGTGCAAAGATGGTTTGTTGATGAATATCTTTGGTCGTAGTGCAAAGATGGATTTATTAGCATGATTATGAATAGGAACTGTGATTTGGTATAACCATGATCTTTGATGTTTCAGGTAAAGACAGGTAATGAAAATATTCTTCGTCCTAGGTGCGAAAAAAAATTTAGAATCACAATTATGATTATGAGTTATTCATATGATTGTGGAAAGGAACTGTTGAGTGATGTTACATGGATAAAATATTGTTGGTGGATTTTTAACATGGAGAAGATAATAGACTTTATAGTCTATTTGACTCTTCTAATGGATTGCTCGTTCCGCTGCAACTATGGTTGAAAATTTTTATCATCTACCATATGTTCTAAATCTCTGATTTATTACCGATGAAGACTATTGATAATTTAATTATCTTTAATCATGATATTCTTTACTGAGCTAGTTGTGCTCACCTTTTACTTCATAATTCCTTTTAGGTAATAAAAGTGTAGCTGGGTCGAGTGGGGGATAACAGGGGAATAGAACGGTGGTCTATAGCTGTTGAGGGTGAGGCGAACCCAACGTTGGAAGGGTGTTTCGTCACTATCATACAAGATGTCTAATGACATACAACCTCGTGTCATCATAAGACAGGATTGTGCTCATCCACTTGCTGAGTATATCTACGAGCACTACCTATATAATCTTGGTGTTTGTTTGAAGTATAATTATCAATTAGAGACAGTAGAGATAATGATAAGTCAAGAGAAGACTCACCATTGGGAAGAATATGATAGTAACCTTCTTATTTTTCTTTGGGGTCTATTGGGTCAACCAAGGATAATTCTGTGGCCATATGATATCTATCATAACCTAGAAGCATGGCCTCCCATGTACAAAGATTTCCTTGAGCACTTCCCAAATATTCTAGTTTCTAAAACAATTTTTGACTGTACCTTTATGTAAGGTACCTTTGTGAGGTGCTGATACATGATGGTGTTCAATGTCACATTTGGTATATATTTGTATCCAAACTCACAGCATGTGTTGTTGTATTTTGCACGACAATTGTTGTAATAAAGTTGTAGTTGTTTTCTGTACCATGTATTTGACGACTCAGAATGGGTTGGGTGGAATGGACCTATTTTGGGGTTGTCACAAGTACTTTCTTAATCCATGTGTAAAAACCTTAAACGACAATCTTTTAGGAACGGAGGTAGTACAATTTTTTTTGGGATAATACATTTTTTAGTTACTGTACTACCGATTTTCATTATGGTTACCGAATTTTTTTTTATTATAATCGAATAACTGTACTCTCAAAAATTATAAAATAGTCATTACTTAAGATTTTCGTCCGAAAAAATAGACGGAATGCTGACTGTGCAAGTTGACCAAATTTTTTACTTACGTGGACCAAACTTCTCTTCTTTGTTATCTTTAAACAAAGTGGAGTAGTAAATAAATGATAATAATAATTTCAAATAATAATAATAATATAATTATTACTGTCATTATTGTCAGTAATATTAAACTGTTTTATCCGTATGCTAAAAAAAAGGTACTGTTAATAATAATAATTTTATTATTGTTATAAAATATTAAAATTATTATTGTTATATTAAAAAAGGTATTGTTTCATTCGTTTGCTCAAAAATACTATAAAAAAGGTACTGATTCATTCGTATGCTCAAAAAAAAGGTATGCTAAAATTATTATTGTTATAAAATAATATTAATAATAATAATTTTAAAATAATAATAATAACAATAATAAAATACTATTAATAATAATAATTTTAATAATATGTAGAACTTCGGAGTAAAATTAATAGTATTGTATAACAATAATTTTAAAATAATAATAATATTAGTATTAATAATAATTTCAAAATAATAATAATAATAATAATAATAATAATTAATTTTATAAAATTAATTGTATTTTGGAGTTTGTTCCCTACAGATTTGTATGAAATTTGTTTTTTTTATTTTAATGGAGAATAAAAATGATTTGTCAAATTTATCATTGCTCAAATAATTTAAACTAATCAAATAATAAAAATGTTATTTTTTAAATACACATCAGTTTCATATAAAAATATTTTTATAATTTATATAATCTTTTTTAAATTTTAAAAAATTATTATTATTGTTATTATTATTATTTAAAAAATATTATTATTATTATTATTATTATTATTTAAAGATAAAAAATTTTACTACTCCACTTTGTTTAAAGATAACAAATAAGAGAAGTCTGGTCAACTTGCTCCACGTAAGTAAAAATGTCCGGTCAACTTGTACAGTCAGCATTTCGTTCGTTTTTTCGGACGAAAATCTTAAGTAATGACTATTTTATAATTTTTTAGAGTACAGTTATTCGATTGTAACAAAAATTTTGGTAACCACAATGAAAATCGGACCCTAGTACTGTGACGCCCCCAAAATTAGGTATACATCACCCATCTTGGGTCGTCAGATACATGGTACAGAATACAAATAAAACTTACTAATACAACTGTCGTGTACAATACGACAAAACATAACTGTGGGTTTGAATACAATTATTGTCTACTAGAGACTATACAAACTCAAAAGGAGTCCTCATTACAATTATTGTCACACTATTTAACAGAATAGTGAGGACTACTAATACTATCATCTGGTCCATCACTCCGTTGCCCGACTCGTCCCAGCTATATTCTAATTTTCTGAAGAGAACAGTGAAAGAAAGGGTGAGCTCAACTAGCCCAGTAAGAAATATTATGACTAAAATAATGCAGAATAAATTATCATTAGCCTTCAACAGTGTTAAACTGATAAAATATAACGAATATCAAGTTTAACTGCAGCGGAACAAACAATCAATTAAAAGAGTCAAGTAGAAAATAAAATCTACTATCTTCTATGATTTAAAAGATTTTTCAACACTGTTATCGCTCGGACTCAGCTTAATAAAATAATCCACATCATCGAATCACCCCTGCACTACGGCCAATGATATTCGTGTATTCATTAATGGTCATGATTGTAAGACCCCAACTTATTAATGAATAAAATCAAATTTTCTCTAAATATTATTGTGAATAATAAGGGGCTAATTTGATATAATACTTTGGTTATGGGTGAAATGTGCAAATTTTGCAAAATAAGCAAGTGGTTATAAAATATTCATTTTGTCGGGGAATATTCGTTTGGTCGTGGAATATTCTTGCTGTCGGGCAATATTCGTACGACGGCGCAGCCTTGTGTGGGCCCCATAACGGAAAGCGATTGGATGAAGAAAATGACAAGTATAAGTTATTTATAAATAACAGCGTAGTTGTTACCGTTAATACTGTTGGAATACCCGGTGATTAAAATACAGTAGCACACGGTATTGCACCAATTATTAATTCTTACGTAAGAAGGCACTACTCAATAAGTGTTACAGTAGTTATTGTTCAATATTTTATTTTATTGATTCAATAATTGTTGCATTGATATTTTATATTATTGTTGTTTCAATAATTGTTGCTGCACAGTATTTTTCATTATCAGATCAATAATTCATATTATTTGAATAATATTATTAGATAACATTATTGGCAATGTCTAGAAAGTTCTGTCTAAGGAGAGGTTTGGTCATCTAATTGCGCGCCAGTAAGGAGAAATCCTTATTGGAAAGCCCTCTCTTTCTTGGGAACGGCCTGGTTGTCATAAATGTGATTCTGTAATATTATTTGTGAATAATTAATTATTGATTCATATGATAAGGAAATATTTATTTTATGTGGATATAAATGAGGGATATATTTTTGTGGTTAAAAATGAAGGAGTTAATGTTGAGGTGTTTTATCAGTATTTTTATCGGAATGGAGGTATTAAAAATCAAATCAGGGTTTTTGAGAAATATTACGGGTGTTATAATTTTTAATCCGACCGTTGGATCGTGGTAATTTTTGGATATGTTATACATATATAAGTTGAGTATATGTCCACAAATTTTGAACCGTTAAAAATGAACATATGATTTATTATGAATTTTACGAGATGACTGGTTCAGAAATTGTTAAATTTTCAGAGTTTATCATTTTGATGAAAAATTCTAGAATTGGTGGGCCCCACTTGTGGTTGGTGAAGAAATGTGCTGAATTATATTTCAAATGTGGTGGGTGGGAATAGTAGCAGGTAAAACCATCAGGTTGCAGGTCAAACCTACTAAAATTTTCCTATAAATAGAGGGCTAAGTTAGAATTGAAAATCACACTAGAAACAAGTTTTCTCTCTTTCTCTCTCTAGATTATTGAGTGTATTTTATGAGTATTTAGATACTTTGAGAGTTTCTATTCATCAGAGCAAGTTTCTTTCAGCCTTATACCGGTATTCCGACCAGAAGTACTGATATCTTGAGGTAAGGGATATTATTTTCTTCTTAAATGATATTATTTTCTTCAATATCATTATGCTGAAATATTGATACGAGTTTTTATCAAATTTGAAACTTTTTGTGTCGGGGTTACTATTCATGTATACGGCACTATTCATGTATACGACACTATTCACGTATACGGCACTATTCACGAATACGGCACTATTCACCGAAAAATAAAATTTTTCTTTTTTGTCCAAGATGTCTATTATGGTTACTATCTTTGATTGTATCCATGTTTTGATCTTTATTTTTGAATTCTGCTTCACAATTGATTATTATGAAGTATTATTGATCTTGGATAAACTGTTATACGAATCCCTACTATTTGTCCTTCTGTCTCATTGGATTCGTTCTCTTTAAGATATTTTTCATCATCCTCAGTCCTAAATGATGATATTAATAAATATCTTTGGCCTGTAGTGCAAAGATGTATGATTACTTGATGAATATCTTTGGCCTGTAGTGCAAAGATGAACAGGTGTTGAGATGAACATGACTGACTGGTGATACAAATGAATATCTTTGGCCTGTAGTGCAAAGATGAATATTTGTTTAAAGATGATTATTAATTGATGTTACAGGGATAAAAGATTGATGATGGACTTTTAAATCTTAGAAGATAGTAGAATTTTTTCTCTATTTGACTCTTCTAATGGTTTGCTGTTTCCGCTGCAGTTGTTGATCTAAAACTTGTTGTCGATTATATTCTATCAGATTTTTTCCTGTTGAAGACTAACGATAATTTGTTTGTATATTATCTTAGTCATAATATTCTTTACTAGGCTAGTTGAGCTCACCCTTTTCCTTTTTGTTCCATTTTTCTTCTCAGGAGGTGAGAACATAGCAGGATCTAGTCGGGGTATGGAGTGATGGTTCTAGAAAGATGTTTTAGCAGTCCTCACTATTTTTGTAAAATAGTGTTTGAATAATTGTAATGAGGAATTATTTGAGTGTGGATATTGTCTAGAAGACAATATTAGTATTTAAACTCACAGTATGTGTTGTCGTATTTTGCACGACATTTGTATTTTTGAAGTTGTAGTTTGCTTTCTGTACCATGTATTTGGCGACTCAAAATGGGTGTTGTATACCTATTTTGGGGGCGTCACAATGATCATGCCAACAACTGTCCATCAGTGCACTACGGGCCAATGAGGACTTTTACTACATCATTTGTAACATTACGGTCATGATTATACCAAATAATCTCTGGTCATAATCATACCAAGTCTATCAATACACTACGGGCCAATGAGGACTTTTACCACATATGATTTTTAACATTTATAACCATGAGGATGATGACAATGATATAAGAATTCAATAAAAACAAGTTCAAGAATTAATTTATCCAATAATTAACAACGTCCAAATTGTCAACATTGTAACGCCCCCAAAATAGGTCCATTCCATCCAACCTATTCTGAGTCGTCAAATACATGGTACAGAAAATAACTACAACTTTATTACAATAATTGTCGTGCAAAATACAACAACACATATGCTATGAGTTTGGGTACAAATATATACCAACTGTGACTCATGTCCCAACCTTGGATAGCATGTCACAATGACACCTTACATAAAGGTATAGTCAAAAACTGTTTTAGAAATTAGAATATTTAGAAAGTACTCAAGGAAACCTTCATACATGGTAGGTCATGCATCTAGGTTATGATAGATATCATATGCCCATAGAATTATCCTCGGTTGACCCAATAGACCCCAAAGAAAAATGAGAAGATTACTATCATATTCTTTCCAATGGTGAGTCTTCTCTTGACATAACATTATCTCTACCGTCTCTAATTGAGAATTATACTTCAAACAAACACCAAGATTATATAGGTAGTGCTCGTAGATATACTCGGCAAGTGGATGAGCACATTCCTGTCTTATGATGACACGAGATTGTATATCATTAGACATCTTGTATGATAGTGGCAAAACACCATTCCAACATTGGGTTTGCCTCACCCTAGATGTTTCACAAAATATAACTACTAAATGATGACCACCGTTCTATTCTCCTGTTACCCCAGCTTGACCCAGCTACACTCTTATTACCTGAAAGTAATTGTGAAACAGAAGGGTGAGCACAACTAGCTCAGTAAAGAATATCATGACTAAAGATAATTAAATTATCAATAGCCTTCAACAGAATTAAATCAGAGACTTAGAACATATGGTAGATGATAAAAATTTTCAACCATAGTTGCAGCGGAACGAGCAATCCATTAGAAGAGTCAAATAGGCCATAAAGTCTATTATCTTCTCCATGTTAAAAGTCCACCAGCAATATTTTATCCCTGTAACATCAATTAACAATTCATGTCCACAATCACATGTATAACTCATAATCATAATTGTAGTTCTAAATTCCTCTTCTCATCCAGAACAAAGATAATTTTCATCACTTGTCTTTACCTGAAACATCAAAGATCATGGTTATACCAAATCACAGTTCCTGTTCATAAT
Organism: Panax notoginseng; assembly: GCA_016801055.1. Taxonomy (NCBI): domain Eukaryota; kingdom Viridiplantae; phylum Streptophyta; class Magnoliopsida; order Apiales; family Araliaceae; genus Panax; species Panax notoginseng. The sequence goes on along the minus strand of CM029013.1, from coordinate 16,279,623 downwards.
CATACTAATAAATTCATTTTTGCACCACGGGCCAAAGATATTCATCAACAGTTCATCTTTACACTACATGCCAAAGATATTCAACAACAAGTCATCTTTGCACTACGGGCCAAAGATATTCATCAACAACTCATTGTGCAAATATCTTGAATCAAATAGTCATCTTTGTACTATGGCCAAAGATATTCATCAACAACTCATCTTTGCACTACAGGCCAAAGATATTCCTCAATAGTTCATATTTGCACTACAGGCCAAATATATTATTATCTCAAAGAAATATATAATCATTTCAGAATTTATATAACCAATAATTATAACCATGTTGATCATTTCACCTTTGCACTTAAGCTAAAGATATTCAATTATAAATTCAATGGTCATGATCATACCAGTCAAAAATTCAACTTTGCACTACTGGCCAAAGAGAACCCATAGTCATTATTGTACCAAAAATCTACCCATCTTTACATTCAAGTCAAAGAGAAATATCATCATTAAGGTTATAAAAATGTTATATATGATAAAAAAAATAATATGATCAACATATAGTTTTAATCTCAAGAGTAATATTCATAAATCAACTATAATTTGGTTAGAAAAAGAAATCAATTTTGTCATGAATAGTAACTCGTGAATAGTAACCCATGAATAGTAACTCGTGAATAGTAACTCATGAATAATAACTCATAAATAGTAACTCGTGAATAGTAACTCATGAATAGTAACTCATGAATAGTAGCTCGTGAATAGTAACTCATGAATAGTAACTCGTGAATAGTAACTCGTGAATAATAACTCATGAATAGTAACCCCGACATGAAAAGATAAGAATTTCACAAGAAAAATCTTACCAATATTCCGGTATAATAATATTGAAAGAAATAATATCATTTTTAAAAAAATAACATCCCTTATTATCCCTTACTATCCCTTACCTCAAAAGAGCAGTACTCCTGACTGGAATAACGCTGAACGAACTTGCACCGTATAGCAACACTCAAGTTATCAAAATACTCACAAGAATACACTCGATAATATAGAGAGAGAAATAGAGAGAAAACTTCAGTTTCTGGTGTGATTTTCAATTCTAACCTAAGCACCCTATTTATAGGAAAATGCTTAGAACACCAAAGCAGAAAATTGAATATAATAATAATATAATTATAAAATATTTAAGCCCACCTCTATATACTTGAATTCAGCCATAAACACATGCTAACCTTCTAAAAAAAGTAAGAAAAAACGTTTTTCTTAATAAAAATAATTAAAACTTCCAAAAATTAATAATTTCAGAATTTCAGAACTTCAATAATTCATAATAAATAGCCCTTTTATCAGAAAATTCGAATCTCGCGAATTTTTATAGGAAATTCAATTCTCTACAACTTCGCAGAAGAAAGTTTTTTCAAATTCCAAATAGAAATTGACCGAAATCCACAAACGGACGATTTTACAGTCAATAATAAATTTTCGGTCAAGAATTGTGTCCACCAACACACAAAACATGTGTTAATCATTTAATCCAACAAAAATACTCTTCCTCCTCATTTATTCATATATTCCACATTCATTGTAAAAATATCACCATTAATATATTATTAAAATAATATATTTAAATGAATTATTTTATCAGAAAAAGATAAAATATTTATTTACAACAATTGTCACATTAAAAAATTTCTCCATCTATATCCACATAAAATCAATTTTTTCCTCATCATAGAAATTAATAATTAATTATACACAAATAATATTACAGAACCACAGTACTGGCAACCAGGCCGTTCTCAGGAAAGAGGGGGCTTTCCAATAAGGATCTCTTCCTTACTGGCGCGCAATTAGATGACCAAACCTCTCCTTAGACAGAACTTTGTAGACATTGCCAATAATGTTATCTAATAATATTATTCAGATAATATGAATTATTGTTCCGATAATAGAAAATACTGTGTAGTGACAATTATTAAAACAACAGTAATATAAAATATCAACGCAGCAATTATTGAATCAATAAAATAAAATACTGAACAGTAATTACTGTAACAATTATTGAGTAATGTCTTCTTACGTAAAAATTAATAATTAGTGCAATACCGTGTGCTACTGTGCAACAACGCGTATTACTGTGTTTTAACCACCGGGTATTCCAACAGTGTTAACGGTAACAACTACGCCGTTATTTATAAACAACTTACTCTTGTCGTTTTTTTCATCCAATCGCTTTCCGTTATGGGGCCCACAAAAGGCTGCGCCGTCGTATGAATATTCCCCGACAGTAAGAATATTCCACGATCAAACGAATATTCTCAGACAACAATGAATATTTTATAACCACTTGTGTATTTCGAAAAAAAATTTATATATCACCCTTAACTTTAACATTTATCAATTTAACCATTTACTGAATAGTAATTATAAGAAAAATTGAATACTTTTATTTCATAAAATTCGGGGTCTTACAATCTCCCCTCCTTATGAAATTTCGTCCTCGAAATTTACGTACCTGGTATTTCAAAGAGTTCAGAATACCTTGCTTCAATTTAAGATTCTATCACCCCGTCATCATGATTTCTCCATTGCTCATCTCCTGTATTTCAGATATCATTCTAGAATGCAGCTTCAAAACAAAGGTTAATTGAACAAATTAACATATCACATAATATCCCGATATTATGACTGACCAACAAATAAGCTTAGGTAGGAAACACTAGCGAAAGATTTACTCGTCTCTCCCCTCCTAGTCCTATTCCCCGATCTCCGCCAGAGATCATATCCCTAAGCTCTGATACCAAATGTAACGCCCCCAAAATAGGTCCATTCCATCCAACCTATTCTGAGTCGCCAAATACATGGTACAAAAAATAACTATAACTTTATTATAATAATTGTCGTGCAAAATACAACAACACATATGTTATGAGTTTGGGTACAAATATATACCAACTGTGACTCATGTCCCAACTTTGGATAGCACGTCACAATGACACCTTACATAAAGGTATAGTCAAAAACTGTTTTAGAAATTAGAATATTTGGAAAGTGCTCAAGGAAACCTTCATACATGGGAGGTCATGCATCTAGGTTATGATAGATATCATATACCCATAGAATTATCCTCGGTTGACCCAATAGACCCCAAAGAAAAATGAGAAGATTACTATCATATTTTTTCCAATGGTGAGTCTTCTCTTGACATAACATTATCTCTACCGTCTCTAATTGAGAATTATACTTCAAACAAACACCAAGATAATATAGGTAGTGCTCGTAGATATACTCGGCAAGTGGATGAGCACATCCCTGTCTTATGATGACACGAGATTGTATATCATTAGACATCTTGTATGATAGTGGCAAAACACCATTCCAACGTTGGGTTTGCCTCACCCTAGATGATTCACCAAATATAACTACTAAATGATGACCACCGTTCTATTCTCCTGTTACCCCAGCTCGACCCAGCTACACTCTTATTACCTGAAAGGAATTGTGAAACAGAAGGGTGAGCACAACTAGCTCAGTAAAGAATATCATGACTAAAGATAATTAAATTATCAATAACCTTTAACAGAATTAAATCAAAGACTTAGAACATATGGTAGATGATAAAAATTTTCAACCATAGTTGCAGCGGAACAAGTAATCCATTAGAAGAGTCAAATAGACCATAAAGTCTATTATCTTCTCCATGTTAAAAGTCCACCAGCAAGGTTTTATCCCTGTAACATCAATCAACAATTCCTGTCCACAATCACATGTATAACTCATAATCATAATTGTAGTTCTAAATTCCTCTTCTCATCCAGAACAAAGATAATTATCATCACTTGTCTTTACCTGAAACATCAAAGATCATGGTTATACCAAATCACAGTTCCTGTTCATAATCATACTAATAAATTCATCTTTACACCACGGGCCAAAGATATTCATCAACAGTTCATCTTTACACTACATGCCAAAGATATTCAACAACAAGTCATCTTTGCACTACGGGCCAAAGATATTCATCAACAACTCATAGTGCAAATATCTTGAATCAAATAGTCATCTTTGTACTATGGCCAAAGATATTCATCAACAACTCATCTTTGCACTACAGGCCAAAGATATTCCTCAATAGTTCATATTTGCACTACAGGCCAAATATATTATTATCTCAAAGAAATATATAATCATTTCAGAATTTATATAACCAATAATTATAACCATGTTGATCATTTCACCTTTGCACTTAAGCTAAAGATATTCAATTATAAATTCAATGGTCATGATCATACCAGTCAAAAATTCAACTTTGCACTACTGGCCAAAGAGAACCCATAGTCATGATTGTACCAAAAATCTACCCATCTTTACATTCAAGTCAAAGAGAAATATCATCATTAGGGTTATAAAAATGTTATATATGATAAAAAAATAATATGATCAACATATAGTTTTAATCTCAAGAGTAATATTCATAAATCAACTATAATTTGGTTAGAAAAAGAAATCAATTTTGTCATGAATAGTAACTCGTGAATAGTAACCCATGAATAGTAACTCGTGAATAGTAACTCATGAATAATAACTCATAAATAGTAACTCGTGAATAGTAACTCATGAATAGTAACTCATGAATAGTAGCTCGTGAATAGTAACTCATGAATAGTAACTCGTGAATAGTAACTCGTGAATAATAACTCATGAATAGTAACCCCGACATGAAAAGATAAGAATTTCACAAGAAAAATCTTACCAATATTCCGGTATAATGATATTGAAAGAAATAATATCATTTTTAAAAAAATAACATCCCTTATTATCCCTTACTATCCCTTACCTCAAAAGAACAGTACTCCTGACTGGAATAACGCTGAACGAACTTGCACCGTATAGCAACACTCAAGATATCAAAATACTCACAGGAATACACTCGATAATATAGAGAGAGAAATAGAGAGAAAACTTCAGTTTCTGGTGTGATTTTCAATTCTAACCTAAGCACCCTATTTATAGGAAAATGCTTAGAACACCAAAGCAGAAAATTGAATATAATAATAATATAATTACAAAATATTCAAGCCCACCTCTATATACTTGAATTCAGCCATAAACACATGCTAACCTTCTAGAAAAAGTAAGAAAAAACGTTTTTCTTAATAAAAATAATTAAAACTTCCAAAAATCAATAATTTCGGAACTTCAGAACTTCAATAATTCATAATAAATAGCCCTTTTATTAGAAAATTCGAATCTTACGTGTTTTTATAGGAAATTCAATTCTCTACAACTTTGCAGAAGAAATTTTTTCCAAATTCCAAACAGAAATTGACCGAAATCCACAAACGGGCGATTTTACAGTCAATAATAAATTTTCGGTCAAGAATTGTGTCCACCAACACACAAAATATGTGTTAATCATTTAATCCAACAAAAATACTCTTCCTCCTTATTTATTCATATATCCTACATTCATTGTAAAAATATCACCATTAATATATTATTAAAATAATATATTTAAATGAATTATTTTATCAGAAAAAGATAAAATATTTATTTACAACAATTGTCACATTAAAAATTTTCTCCATCTATATCCACATAAAATCAATATTTTCCTCATCATAGAAATTAATAATTAATTATACACAAATAATATTACAGAACCACAGTACTGGCAACCAGGCCGTTCTCAGGAAAGAGGGGGCTTTCCAATAAGGATCTCTTCCTTACTGGCGCGCAATTAGATGACCAAACCTCTCCTTACACAGAACTTTCTAGACATTGTCAATAATGTTATCTAATAATATTATTCAGATAATATGAATTATTGCTCCGATAATAGAAAATACTGTGTAGTGACAATTATTAAAACAACAGTAATATAAAATATCAACGCAGCAATTATTGAATCAATAAAATAAAATACTGAACAGTAATTACTGTAATAATTATTGAGTAATGCCTTCTTACGTAAAAATCAATAATTAGTGCAATACCGTGTGCTACTGTGCAACAACGCGTATTACTGTGTTTTAACCACCGGGTATTCCAACAGTGTTAATGGTTACAACTACGCCGTTATTTATAAACAACTTACTCTTGTCGTTTTTTTCATCCAATCGCTTTCCGTTATGGGGCCCACAAAAGGCTGCGCCGTCGTATGAATATTTCCCGACAGTAAGAATATTCCACGATCAAACGAATATTCCCCGACAACAATGAATATTTTATAACCACTTGTGTATTTCGAAAAAAAATTTATATATCACCCTTAACTTTAACATTTATCAATTTAACCATTTACTGAATAGTAATTATAAGAAAAATTGAATACTTTTATTTCATAAAATTCGGGGTCTTACAAACATGATACTGCTTTGTGGAGTAAAATTCAAGAATGCTTAGAAGAATATTTTCATGAAAAGATACTGGATGAAACGCAATTATCAAGGATATTCCACAAATTTCATGGAGTATAGAAGTCAAAACTTAACCAACTGAGTATAATAAAGAATTAAATAACAAAAGAAATTATCATGCATGCGATAGACCGCACAAACAGGTTATTCCAACAGAATAATAAATAATAGAACCAGGTCCGGCGTAAAACGCACAGACAGGATATTCCAACAGAATAATAATAAAGACGGAACCAGGTCCGATGTAAAACACACAGACAGGATGTTCCGAAAGAATAATAATAAAGACGGAACAAGGTCGGGTGTAAAACACACAGACAGGATGTTCCAACAGAATAATAATAAAGATGGAACCAGGTCTGGTGTAAAATACACAGACAGGATGTGACGCCCCCAAAATAGGTATACAACACCCATTCTGAGTCGCCAACTACATGGTACAGAAAGCAAACTACAACTTCACTAATACAATTATCGTGCAAAATACGACAACACATACTGTGAGTTTAAATACAAATATTGTCTTCTAGACAATATCCACACTCAAATAAGTCATCAATACAATTATTCAAACACTATTTTACAAAAATAGTGAGGACTGCTAAAACATCTTTCTAGAACTATCACTCCATACCCCGACTAGATCCTGCTATGTTCTCACCTCCTGAGAAGAAAAATAGAACAAAAAGGAAAATGGTGAGCTCAACTAGCCCAGTAAAGAATATTATGACTAAGATAATATACTACAAATTATCATTAGTATTTAACAGGAAAAAATCTGATAGAACATAATCGACAATAAGTTTTAGATCAACAACGGCAGCGGAAACAGCAAACCATTAGAAGAGTCAAGTAGAGAATGAATTCTACTATCTTCTAAGATTTAAAAGTTCATCATCAATATTTTATCCCTGTAACATCAATTAATAATCATCTTTATTCAAATATTCATCTTTGCACTACAGGCCAAAGATATTCATTTGTATCACCAGTCGGTCATGTTCATCTCAACACCTGTTCATCTTTGCACTACGGGCCAAAAATATTTATCAGTTAATCATTCATCTTTGCACTACAGGCCAAAGATATTCAGTAGTATCATCATTTAGGACTGAGGATGATGAAAAATATTTTAAAGGAAACGAATCCATTGAGACAGAAGGACAAATATTAGGGATTCGTATAACAGTTTATCCAAGATCAATAATACTTCATAATAATCAATTGTGAAGCAGAATTCAAAAATAAAGATCAAAACATGGATACAATCAAATATAGTAACCATAATAGACATATTGGACAAAAAGGGAAAATTTTATTTTTCGGTGAATAGTGCCGTATTCGTGAATTGTACCGTATACGTGAATAGTGCCGTATACGTGAATAGTAACCCCGACACAAAAAGTTTCAAATTTGATAAAAACTCATATCAATATTTCAGCATAATGATATTGAAGAAAATAATATCATTTAAGAAGAAAATAATATCCCTTACCTCAAAATATCAGTACTTCTGGTCGGAATACCGGTATAAGGCTGAAAGAAACTTGTTTTGATGAATAGAAACTCTCAAAGTATCTAAATACTGACAAAATACACTCAATAATCTAGAGAGAGAAAGAGAGAAAATATGTTGCTGGTGTGATTTTCAATTCTAACTTAGCCCTCTATTTATAGGAAAATGTTAGCACGCCGAAGCAGACTTAACCTGCAACCTGATGGCTTTACCTGCTACTATTTCTACCCACCACATTTGAATAAAAATCTCAGCATATTTCTTCACCAACCAAGAGTGGGGCCCACCAATTCTAGAATTTTCTATCAAAATGATAAACTCCAAAAATTCAACAATTTATGAACCAGTCATCTTGTAAAATTCATAATAAATCATACGTTCATTTTTAACGGTTCAAAATTTGTGGACATATACTCAACTTATATATGTATAACACATCCAAAAATTACCACGATCCAACGGTCAGATTAAAAATTATAACCCCCACAAAAATATCTCAAAAACCCTGATTTTTAATACCTCAATTCCGACAAAAATACTGATAAAAATCTCAACATTAACTCCTTCATTTTTAACTATAAAAATATATCCCTCATTTATATCCACATAAAATAAATATTTCCTTATCATATGAATCAATAATTAATTATTCACAAATAATATTACAGAATCACATTTATGACAACTAGGCCGTTCCCAGGAAAGAGGGGGCTTTCTAATAAGGATTTCTCCTTACTGGCGCGCAATTAGATGACCAAACCTCTCCTTAGACAGAACTTTCTAGACATTGCCAATAATGTTATCTAATAATATTATTCAAATAATATGAATTATTGATCTGATAATGGAAAATACTGTGCAGCAACAATTATTGAAACAACAATAATATAAAATATCAACGCAACAATTATTGAAACAATAAAATAAAATATTGAACAGTAACTACTGTAACAATTATTGAGTAGTGCCTTCTTATGTAAGAATCAATAATTGGTGCAATACCGTGTGCTACTGTATTTTAACCACCGGGTATTCCAACAGTATTAACGGTAACAACTACGCCGTTATTTATAAACAACTTGTACTTGTCGTTTTCTTCATCCAATCGCTTTCCGTTATGGGGCCCACACAAGGCTGCGCCGTCGTACGAATATTTTCCGACAGCAAGAATATTCCACGACCAAACGAATATTCCCCGACAAAATGAATATTTTATAACCACTTGCTTATTTTACAAAATTTGCACATTTCACCCATAACCAAAGTATTTTATCAAATTAACCCCTTATTATTCACAATAATATTTAGAGAAAATTTGATTTTATTCATTAATAAGTTGGGGTCTTACACATGATGTTCCAACAGAATAATAGAAGAATGTCACCAAGTATAGGGTAGACCGAGTATACAAGTTATTCCAACAGAATAATAAAAAATAGAATAACAACAGTTCTCTTCATGAATAAGAAAGAATAACACCCCTTACTATAAGACCCCAAATTTTATGAAATAAAAGTATTCAATTTTTCTATTTAGTAAATGGTTAAATTGATAAAAAGTTAAAGTTAAGGGTGATATATGAATATTTTTCAAAATAAGCAAGTGGTTATAAAATATTTATTTTATCGGGGAATATTCGTTTGGTCGTGGAATATTCTTTCTGTCGGGGAATATTAGTACGACAGCGCAGCTATTTGTGGGCCCCATAACGAAAAGCGATTGAATGAAGAAAATGACAAAATTGAGTTTTTATAAATAACGGCGTAGTTGTTACCGTTAACACTGTTGGAATACTTGGTGGTTAAAATACAGTAATACGCGTAGTTGCACAGTAGCACACGGTATTGCACAGTATTTTTTTAATTATTAATTCTTACGTAAGAAGGCACTACTCAATAATTGTTACAGTAATTACTGTTCAATATTTTATTTTATTGATTCAATAATTGTTGCGTTGATATTTTATATTATTGTTGTTTCAATAATTGTTGCTGCATAATATTTTTCATTATCAGATCAATAATTCATATTGTAACGACCCCAAAATAGGTCCATTCCATCCAACCCATTTTGAGTCGCCAAATACATGGTACAAAAAATAACTACAACTTTATTGCAACAATTATCGTGCAAAATACAACAACACATATGTTGTGAGTTTTGATACTAAAATATACCAACTGTGACTCTGAACACCAACCTTGGATAGCACGTCACAATGACACCTTACATAAAGGTACAGTCAAAAACTGTTTTAGAAATTAAAACCTTTAGAAAATACTCAAGGAAACCTTCATATATGGGAGACCATGCATCTAGGTTATGATAGATATCATATGCCCACAGAATTATCCTCGGTTGACCCAATAGACCCCAAAGAAAAATGAGATGATTACTATCATATTCTTCCCAATGGTGAGTCTTCTATTGACATATCATTATCTCCACTGTCTCTAACTGAGAATTATACTTCAAACAAATACCAAGATTATATAGGTAGTGCTCGTAAATATACTCAGCAAGTGGATGAGCACAACCTTATCTTATGATGACACGAGGTTGTATGTCATTATACATCCTGTAAGATAGTGGCAAAACACCCTTCCAAGTTAAATTCACCTCACCCTCAATATCTATAGACCACCGTTCTATTCCCTTGTTATCCCTCGCTCGACCCAGCTACACTTTTATTACCTGAAAGGAATTGTGAAGCAAAAGGGTGAGCACAACTAGCTCAGTAAAGAATATCATGACTAAAGATAAATTATCAATAGTCTTCAACAGTAATAAATCAGAGATTTAGAACATATGGTAGATGATAAAACTTTTCAACCATAGTTGCAGCGGAACGAGCAATCCATTAGAAGAGTTAAATAGACTATAAAGTCTATTATCTTCTCCACGTTAAAAGTCCACCAACAATGTTTTATCCCTGTAACATCAATCAATAGTTCCTTTCCACAATCATATGAATAATTCATAATCATAATTGTGATTCTAAATTTCGCATCCAAGACGAAGATAATTTTCATCACCTGTCTTTATCTGAAACATCAAAGATCATGGTTATACCAAATCACAGTTCCTGTTCATAATCATACTAATAAATTCATCTTTGCATCACGGGCCAAAGATATTCATCAACAGTTCATCTTTACACTACATGCCAAAGATATTCAACAACAAGTCATCTTTGCACTACGGGCCAAAGATATTCATCAACAACTCATCTTTGCACTACAGGACAAAGATATTCCTCAATAGTTCATATTTGCACTACAGGCCAAATATATAATTATCTCAAAGAAATATATAATCATTTCAGAATTTATATAACCAATAATTATAACCATGTTGATCATTTCACGTTTGCACTTAAGCTAAAGATATTCAATTATAAATTCAATGGTCATGATCATACCAGTCACAATTCAACTTTTCACTACTGGACAAAGAGAATCCTAGTCATGATCATACCAATAATCTACCCATCTTTACACTCAAGTCAAAGAGAAATATCATCATTAGGGTTATAAAAATGTTATATATGATAAAAAAATAATATGATCAACATATAGTTTTAATCTCAAGAGTAATATTTATAAATCAACTATAATTTGGTTAGAAAAAAAAACTAATTTTGTCATGAATAGTAACTTGTGAATAGTAACCCATGAATAGTAACTCGTGAATAGTAACTCATGAATAATAACTCATAATATAAACTTATGAATAGTAACTCGTAAATACTAACTCATGAATAATATCTCGTGAATAGTAACTCATGAATAGTAACTCGTGAATAGTAACTCATGAATAGTAACCCCGACATGAAAAGATAAGAATTTTACAAGAAAAATCTTACTAATATTCCGGTATAATGATATTGAAAGAAATAATATCATTGATAAAAAAAAATAACATCCCTTACTATCCCTTACCTCAAAAGCGCAGTACTTCTGACTCGAATAACGCTGAATGAACTTGCACCGTATAGCAACACTCAAGATATCAAAATACTCATAAGAATACGCTCGATATATAGAGAGAAAAATAGAGAGAAAACTTCAGTTTCTGGTGTGATTTTCAATTCTAACCTAAGCACCCTATTTATAGGAAAATGCTTAGAACACCAAAGCAGAAAATTGAATATAATGATAATATAATTACAAAATATTCAAGCCCACCTCTATATACTTGAATTCAGCCATAAACACATGCTAACCTTCTAGAAAAAGTAAGAAAAAACGTTTTTCTTAATAAAAATAATTAAAACTTCCAAAAATCAATAATTTCGGAACTTCAGAACTTCAATAATTCATAATAAATAGCTTTTTTATCAGAAAATTCGAATCTCGCGAGTTTTTATAGGAAATTCAATTCTCTACAACTTTACAGAAGAAAGTTTTTCCAAATTCCAAACAAAAATTGACCGAAATTCATAAACGGACGATTTTACAGTCAATAATAAATTTTCGGTCAAGAATTGTGTCCACCAACATACAAAATATGTGTTAATCATTTAATCCAACAAAAATACTCTTTCTCCTCATTTATTCATATATCCCACATTCATTATAAAAATATCACCATTAATATATTATTAAAATAATATATTTAAATGAATTATTTTATCAGAAAAAGATAAAATATTTATTTACAACAATTGTCACATTAAAAATTTTCTCCATCTATATTCACATAAAATTAATATTTTCCTCATCATATAAATTAATAATTAATTATACACAAATAATATTACAGAACCACAGTACTAGCAACCAGGCCGTTCTCAGGAAAGAGGGGGCTTTCCAATAAGGATCTCTCCTTACTGGCGCGCAATTAGATGACCAAACCTCTCCTTAGACAGAACTTTCTAGACATTGCCAATAATGTTATCTAATAATATTATTCAGATAATATGAATTATTGTTCCGATAATAGAAAATACTGTGTAGTGACAATTATTAAAATAACAGTAATATAAAATATCAACGCAGTAATTATTGAATCAATAAAATACAATATTGAACAGTAATTACTGTAACAATTATTGAGTAGTGCCTTCTTACGTAAGAATCAATAATTGGTGCAATATCGTGTGCTACTGTGCAACAATGCGTATTACTGTATTTTAACCACCGGGTATTCCAACAGTGTTAACGATAACAACTACCCCGTTATTTATAAACAACTTACTCTTGTCGTTTTCTTCATCCAATCGCTTTCCGTTATGGGGCCCACAAAAAGCTGCGCCGTCGTATGAATATTCCCCGACAGTAAGAATATTTCACGATCAAACGAATATTCCCCGACAACAATGAATATTTTATAACCACTTGTGTATTTCGAAAAAAAATTCATATATCACCCTTAACTTTAACATTTATCAATTTAATCATTTACTAAATAGTAATTATAAGAAAAATTGAATACTTTTATTTTATAAAATTCGGGGTCTTACAATCTCCCCTCCTTATGAAATTTCGTCCTCAAAATTTACGTACCTGGTATTTCAAAGAGTTCAGAATACCTTGCTTTCATTTCAGATTCCATCTTTCTTGTCATCATAATTTCTTCATTGCTCATCTCCTGTATTTCATATATCATTCTAGAATACATCTTCAAAACAACGGCTAATTGAACAAATTAACATATCACATAATATCCCGATATTATGACCGACCAACAAATAAGCTTAGGTAGGACACACTAGCGAAGAATTTACTTGTCTCTCCCCTCCTAGTCCTATTCCCCGATCTCCGCCAGAGATCATATCCCTAATCTCTGATACCAAATGTAACGACCCCAAAATAGGTCCATTCCATCCAACCCATTTTGAATCGCCAAATACATGGTACAAAAAATAACTACAACTTTATTGCAACAATTGTCGTGCAAAATACAACAACACATATGTTGTGAGTTTTGATACTAAAATATACCAACTGTGACTCTGAACACCAACCTTGGATAGCACGTCACAATGACACCTTACATAAAGGTACAGTCAAAAACTGTTTTAGAAATTAAAACCTTTGGAAAATACTCAAGGAAACCTTCATATATGGGAGACCATGCATCTAGGTTATGATAGATATCATATGCCCACAGAATTATCCTCGGTTGACCCAATAGACCCCAAAGAAAAATGAGAAGATTACTATCATATTCTTCCCAATGGTGAGTCTTCTCTTGACATATCATTATCTCCACTGTCTCTAACTGAGAATTATACTTCAAACAAATACCAAGATTATATAGGTAGTGCTCGTAAATATACTCAGCAAGTGGATGAGCACAACCTTGTCTTATGATGACACGAGGTTGTATGTCATTATACATCCTGTAAGATAGTGGCAAAACACCCTTCCAAGTTAAATTCACCTCACCCTCAATATCTATAGACCACCGTTCTATTCCCTTGTTATCCCTCGCTCGACCCAGCTACACTTTTATTACCTGAAAGGAATTGTGAAGCAAAAGGGTGAGCACAACTAGCTCAGTAAAGAATATCATGACTAAAGATAAATTATCAATAGTCTTCAACAGTAATAAATCAGAGATTTAGAACATATGGTAGATGATAAAACTTTTCAACCATAGTTGCAGCGGAACGAGCAATCCATTAGAAGAGTTAAATAGACTATAAAGTCTATTATCTTCTCCACGTTAAAAGTCCACCAACAATGTTTTATCCCTGTAACATCAATCAATAGTTCCTTTCCACAATCATATGAATAATTCATAATCATAATTGTGATTCTAAATTTCGCATCCAAGACGAAGATAATTTTCATCACCTGTCTTTACCTGAAACATCAAAGATCATGGTTATACCAAATCACAGTTCCTGTTCATAATCATACTAATAAATTCATCTTTGCATCACGGGCCAAAGATATTCATCAACAGTTCATCTTTACACTACATGCCAAAGATATTCAACAACAAGTCATCTTTGCACTACGGGCCAAAGATATTCATCAACAACTCATCTTTGCACTACAGGCCAAAGATATTCCTCAATAGTTCATATTTGCACTACAGGCCAAATATATAATTATCTCAAAGAAATATATAATCATTTCAGAATTTATATAACCAATAATTATAACCATGTTGATCATTTCACGTTTGCACTTAAGCTAAAGATATTCAATTATAAATTCAATGGTCATGATCATACCAGTCACAATTCAACTTTTCACTACTGGACAAAGAGAACCCTAGTCATGATCATACCAATAATCTACCCATCTTTACACTCAAGTCAAAGAGAAATATCATCATTAGGGTTATAAAAATGTTATATATGATAAAAAAAAATATGATCAACATATAGTTTTAATCTCAAGAGTAATATTCATAAATCAACTATAATTTGGTTAGAAAAAAAAATCAATTTTGTCATGAATAGTAACTTGTGAATAGTAACCCATGAATAGTAACTCATGAATAGTAACTCGTGAATAATAACTCATAATATAAACTTATGAATAGTAACTCGTAAATACTAACTCATGAATAATACTTCGTGAATAGTAACTCATGAATAGTAACTCGTGAATAATAACTCATGAATAGTAACCCCGACATGAAAAGATAAGAATTTTACAAGAAAAATCTTATCAATATTTCGGTATAATGATATTGAAAGAAATAATATCATTGATAAAAAAAAATAACATCTCTTACTATCCCTTACCTCAAAAGCGCAGTACTTCTGACTCGAATAACGCTGAATGAACTTGCACCGTATAGCAACACTCAAGATATCAAAATACTCATAAGAATACGCTCGATATATAGAGAGAAAAATAGAGAGAAAACTTCAGTTTCTGGTGTGATTTTCAACTCTAACCTAAGCACCCTATTTATAGGAAAATGCTTAGAACACCAAAGCAGAAAATTGAATATAATGATAATATAATTACAAAATATTCAAGCCCACCTCTATATACTTGAATTCAGCCATAAACACATGCTAACCTTCCAGAAAAAGTAAGAAAAAACGTTTTTCTTAATAAAAATAATTAAAACTTCCAAAAATCAATAATTTCGGAACTTCAGAACTTCAATAATTCATAATAAATAGATTTTTTATCAGAAAATTTGAATCTCACGAGTTTTTATAGGAAATTCAATTCTCTACAACTTTACAGAAGAAAGTTTTTCCAACTTCTAAACAGAAATTGACCGAAATTCACAAATGGGCGATTTTACAGTCAATAATAAATTTTCGGTCAAGAATTATGTCCACCAACACACAAAACATGTGTTAATCATTTAATCCAACAAAAATACTCTTTCTCCTCATTTATTCATATATCCCACATTCATTATAAAAATATCATCATTAATATATTATTAAAATATTATATTTAAATGAATTATTTTATCAGAAAAAGATAAAATATTTATTTACAACAATTGTCACATTAAAAATTTTCTCCATCTATATCCACATAAAATCAATATTTTTCTCATCATATAAATTAATAATTAATTATACACAAATAATATTACAGAACCACAGTACTAGCAACCAGGCCGTTCCCAGGAAAGAGGGGGCTTTCCAATAAGGATCTCTCCTTACTGGCGCGCAATTAGATGACCAAACCTCTCCTTAGACAGAACTTTCTAGACATTGCCAATAATGTTATCTAATAATATTATTCAGATAATATGAATTATTGTTCCGATAATAGAAAATACTGTGTAGTGACAATTATTAAAATAACAGTAATATAAAATATCAACGCAGCAATTATTGAATCAATAAAATACAATATTGAACAGTAATTACTGTAACAATTATTGAGTAGTGCCTTCTTACGTAAGAATCAATAATTGGTGCAATATCGTGTGCTACTGTGCAACAATGCGTATTACTGTATTTTAACCACCGGGTATTCCAACAGTGTTAACGATAACAACTACCCCGTTATTTATAAACAACTTACTCTTGTCGTTTTCTTCATCCAATCGCTTTCCGTTATGGGGCCCACAAAAAGCTGCGCCGTCGTATGAATATTCCCCGACAGTAAGAATATTTCACGATCAAACGAATATTCCCCGACAACAATGAATATTTTATAACCACTTGTGTATTTCGAAAAAAAATTCATATATCACCCTTAACTTTAACATTTATCAATTTAATCATTTACTAAATAGTAATTATAAGAAAAATTGAATACTTTTATTTTATAAAATTCGGGGTCTTACAATCTCCCCTTCTTATGAAATTTCGTCCTCGAAATTTACGTACCTGGTATTTCAAAGAGTTCAGAATACCTTGCTTTCATTTCAGATTCCATCTTTCTTGTCATCATAATTTCTTCATTGTTCATCTCCTGTATATATCATTCTAGAATACATCTTCAAAACAAAGGCTAATTGAACAAATTAACATATCACATAATATCCCGATATTATGACCGACCAACAAATAAGCTTAGGTAGGACACACTAGCGAAGAATTTACTCGTCTCTCCCCTCCTAGTCCTATTCCCCGATCTCCGCCAGAGATCATATCCCTAAGCTCTGATACCAAATGTAACGACCCCAAAATAGGTCCATTCCATCCAACCCATTTTGAGTCGCCAAATACATGGTACAAAAAATAACTACAACTTTATTGCAACAATTATCGTGCAAAATACAACAACACATATGTTGTGAGTTTTGATACTAAAATATACCAACTGTGACTCTGAACACCAACCTTGGATAGCACGTCACAATGACACCTTACATAAAGGTACAGTCAAAAACTGTTTTAGAAATTAAAACTTTTGGAAAATACTCAAGGAAACCTTCATATATGGGAGACCATGCATCTAGGTTATGATAGATATCATATGCCCACAGAATTATCCTCGGTTGACCCAATAGACCCCAAAGAAAAATGAGAAGATTACTATCATATTCTTCCCAATGGCGAGTCTTCTCTTGACATATCATTATCTCCACTGTCTCTAACTGAGAATTATACTTCAAACAAATACCAAGATTATATAGGTAGTGCTCGTAAATATACTCAGCAAGTGGATGAGCACAACCTTGTCTTATGATGACACGAGGTTGTATGTCATTATACATCCTGTAAGATAGTGGCAAAACACCCTTCCAAGTTAAATTCACCTCACCCTCAATATCTATAGACCACCGTTCTATTCCCTTGTTATCCCTCGCTCGACCCAGCTACACTTTTATTACCTGAAAGGAATTGTGAAGCAAAAGGGTGAGCACAACTAGCTCAGTAAAGAATATCATGACTAAAGATAAATTATCAATAGTCTTCAACAGTAATAAATCAGAGATTTAGAACATATGGTAGATGATAAAACTTTTCAACCATAGTTGCAGCGGAACGAGCAATCCATTAGAAGAGTTAAATAGACTATAAAGTCTATTATCTTCTCCACGTTAAAAGTCCACCAACAATGTTTTATCCCTGTAACATCAATCAATAGTTCCTTTCCACAATCATATGAATAATTCATAATCATAATTGTGATTCTAAATTTCGCATCCAAGACGAAGATAATTTTCATCACCTGTCTTTACCTGAAACATCAAAGATCATGGTTATACCAAATCACAGTTCCTGTTCATAATCATACTAATAAATTCATCTTTGCATCACGGGCCAAAGATATTCATCAACAGTTCATCTTTACACTACATGCCAAAGATATTCAACAACAAGTCATCTTTGCACTACGGGCCAAAGATATTCATCAACAACTCATCTTTGCACTACAGGCCAAAGATATTCCTCAATAGTTCATATTTGCACTACAGGCCAAATATATTATTATCTCAAAGAAATATATAATCATTTCAGAATTTATATAACCAATAATTATAACCATGTTGATCATTTCACGTTTGCACTTAAGCTAAAGATATTCAATTATAAATTCAATGGTCATGATCATACCAGTCACAATTCAACTTTTCACTACTGGACAAAGAGAACCCTAGTCATGATCATACCAATAATCTACCCATCTTTACACTCAAGTCAAAGAGAAATATCATCATTAGGGTTATAAATATGTTATATATGATAAAAAAAAATATGATCAACATATAGTTTTAATCTCAAGAGTAATATTTATAAATCAACTATAATTTGGTTAGAAAAAAAAAATCAATTTTGTCATGAATAGTAACTTGTGAATAGTAACCCATGAACAGTAACTCATGAATAGTAACTCGTGAATAGTAACTTATGAATAGTAACTCGTAAATACTAACTCATGAATAATAACTCGTGAATAGTAACTCCTGAATAGTAACTCGTGAATAGTAACCCCGACATGAAAAGATAAGAATTTTACAAGAAAAATCTTACTAATATTCTGGTATAATGATATTGAAAGAAATAATATCATTGATAAAAAAAATAACATCCCTTACTATCCCTTACCTCAAAAGCGCAGTACTTCTGACTCGAATAACGCTGAATGAACTTGCACCGTATAGCAACACTCAAGATATCAAAATACTCATAAGAATACGCTCGATATATAGAGAGAAAAATAGAGAGAAAACTTCAGTTTCTGGTGTGATTTTCAATTCTAACCTAAGCACCCTATTTATTAGAAAATGCTTAGAACACCAAAGCAGAAAATTGAATATAATAATAATATAATTACAAAATATTCAAGCCCACCTCTATATACTTGAATTCAGCCATAAACACATGCTAACCTTCTAGAAAAAGTAAGAAAAAATGTTTTTCTTAATAAAAATAATTAAAACTTCCAAAAATCAATAATTTCGGAACTTCAGAACTTCAATAATTCATAATAAATAGCCCTTTTATCAAAAAATTCGAATCTCGCGAGTTTTTATAGGAAATTTAATTCTCTACAACTTTGCAGAAGAAAGTTTTTCCAAATTCCAAACAGAAATTGACCGAAATTCACAAACGGACGATTTTACAGTCAATAATAAATTTTCGGTCAAGAATTGTGTCCACCAACACACAAAACATGTGTTAATCATTTAATCCAACAAAAATACTCTTCCTCCTCATTTATTCATATATCCCATATTCATTGTAAAAATATCACCATTAATATATTATTAAAATAATATATTTAAATGAATTATTTTATCAGAAAAAGATAAAATATTTATTTACAACAATTGTCACATTAAAAATTTTCTCCATCTATATCCACATAAAATCAATATTTTCCTCATCATATAAATTAATAATTAATTATACACAAATAATATTACAGAACCACAGTACTGGCAACCAGGCCGTTCCCAGGAAAGAGGGAGCTTTCCAATAAGGATCTCTCCTTACTGGCGCGCAATTAGATGACCAAACCTCTCCTTAGACAGAACTTTCTAGACATTGCCAATAATATTATCTAATAATATTATTCAGATAATATGAATTATTGTTCCGATAATAGAAAATACTGTGTAGTAACAATTATTAAAATAACAGTAATATAAAATATCAACGCAGCAATTATTGAATCAATAAAATACAATATTGAACAGTAATTACTGTAACAATTATTGAGTAGTGCCTTCTTACGTAAGAATCAATAATTGGTGCAATATCGCGTGCTACTGTGCAACAATGCGTATTACTGTATTTTAACCACCGGGTATTCCAACAGTGTTAACGGTAACAACTACCCCGTTATTTATAAACAACTTACTCTTGTCGTTTTTTTCATCCAATCGCTTTCCGTTATGGGGCCCACAAAAAGCTGCGCCGTCGTATGAATATTCCCCGACAGTAAGAATATTCCACGATCAAACGAATATTCCCCGACAACAATGAATATTTTATAACCACTTGTGTATTTTGAAAAAAAATTCATATATCACCCTTAACTTTAACATTTATCAATTTAATCATTTACTAAATAGTAATTATAAGAAAAATTGAATACTTTTATTTCATAAAATTCGGGGTCTTACACATATTATTTAAATAATATTATTAGATAGCATTATTGGTAATGTCTATAAAGTTTTATCTAAGGAGAGGTTTGGTCATCTAATTGCGCGCCAGTAAGGAGAAATCCTTATTGGAAAGCACCCTCTTTCCTGGGAACGACCTGGTTGTCATAATTATGATTCTGTAATATTATTTGTGAATAATTAATTATTGATCTATATGATAATGAAATATTTATTTGATGTAGATATAAATGATGGATTTATTTATGTGGTTATAAATGAAGAAATTAATGTTGAGGTGTTTTATCTGTATTTTTGTCGGAACGGAGGTATTGAAAATCAAATTAGGATTTTTGAGATATTTTGCGAGGGTTATAATTTTTAATCCGACCGTTGGATCGTGGTAATATTTGGATATGTTATACATATATAAGTTGAGTATATGTCCACAAATTTTGAACCGTTAAAAATAAACGTATGATTTGTTATGAATTTTACGAGATGACTGGTTCATAAATTGTTGAATTTTCTAAGTTAATCATTTTGGTGGAAAATTCTAGAATTGGTGGGCCCCAGTCTTGGTTGGTGAAAAAATATACTGAGATTTTTATTCAAATGTGGTGGGTGGGAATAGTAGCAGGTAAAGCCATCAGGTTGTAGGTTAAGTCTGCTTCGGCGTGCTAACATTTTCCTATAAATAGTGGGCTAAGTTAGAATTTAAAATCACACCAGAAACATAAGCTTTCTCTCTTTCTCTCTCTATATTATGAAGCATATTTTATAAGTATTTAGATACTTTGAGAGTTGCTATTCAGTGCAAGTTTCCTTCGGCTTTGCATTCCAGTCAGAAATACTGCACTTTTGAGGTAAGGGATAGTAAGAGATTTTAAGGGTTATTATATTTTTCAGTTCGTATTTCTTCCGACCTTCAGAAAATTTTGGAAAAATTTGAAATGATATTTTGATGAGTTTTATTGATTGTGTCCAAAAATGGTGATTTTTTGATGTATAGATTAATAGTTATGAATTTTACGGGAAAAGACTATTTTAAAAGTAACCGCTTATAACTCCTTGTGGTTAACTCTAAAATTGATAAAATTTTTATTGGAAGTATATCTATATAATATCAGTGTACTCTGTGAATTTCAAAATTTTTGGATAAAAGTACAATTTATGATAAATGTCTAAATATTCGGCGATTTTGGCCATATGAAAAATAGTAAACTAGTTTTAAAAATTTTGAGAAAAATATATGTTCAATATGGGACTATATTCTGCTAATTCCCAGAAAAAAAATATTTTTGAAATTGATTTGGTATTTTTCATGAAAATAGGCTAGTTATGAGTAAATGAATTAAATATGTTATGTGAAGTACGAAAATTGAAAAATAGAATTTTATGGCTTGAGAATCCTATATGAGGTATATGCAGATTTTTGATGAGAGTTCTTGGTTATTGGTGATGAAATCTTATGAGTTGGCATTTTAGGATGATTAAATGCATTATTTAGTAAATTGTAAACAATTAAAATAAATTGTTTATAAGCTTAAGAAACATTATTATTTTAATATCATTATACCGAAATATTGGTATGAATTTTATTGTAGAATTTCTACCTTTTTGTGTCGAGATTACTATTCATGAGTTACTATTCACGAGTTATTATTCACGACAAAATTAATTTTTTTTTGACCAAATTATAGTTAATTTATGAATATTACTCTTGAAATTAAATCTATATTTTGATTATATTATTTTTATTATCATATATAACATTTTTATAACCCTGATGTTGAAATTCTCTTTTACTTGAGTGTAAAGATGGGTAGATTGTTGGTATGATCATGACTATGGGTTCTCTTTGGCCAGTAGTGCAAAGTTAAATTGTTGACTGGTATGATCATGACCATTGAATTTATAATTGAATATATTTAGCTTAAGTGTAAAGATGAATTGATTAACATGGTTATAATTATTATTTATATAAATTCTGAAATGATTATATATTTCTTTGAGATATTAATATATTTGGCATGTAGTGCAAATATGAACTGTTGATGAATATATTTGGTCTGTAGTGCAAATATGAACTGTTGAGAAATATCTTTGGCCTGTAGTGCAAAGATGAATTGTTGATGAATATCTTTGGCCGTAGTGCAAAGATGAATTATTGATGAATATCTTTGGCTTGTAGTGCAAAGATGAATTGTTGATGAATATCTTTGGCCTGTAGTGCAAAGATGGTCTGTTGATGAATATCTTTGGCCTGTAATGCAAAGATGAACTGTTGTTGAATATCTTTGGCCGTAGTGCAAAGATGAAGTTATTAGTATGATTATGAACAGAAAATGTGATTTGGTGTAACCATGATCTTTGATGTTTCAGGTAAAGATAGGTGATGAAAATTATCTTTGTCCTGGATTAGAAGAGGAATTTAGAACTACAGTTATGATTATGAGTTATTCATATGATTGTGGACCAGAATTATTGATTGATGTTACAGGGATAAAACATTGTTGATGAATTTTTAACATGGAGAAGATAATAGACTTTATAGTTTATTTGACTCATCTAATGGATTGCTCGTTCCGCTGCAACTATGGTTGAAAATTTTTATCATCTACCATATGTTCTAAATCTCTGATTTATTACTGTTGAAGGCTATTGATAATTTATTTATCTTTAGTCATGATATTCTTTACTGGGCTAGTTGTGCTCACCCTTCTGTTTCACAATTCCTTTCAGGTAATAAGAGTGTAGATGGGTCGAGCGGGGGTAACAGGAGAATAGAACGGTGGTCATCATTTAGTAGTTATATTTGGTGAATCCAATAGGGTGAGGCGAACCTAACGTTGGAAGGGTGTTTTGCCACTGTCATATAAGATGTCTAATGACATACAACCTCGTGTCATCATAAGACAGGGTTATGCTCATCCACTTGCTGAGTATATCTATGGGCACTACCTATATAATCTTGGTGTTTGTTTGAAGTATAATTCTCAATTAGAGACAGTGGAGATAATGATAAGTAAGAGAAAACTCACCATTGGGAAGAATATGATAGTAATTTTCTCGTTTTTCTTTGGGGCCTATTGGGTCAACCAAGGATAATTCTGTGGCCATATGATATCTATCATAACCTAGATACATGGCCTCCCATGTAAGAAGGTTTCCTTGAGCACTTCTCAAAGATTCTAATTTCTAAAACAGTCTTTGACTATACCTTTATGTAAGGCGCCACTGTGAGGTGATGTCTACGGTTGGGACATGTGTCACATTTGGTATATATTTGTATCTAAACTCATAGCATATGTATTGTTGTATTTTATACGACAATTGATATGTGGTGAATCAATAATCGCCTGTGCTCCATTGCTATTCTCAACATTCTCAGATGTCATTTTCAGATACTGCCACAAAATAAAAGTTAATTGATATGTCATATGTTATCCTTATATTATGACCGACCAATTAAATACCATGCAAATAAACTTAGGTAGGTCATACTATCGAAGGAATTCCCCGTCTCTCCCCTCCTAGTTCTATTCTCACATCTTAGCCAGGGATCATATCCCTAAGCTCTGATACCAACTGTGACGCCCCCAAAAATAGGTATACATCACCCATCATGGGTCGTCAAATACATAGTACAAAATATAAATACAACTTACTAATACAACTGTCGTGTACAATACGACAAAACATAAACTGTGAGTTTGAATACAAATATTATCTTCTAGAGAGTATTCATACTCAAAAGGAGTACTCATTACATTTATTAACACACTATTACATAGAATAGTGAGGACTACTAACTAATACTATCATTCAAACCATCACTCTGTTCCCCGACTTGCCCCAGCTACGTTCTCATTTCCTGAAGAGAACAGTGAAAGAAAGGGTGAGCTCAACTAGCCCAGTAAGAAATATTATGACTAAGATAATGCAGAATAAATTATCATTAGTCTTCAACAATGTTAAACTGATAAAATATAATAGACAACAAGTTTAACTGCAGTGGAACAAGCAATCCATTAAAAGAGTCAAGTAGAAAATAAACTCTACTATCTTTTATGATTTAAAAAGTTTTTCAACACTGTGATCGCTGAGACTCAGCTTAATAAAATAATCCACATCATCGAATCACCCCTGCACTACGGCCAAGGATATTCGTGTCTTTATTAATGGTCATGATCATGCCAACAACTGTCCATCAATGTACTACGGGCCAATGAGGACTTTTACCACATCATTTGTAACATTACGGTCATGATTATACCGAATAATCTCTGGTCATAATCATACCAAGTCCATCTATGCACTACATGCCACAGATGACTTTCAACATTTTATAAACATGAGGATGATGACAATGATATAAGAATTCAATAAAACAA
This sequence comes from Panax notoginseng, assembly GCA_016801055.1. Classification (NCBI taxonomy): domain Eukaryota; kingdom Viridiplantae; phylum Streptophyta; class Magnoliopsida; order Apiales; family Araliaceae; genus Panax; species Panax notoginseng. The sequence goes on along the minus strand of CM029013.1, from coordinate 16,254,352 downwards.
GTTCAAGAATTAGTTTATCCAGGAATTAATAACGTCCAAATTGTCAACATGATACTGTTTTGTGGAGTAAACTTCAAGGATGATTAGGAGAATATTTTCAGGAATAGATACTAGATGAAGCGCAAATATCAAGGATATTCCACTAATTTCATGGAGTATAGAAGTCAAAGTTTTAATCAACTGAGTATAATAAAAAAATGAAATAACAAAAGAAATCACCATGCATGCGATAGACCGCACAGACAGGTTATTCCAACAGAATAATAAGTAATGGAACCAGGTCCGGCGTAAACGCACAGACAGGATATTCCGACAGAATAATAAATAATGGAACCAGGTCCGGCGTAAACGCACAGACAGAATATTCCGACAGAATAATAAATAATGGAACCAGGTCCGGCGTAAAACACACAGACAGGATGTTCCAACAGAATAATAATAAGACGGAACCAGGTCCGGTGTAAAACACACAGACAGGATGTTCCAACAGAATAATAATAAAAACGGAACTAGGTCCGGTGTAAAGCACACAGACAGGATGTTCCAACAGAATAATAGAAGAATGTCACCAACTATAGGGTAGACCGCGTATACAGGTTATTCCAACAGAATAATAAGAAATGGAATAACAAAAGTTCTCTTCATGAATAAGAAAGAATAACACCCCTTACCGTTTTAAAGAAGAGCTGAAATAAGGAAGTAGTTAAGTAGCAGAATACTCTTCTTCTCTCTCTCTATAGTTTCTCTCTCTAGAGTTCAGTGAATTCGTAAGAAATAATGAAGGAATGAGCTGCTATTTATAGAAAAATAGAATGCATAGTAACTAATCTATGAACGGTCCAGATTGATTACTTTAATCTGACGGTCCATATTTAAAGAAAAATCTTTTAAATATAATATAATATATTCTATTTATAGAATAACTTTAATAAAGTATTCTGTTTTATATAAAAAGATGTTTCTGTTTTATTACGTTAAAAATACGAATAAAACAAAACGTCATTATCGCTAAATAATTCATATTATTAACTGACAATAATTGAATCAAACTGAGTGACTTCTCACATAAGTATTAATAATCAATACCGTGTGCTACTATGCAACCGCACGTATTACTGTACTTTTACTACCGAGTAGTTCAACAGTAACAATGGTAAAACTTCCGCCGTTATTTTTAATAAAATATTTTTGTCGTTTTCTCAATCCGACAATAATTCCGTTGTGGGGTCCACCAATGATTGTGTCGTTGTACGAATATTCCCTGTTAAAACGAATATTCCCCGACCAATTGAATATTATATAACAACTTGCGTACTTTGCAAAATTTATAAATATTACCCACAACTATAACATTATATCAAATTAACTCCATAATATTCAAAAATAATATTTATAAAAAATTCATCTTTATTTATAAAAGTTGGGGTCTTACAAGTACAGTAACTGAAAAATGTATTATCCCATTTTTTTGTCACGAGTTACAATCAAAATTAATATAAAAAAATAAAAATATTTATTATTTTATGGTATTTTATGGAGGTTATTAAACATAAATTTGAATTTTTTTTATTCTATTTTCTTTACTAAAAATGTACTTTGTTCATTCTTTGGAAAACAAATGAAGTATATTTCAATTACATATCAAATATAATTACTTTGAGAATTTTGGGCTATTTTTGTTTACAATTATTACACTTGGGATAAGACTATAAATATCAAGTATCTTGTTTATTTTTAAATTTGAGCTTGAGACTATTAGTTCTGGGATTATAAAATAATTTAAGGTAAATGATTATTTAATACCATATCTAGCTAGTTATTATAATCCCAGAATTAAAATTTTATAAATAAAACTAACCTTTATTTTTTTTAAATATAATTACCTTATCCTTAACATTCATCATATTTTGTATTTTTTTGAAAAACCAGAATCTAATAACTACATGATGAGGGTATTTACATAACAGTGACCATGTGATTAAATAAATATTAAGTCATTTAAAATAACATTCATATTACACCTCGAGTAAATAGGCTCAATGTTAACGGTGGCCACTGTAATCCGAATTACTGGTCAATAAATTATTTGGTCCTCCTATAAAAAAAATTACTAAAATTATTTTTATGAATACTACAAATAAAAAAATGAAGTAACAAGGTCTTTTTTTTTTAAATAATTTTTTTTTTATCACAATTAAAAGCAGATCATATGTTGAATAACGTGACCTGACTCATCCAACTATATGGTATGACTATATATGAATGTAATCATTGTTTATTATTTTTTGATATATAAATAAGTTTAAATTATAATTTAAAACATGTTATTATTAGTAAGGGTATAAATAAGTTTAAATTATAATGTCTTGAGATTATAATTTCATAGATTATAATCCTTGCAAACAAACACGACCCAATAGATGTGAAAAGGAAAGAAAATAATAAAAATATAGATTTGAGTATTTTTCTTGTCAAAGTTTTTTGTCCAAAAAATATAAAATAAAATAAGAAATTTATCTTAATTTTATTTATACCCTCTATTTATAACCAAAATCTATATGTAAAATTTAGTTTTTGTTATTTTCCTTTTTATAAAATCAATTTAACAAACATGTACAAAAATAAAAGAGAATTTACAGTTTTTTCTTATTCTATATTAATTTAAATTTTCCAATCCTCTGTTTCTCAGAATATAACAAACCTTTGAAATTATTTATCAATAGTGATAAACATTTCAAAACGTTTAGTTAAAATAAACAAAGCTCAGAAAGTAAGTTTGTTGAATGGAGAATGAGTGGGACCACATCAACAAACGGACCAAAATTACGGAGTAATAAAGATAGAAAGACATTATGATGCTAATAACAAAGCCTGTTGCTTATCGGGACAGCAGACAAACTAAGAAGAAAATTAACTGGTATTGGTCTTGGAGTTGGGAAAGTATAGGGGTTGGGGTAGCTATCATATATGTAAGTACTAGTTGGACTGGGCTTAAGGTTAGAGTCCAACTTAGTCCATCTTAGCTTAAGAGCCCATTTAGTTACTTTAATTAAGATCGTATTAGGCTTCACTACTATGCAACACCAAAACCTATATGATGACTTATTATTTTCAGACCCAAAATTTTGGCATTGTTCCCGGTTTGATATCATCACTGATATAATTTGGTTGGCTCCGGTTGCGGGTTACACATTCAGTGTTGAAGTCAAGAATGTTCTGTCATAGTTAAAACCAATCAGAGATAGACAGATACTCATTCTTCTAATAAAAAGAATTAAGAGTTTCATTTTACTTTTGTTATACAAGCAATAAACATGAAATTTTTTTTGGGTGTTTTTTATTTATTAATTTTTTTTATAGATATTTTAACATCATAATTAGCTACACTACACTATGATCGATGTATAGCCAGTCTAATGAAACTTTGACACAACCATCATCATGCGTCTCCCCAACCAACCCAGAAAGCACCCATTGTTTCAAAGAAAGGAAAACAAGTCACTTTGATATGAACAAACAGTAAAAAGAAAAAGAAAATATTTACCACACTTGTAAGTTGATTAACATTTAGACAAATTATGCCAAATATTTAATCACTAACGTTAAAAAAAGAAAAGACCAATTAAGATCTCTCCTTTTTGCTGTGCCTCTTCACATGGTGCAGCCAACCAATCCCTTTAAGGGCCTTGGAAATCTTAACAAGATTTGGCCTTCCCATCCCCAAATTCATCTTCCCTGCCGAGAACTTCAATGCTTGTAAGCAACAAAGCTGCCCATTTGTCATCTCTAATTCCTCATCATCCTCGTCTTCATCATCTTCATCCCCATAATAATCAATTTCAGTAATACTCTTCTTCTTCTTCTTCTTCTTAGCATCATCATCCTTTCGCTTGGACTTGCTCGAATCCGATTCATATATCTCCCAAAGCGAATCCATCCCTTCATCTCCTTCCACCACATTGTGTCTTTCCTCAAATAGTTTGCAGGCTAACGTTCTCTTCCACTCCTTTTCCTTTCTCATGGACCCGTAACTCCCCAGATTTGAACCCAAACTCTCAAAATTTGAGTTGTAGTACATGACAGCTCCATTACTACCATTGTCATTTTGAACAAGTAACTTAGCATGTGGTGTTACCTTTTTAGTGTTGTCACAACCCCTTACATTAATAATATCTTTTGCCTCGGATCCGCTTCTCAATTTTGACTCTTGTTCATGCTCTTTAACTACTTTATTGGACTTGGCGCCCGGAGTATCATGAACTACTTTCTCTTCCGCCTTGGAATTTAATTCTCGTGGGAAGAAATTTTCCATGAGCGGCAAATTCGCAGCTTCGGTTGCTTTACATGGATTTTCTTCTAAATTGGCATCCAAATTTGACGCAAGAACTTGATCCAAAGCTTGCAAGCAATTTTCATCAGGTTTGAGCTCAGGAACTTCAACCGGACTTTCTATTAGATCAAATGTTGATGTGTCCTCCTCGAACAAAAACACAATTTTGTATGCTTCGAACTCCTCGAAACCATGAAATTCCGGGCCAACTTTTGGGCGTAAGCGGTCTATAATTTCATGGAATGCGGACAAGAGGAAACTGGATCCGGGGTCGGATAATTTAGGAGTGGAACTATGGAAAATGAGGGCGAGGAGGAGAATAGAGGTGGTGATGAAGAGAGGAGAGAGAAAAGAGAGGAGTTTGAGAAGATATGGGGAGAAGAAGATGAAGTAGGAGAAGTAAAGAGGGTGAGAGAAAATAAAGGAACAAAAGAGTGCAAAGTCAGAGAAAATGAGACTGGGGAATTGGGAGTTTGACAAGCAGAGCTCAGCCATTTTTTCCCTTGCCCTGGAGAAATTAATGGGAAGATGGTGATGGAGTTGGGAGGAAAAGAAAGTTTGAAAGAAAAATAGTTGTGATTGTGGAAGTGAAACCGGCGTGAATGAAGGGCAGATAATAGTGAGAGAGAGAGGCTAACCAACAAACAGTGACAATAAAAAAGAGCATAATCATTTCCTTGAGGAACTTTTTCTCCTTCTATAACTACCAACCAGATGTTTTGCCCTTTTGCTCTGCCATAACAACACTCTTACCAAAATATCCCTCTTCCCACCTCCCTGATCAGAACAGAACAGATGCATGCCATGTTATTCTTCTTACTAGTATTATTCTTGACCATATTTATCTTCAGATTGAAAAAAAGAAAATGTTCAATTTTTCATTCAAAAGGTGTATGCAACACTTGACCAATCACGCACACTAAAAAAATTAAAAATTATATAATAAGTTATGTGTGAATGAAGATCATTATCGGATGGTAAAATATTATTAAAACCGAAATCTCTGTCATATGTTAAATCACTAAACTAAAACCTTGTCACTCAACTAATATCCCATGTTATGTCTTAAATATACCTCCAGGCTCCAAAACCTTGTAATGTTTTAGCATTAAAGGATGGTGGGTCAAAGTATGGGTAACTAATTCTGGTGGCAACTTGGGTTCATCATTCTTCAACTTGGAAAGCTTTAACACGTTTACACCATCACTAGTAAAACAAAATTTTAATTTCTATATATACAAAAAAAATAGTAACTAATAAAATACACCAGGGTAGCAATACTATGACTAATCCGCAAGTATGGGCTGTGCTCATCAATTGTCGGTTATCTATTTGGATAAAATATTTTTGTTTTGGAACTTTCTTTTGTAAACAAATCGAATACCCATTTGAAATCATGTTGTGTTTATATTGGGGTACGGTATGGGATGAAACAGAAGTTTGTCTGCAAGTATATAATGTTTTTAAATGAAACTCTCAATCTAAGGAGGGATGGGATGGGATGTTCGTATGAAGATAAAGTAACGAGAAGGTGCAATGTTAGAAAAGCTAAGCCGGAGTCTATATAAGTTGCAACTAATGGGTATGGAAATGGTGTGAAGGACAAGAGGTGATTGAGGAGGCTAGGAAGGTAGATCATCTTCACATGCGGAACCACTCGAGTGATATTATGCATGCACCCCCTTGTCCCTCTCTCTACTTTTAACCTGAAATTGGACCCCCCATATGTCGGTTGTTACCCTCCCCTCTCAATTATTCTAAGTTTATTTTCCAGGGCCTAAACCTTTTCCCATCTCAATTTTGACTATTCAAGTCTTCCGTGGAAGAATCCAAAGAATTGGATGCCTTTCATGTTCTCCCGTTCTTCTTGCTGTTAGAATTCTCAAATGGTATGTGGAAGGGGAAATATGTCCCTTCCTCTCCTTTATGTTATTATTATTGTATATGTACAACCCTTCCTCGAGAACTTTTGAGCCACAAAATATAGCATAGGAAGATAAAATCTTATCATGACAACTACATTTTTTTAAAAAACCAATACAAGGCATTGGAATTTATTTTAATGGCGATACAATTTTCTACGGTCAACTACAACCTCATGATGCACAAGAAATACCCCACCACGAAGTACACTTGCATTGAGTAGTTTCATAGTAAATTATGTGTATAAGGCCCAAGGGAAACATTCTGAATCTCCTTTACCTTTACTGATTGCAATTTACAATTACATAGTGGCTGACTGGCTGCTGATCATTCCCACAATCCACTCCAATCCAACTGTTAGGCATCCAAATGTCAAAATACAACAACTTGGAATCAATTAGAACAAAGGGTATTTTTGCCCTCAATTACATTCTTCCCTCTTAACTTTTAACCACTAATTTGGGGGTGGGGTGTAAAATGCATATGTTGTCCCCTAAACTTTAGACTTTAGGGCTACATTTTTTGCAAGAATTATACTTGGGTTAGAATTATTAATTTCAAGTGTCTTGTTTGTTTTTCAATTTGAACTTGGGACCATTAATCTTGGGATTATAAAATAGCTTAAGATGTGAAATTATTTAATATCATGTTCTACCTGATATTATAATCCCTACTATTTGGGATTAAAAATTGCTTGACAATTAACCTAAACCTTTTTTTAAAATGATCATAATATTATAATTCTTATATTAGTCTACTATTATAATTTTTTATATTTGTGAACCAATTAAGGAGTGAAGTATTAATTAGCTATATTTTTTTAATTTAATTTAAATTATAACTATAACTATTTTAAGTCCTTGGCAGACTGTTTTTGACTGGCCGCTAGAGGGAGTAGCGGCCAATATAAAATAATTTGGCTGGCCGCTAGAGGGAGTAACGGTTAACCCCAACCCAGCCCCTTAGTTCTTCCATTGGACAACTAGATAACAGTTGGTTGAAACAGTATCCATAACTAACGCTTTCCATGAATCATTTCTCATATATATATATATATATATATATATATATATATATATATATATATATATATACACGATCCGGATCTGAAACTCACCCTTATCTAGCTCACCTAATTCACCTTACTCACTCTCCTTTAGCGACGGACCGAATCGTCGACCGGGCGACGATTCGGTCCGTCGCTATATATAAAACTGTCGTCTTAACTTTTAACGACGGACAACATATAGCGACAAACAACATATAACAACGGACCGAACATATAACGACAGACCGAATCGTCACCCGATCCATCGCTAAAGGAAGGTGAACAAGTTAAGATATGAGCTTAAAATTCAGACCGTATATATATATACACACATTCGTGTGTGTGCGCGCGCGCGAGCGTGTGTGAGAAGCCTAACCATTTTTCTACCTTGTATGACCGCTCAATATCATTGACTGTCTAAAGCTTTCATAAATCACAAGTTAATAATGGTAAGACTATATAAAAGTGTCACGTGTGAAGCGAGTAACATATTACAATCAGAAGACGTGCGTATTGACAGATTTAGTAGGGATTCGCAAGTTGGATCTGGACAATTTGTTGTGCATCCAAAACAAAATGTTCAACATGCCAGAGTTTTACATCCGTGTCGCCATTCAAATAACACTAGCTATGGAAAAACAGGCAAATAACACAATAAAATGAATGCTCAACTTACCATTCAAAGAATGAAAAAAGACATAAGCAACGAAGTCAGAATGGCATGCATCTCTTAGAAAATCCTGACATTATTCTGCTAGTAGTTTAATTAAAAAAGGAAAGTCGTACAGACAGAAGTTCAAGCTTCTACATAAACAAATTCACTTAAAAACAGCTCCTCACCACACTTGTGGATGCATTGAAGAACTAACCCCATGCTTGCATCCACACCGAGTACTCACTATTCTGTCATTACAGGCTTATTCTCATTCGATTTGGGCCTCTGTTCCTTTGGCTTATGCTCTTCGGTTCGCCTGAATTTCCCCAAGAAAAATAAAAACAATCAAATGTAAGATAAATGTAAAGCAAAGATGGGACATTAAGCATTTATCACTAGGGGATGATGTACAAAAATGGGTGTGCAACACAACCAATGCTGGATACCGAATTCGAACTTTGAGATATAAAGTCATCCCTCAAATGACATGGATGAGGATTTTATTAGAAACAAACAAGTAAATTGACAAACAGACACAAAGCTGGCATTCATCATATGCAATTACATCAGGATTCCAAACTTTAACAGATCAATCATAGCGACCCCAAAAGAGAACCCTAACAAATTTTAGATTACTTCATCGAGGACTGCTAAATGAGCTAGTGCAGCCATTCTAGAAATCAATACAAACCTGAAATAAGGTAATCGACTTTAAAACTGACTCTCTATAATATATCTTAGGTCCATGGAAAATATTAAGTGTGATTACCAAAACAGTAATTACATCAAAATAATCATTTATAGTAAAGTAACAATTACATTATCCTTTGGAATAGGGATAATCTAAGCAGACATGAAAATGGGATTCCCCTACTAAGTTGTTAACCAAAAGCCTACAATAAAAGAGAAAAAGGCTGAATTTTGACAAATCAAGCCATTAACCCACTGCTCATACAATGGATCCACAAAACATTCGCATAAACAACAATCACTCGAGTATTAGCCATAGTTGTTAAGGCGTTCAGTCGGCAGTAGGCACCCAAGGCAACTAGGCGACTTGGTCTTGGGTTGAAAGTCGAGCGACTTGGCCACTCCGGATCGACCAAAATGTCAACTGAGTTAAAAAAAGAAAAACGACATTGCATCACAGTAGAACTAGCCGTAATCGAACTCAAAGTCGATTTGCATAATCGCATCGCAGTAGAACTTAGAAGAAGATCAAGACTGTGAAAACGACTGAGATTCCGAGAGAGAGACTGTGAGAGCGAGTCTTCCGACGACGGCGGCGCTGCTTGCGACTCGATCGACATGTATTTCATCTTCTTCTTTTTTCTCCTTTATTCCTTGGCTGCGCTACTCCTTGTGCATACTACGTACTATTTTCTTTACTTTCTGCTGGTTGTTTTTTTTTGTTCCCCTTATCCTTATCCTGATCCTTTCTTCTGCTGACTATTGGTTATATATATATATATATATATATATCCTTTATGTTAACTGATGGTTATATATATATAATTATTATTATAATAATAAATATAATAAATAATTATAATTATAAATATAATTATTATATTATAATTATAAATTATAATAATAAATATAAACTATTATAAATATTATTATTAAATTATAAATATATAAATATTATTAATATAATATATAAATATTATTAAAATATTATATTAATATATATATATATAATAATATAATAATAAATTATATATATAAATATAAATATAAATATATATGTGTATATATATTTATATATGTATTTATTTATATTTTATATATGTACTCTTTATATTTTATCAATTGATATGTAACATTTATCTACTTGATGTGGTTTATAGTGATACAATTTATCTGCTTTATTTTTTAATTGTTATTGCTAAATATTTACATAATTGTGGCTTTAATGTTATTCTATATTATTATATTTTGAGTTTTAATGTATATGAAATTTTATTGCCAACATATTTGTTAAGTTTAATAAATAATATATAAATTGCATATTGTAAACGACTTATCGCCATACGGACGCCATGGCGGTCACCTTGTCGGCTATCGTCATGATTCGTCGTGGCGCCGTGACAACTATGGTATCAGCAAACTCAATCCAAACAGAAGAAAAATATTGTATAGCTAAAAGGTAGAGGACAGAGAGCCAGTGCATATGCCATGTTTTCAACAAATAAAAATATATACAAAAATCAAGCGTATAGGCGATCAACAACTAGTCTCTAAGGTCTTTATAAAATTGCAAACTATTTGCTTCAAAATTTAAACGATAAACAGTAAAAAGAAATGCAACATGAAAAATTGTTAAAAATCATTAGAATCTTTGAATCACATAGGCAATTACTGAAGCCAGCTACATTTCCATCTTCAGCTTTATTTTGCCCCTTAACGAACTATATTCTACATTAATACCATAAATTTCAAAACAATGCCTCTTGTACCATACCATATTAATTCACGCCACAAGTAGACCTGGCAAAAACGCAGGCCTGGGCCCAGGCCTGCGGGCCGGGTCGGCCCGTCCGTTACGAACTGGGCTTTGGGCTGCATTTTTTTAGCCCAAAAAAATACGGACCTTTTTTGCCGGCGTGTTTTTGGCCCAGCCCGCGGCCCGCGACTTATTTTTTATTTTTATTTTTATTTTGTTTAAACAACATGTTGCTATTAGTGGGTACAAAATATTTTTTTTAAACCCCTATATATATATATATAAAATTAAGCTTATGGGCCAACCAAAAGTTTACAGCTAGAGTGTACGTTCATACTTGGGAATGTGAGGAAATTAATTTGGATATAGGCAAAGTTGATAAAGAAGAACATGGATGGCAAGGGCAATCAGTATAATGGTTGACTAAGGGGAGGGGGGGTTCCTTTTAAGAGAACGTACAATGATTCATATTATGGCACGCAACAATTCAAGCAGTACATCTTTGATGAGCTTTTCATGCAAGATAAGATTTTAAATTCCAGAAAAGGCAAAAGCAACCACATTATTATTAATTCCTAAATATATAACAAACTTATATATTACATTACATATATATAAATGTTTATAGATATACATCCCTTCCTTTCTCATATATATTATTATTACATTAAGTTTGCATAACATTCAGAAATTAAGCTATAATTAATCATTAATTGATACCATTTGCATTCACAAATTGATTGATGCCAAGTAAAATAAGTTAATTCAATCTGAAGTAAAATTAAACCAGTGAAATAAGCAGAAAAGTTTGGTATCATGATGAGGCCGGCACAGCGGCACTAATCATACACTACTACTATTAGTATCAATTGTGGGTTTTAAAAATAATTTTTGATATTTTAATTGATTGAGATATGTAGTTAATGTAGGTAATTAGAATTATTGTTTATTATAAATTATTTTATTATTTTTAATATTTATTATTATTACTATTTTTGGTGTAGCAAAATTTTGCAAAAAAAAAAATAGAGGAAGAAGCCTGCGGACCGGGCCGGCCCAACCCGGGCCTCACATTATCAGCCCGCCGAAAACCGGGCCATTTTGCCACCTCTAGCCACAAGGCATAGCAAAATGTTGCCTAACATGGAACAACAGTATGGAAATCCTAGCCTTCATTCCAATTGAATATGGTTCTTCCTTTATTCATCAAGCAATTTAGATGTAAAAAAAGGGACACTTGAAACATCAAATATTCACAAACCAACCTGGTAATACCTATAAGTGGCTGCACATGATTTTCATGTTCTTATGTCGAAAATAACATAAATGTAAGCATAATATGAACATAGAGAATGAAATTATAATCTGTATAAATACTTTTTTGGTAGGTAAAGTACTAAACGTGATGTAAATTTACATATAGAGATAGAAAGTGAAAAAGGTTACCTCTTATCAGAATAGCCTCCCTTCTGGCTTAGGAAGGAGCGGAAGAGGGGCGAATTCACGTCGTAGATCATCTTCTCTGATATGAAACCCTAATTTCGATCTAGTCGCGCGGCTGCTTCTATAGCTTCGTTTACAAGTGAGAACTGGCGGAATAGAGGTAATGGGCTTTGATTTATAGCGGGAATGATATTGGATCGGACCGGGTCGACCACTACATAATATTTGCCGATGATGTATTATATTTATGACTAGCTATAACCCGTGCCTGAAGGCACGGCGTAACGAAAAATAAAAATTAAATTAAAATTTGAAAAATATTATATTATCTAAAGACACATACCACCACAACAATTAATACATACTCAATCATCAATACATATCCAACCACCAAAACATCGAGCTAGTCGATACTACTCTCAAGAAATTTCTGCAAAATTTTCTTTAAAAACATATATCCAAAAAATCAATCATAACCATGTATAATTAGTTAACTTTACAAAAGACGGAACACAAAAAATACAAACATATAGAAAATAGAGAAATAACATGTTGTGCATAAGACCCATTATTTTACCACTTACTCCAAGTATCCTTTAATGTATACCTAAAAATATACTAAATGTGATGACAAAGTTCCAAGTTTTTTAGATACAATTTTTCAGTTTTGAGGTATGAACTTTCAAATTAAAAGTATGCAATTTTTTGTGTTGAATAGAAAATCACAATCTGCTTTGAATATTAAGCAGAAATGGACTACTGTTTATTGACTATTCTGCATAATCTGCTTTGAAAATCAAATTACTTCACTACTATTTATTGACTAAGAAGCAGACTATTCCAAATTATCATGTCCTGTAACATTTATACTTTGTGCAATTTAAATGAGTTTTTGTTCATGAAATAGGGATTACATGCTTGAAACTGAATTAATACATATTCAAACTGAAAGAATGAGATGCACCTCACAATTCTATGATAAAAATTATATGTTAAGCAAAATTCTTTTCCAAATAAAAATTGGGAAGCCTAACCAAATTGGACTGTCCTCTTTAGCTATTTTAGATGGAGACTTAGAAATTTAAAGGCACTTTGATAATGTTATTCTCTTTATCCCCCCTCCCCCTAAATATTGGTTGTGTCACTTTGATAATTGGACTGTCCACATCTTGGTTGTGTCAATTGACAACGATTTTCACCATGCAAGTAGTCCACCCCAGGGTCTATAAATTGCATTATCACTTCCTCTTGACCTCCCCACAGGCATCCATCACGCATCTCCCGACAACAAATAAGGCAAAGATCATAATAACATTGTGGACAACTTCTGTGTAAGTCAGCAATTGAAGTTTTGCAATTGTTGCTAAATTGAACATATGAAATAATTAATCCCTGTCAAAATCTAAGGAATAGACTTTCATGGAAAAGACATTGCTTCAGTAAACCTACCAATACATACTTTCACCCAACCCGCACTTTGCTTTTTGTACTTTAAGCTTGGACAAAGATAATCCTGCGCAAACAAACCAACCTGGAATCACTAACATGTGTGGATATTATTTTCTAGTCCATTTTTCAAGCAAGACTTTTGAGCATCCTACTTAATTACTAACCAAGTATAGTTGAAATGCAATCATAAAGAACTGTAACGCCCACCCAAATTCGGGAACTAAATTATAATACCTTGAATTTTAGCTTCTAACCTCTTATCCACCATCTGCTCTTCATAAAATTATTTTACAAATAGGAGAAGCATCTGTACGATATATTTAGAGTACTGAATCTTTTCTTCAACACATATTTAATTACTTTTGCCTTCCACGAAAAATTAAATTAAAATTCAAAAAATATTACATTATCTAAAGACATTCATACTCAATCATATCAATACATATCCAACCACCAAAACATCGATGTAACGACCCCAAAATAGGTCCATTCCATCCAACCCATTCTGAGTCGTCAAATACATGGTACAGAAAATAACTACAACTTTATTACAACAATTGTCGTGCAAAATACAACAACACATATGTTGTGAGTTTGGATACAAATATATACCAAATGTGACATTGGACACCATCATGTAGCAGCACCTCACAAAGGTACCTTACATAAAGGTACAGTCAAAAACTGTTTTAGAAACTAGAATCTTTGGGAAGTGCTCAAGAAAACCTTCGCACATGGGAGGCCATGCGTCTAGGTTATGATAGATATCATATGGCCACAGAATTATCCTTGGTTGACCCAATAGACCCCAAAGAAAAACGAGAAGATTGCTATCATATTCTTCCCAATGGTGAGTCTTCTCTTGACTTATCATTATCTCCACTGTATCTAACTGAGAATTATACTTCAAACAAACACCAAGATTATATAGGTAGTGCTTGTAGATATACTCGGAAAGCGGATGTGCACAATCATGTCTTATGATGACACGAGGTTGTATGTCGTTAGACATCTTGTATGATAGTGGCAAAACACCCTTCCAACGTTGGGTTAGCCTCACCCTATTTTCTTCACCAAATATAACTACTAAATGATGACCACCGTTCTATTCCCTTGTTACCCTCGCTCGACCCAGCTACACTCTTATTACCTGAAAAGGAATTGTGAAGCAAAAGGGTGAGCACAACTAGCTCAGTAAAGAATATCATGACTAAAGATAAATAAATTATCAATAGCCTTCAACAGTAATAAATCAGAGATTTAGAACATATGGTAGATGATAAAACTTTTCAACCATAGTTGCAGCGGAACGAGCAATCCATTAGAAGAGTCAAATAGACTATAAAGTCTATTATCTTCTCCATGTTAAAAATCCACCAACAATGTTTTATCCCTGTAACATCAATCAACAATTCTGGTCCACAATCATATGAATAACTCATAATCATAACTGTAGTTCTAAATTCCTCTTCTCATCTAGGACGAAGATAATTTTCATCACCTGAAACATCAAACATCATGGTTATACCAAATCACAGTTCCTGTTCATAATCATACTAATAACTTCATCTTTGCACTACGGGGCAAAGATATTCATCAACAAGTCATCTTTGCACTACAGGCCAAAGATATTCGTCAACAGTTCATCTTTGCATTACTGGCCAAAGATATTCAACAACAGGTCATCTTTGCACTACGGGCCAAAGATATTCATCAACAGACCATCTTTGCACTACAGGCCAAAGATATTCATCTACAATTCATCTTTGCACTACAGGCCAAAGATATTCCTCAACAATTCATATTTGCACTACATGCCAAATATATTAATACCTCAAAGAATATATAATCATTTAAGAATTTATATAAACAATAATTATAACCATGTTGATCATTTTACCTTTGCACTTAAGCTAAAGATATTCAATTATAAATTCAATGGTCATGATCATACCAGTCAACAATTCAACTTTGCACTACTGGCCAAAGAGAACCCATAGTCATGATCATACCAAAAATCTACCCATCTTTACACTCAAGTCAAAGAGAAATATCATCATTAGGGTTATAAAAATGTTATATATGATAATAAAAACAATATGATTAAAACATGGATTTAATTTTAAGAGCAATATTCATAAATCAACTATAATTTGGTTAGAAAAAGAAACCAATTTTATCGTGAATAGTAACTCGTGAATAGTAACTCATGAATAGTAACTCGTGAATAGTAACTCATGAATAGTAACTCATGAATAGTAATCCCGACACAAAAAGGTAGAAATTCCACAATAAAATATATACCAATATTTCGGTATAATGATATCGAAAGAATAATATTTCTTAAGCTTATAAACAATTTTTTTTAATTGTTTACACTTTACTAAATAATGCATTTAATCATTCTAAAATGCCAAACTCATAAGATTTCATCACCAATAATCAAAACCCTCATCAAAAATCTGCATATACCTCATATATAGGATTCTCAAGCCATAAAATCCTATTTTCCAATTTTCTTACTTCACATAACATATTTAATTCATTTTCTCATAACTAGACTATTTTCATGAAAAATACCAAATCCGTTCCAAAAATATTTCTTTTCCGGGATTTAGCATAATATAGTCCCATAGTAAACATATATTTTTCTCAGAATTTTTAAAAGTCATTTACTATTTTTCATACGGCCAAAATAACCGAATATTTAGACATTTATCAAAAATTGTACTTTTGTCTAAAAATTCTAAAATTTAAAGAGTATACTTCTATCATATACATGTACCCCCAATAAAAATTTCATCAATTTTGGAGTTAACCACAAGGAATTATAAGCTGTTACTTTTAAAATAGTCTTTTCTCATAAAATTCATAACTCTCAATCTATATATCCAAAAATCACCATTTTTGGATACAATCAAGAAAACTCATCAAAATATCATTTCAAATTTTTCCAGAATTTTTGAAGATCAGAAAAATTACGAAACTGAAAATCATAACAACCCTTAAAATCTCTTACTATCCCTTACCTCAAAAGAGCAGTACTTCTGACTGGATATCGGATATGATGCTGAAGAAAACTTGCACTGATGAATAGCAACTCACCAAGTATCTAAAAACTCACAAAATATGCTTCATAATATAGAGAGAGAGAGAGAGAAAGCTTATATTTTTGGTGTGATTTTCAATTCTAACTTAGCCCTCTATTTATAGGAAAATTTTGGTAGGTTTGACCTGCAACCTGATGGCTTTACCTGCTACTATTCCCACCCACCACATTTGAAATATAATTCAGCACATTTTTTTACCAACCACAAGTGGGGCCCACCAATTCTAGAATTTTTTACCAAAATGATAAACTCCGAAAACCAGTCATCTCGTAAAATTCATAATAAATCATACGTTCATTTTTAACGGTTCAAAATTTGTGGACATATACTCAACTTATATATGTATAACATATCCAAATATTACCACGATCCAACGGTCGGATTAAAAATTATAACCCTCGCAAAATATCTCAAAAACCCTAATTTTTAATACCTCCATTCCGACAAAAATACTGATAAAAACCTCAACATTAACTCCTTCATTTTTAACCACAAAAATATATCCCTCGTTTATATCCACATAAAATAAATATTTCCTTATCATATGAATCAATAATTAATTATTCACAAATAATATTACAGAATCACATTTATGACAACCAGGCCGTTCCCAGGAAAGAGGGGGCTTTCCAATAAGGATTTCTCCTTACTGGCGCGCAATTAGATGACCAAACCTCTCCTTAGACAGAACTTTCTAGACATTGCCAATAATGTTATCTAATAATATTATTCAAATAATATGAATTATTGATCTGATAATAGGAAATACCGTGCAGCAACAATTATTGAACAACAATAATACAAAATTTCAACGTAGCAATTATTGAATCAATAAAATAAAATATTGAACAGTAATTACTGTAACAATTATTGAGTAGTGCCTTCTTACGTAAGAATCAATAATTTCAAAAATACTATGCAATACCGTGTGCTACTGTGCAATAACGCGTATTACTGTATTTTAACCACCGGGTATTCCAACAGTGTTAACGGTAACAACTACGCCGTTATTTGTAAAAATTCAAATTTGTCGTTTTCTTCACCCGACAGTTATTCTGTTATGGGGCCCACAAATGGCTGCGCCGTCGTACGAATATTCCCCGACAGAAAGAATATTCCACGACCAAACGAATATTTCCCGACAACAATGATTATTTTATAACCACTTACTTATTTTGAAAAAAAATCATATTTCACTCATAACTTTAAACTTTTATCAATTTAACCATTTACTGAATAGTAATTATAAGAAAAATTGAATATTTTTATTTCATAAAATTCGGGGTCTTACAATCGAGCTAGTTGGTACTAATTTCACGAAATTTCAGCAGATTTTCCTTTAAAAATAGATATCCAAAAAATTCTAAACATGTCTGCAAAACTTACAACCATCATTCCATACCCAAAAATCACCATAACCATGTATAATTAATTAGCTTTACAAAAGACGGAACACAAAAAATACAAATGAACAGAAAATAGAGAAACATGTTGCATAAGACCCATTACTTTACAGCTTACACCAAGTATCCTTCAATGTATACCTGAAAATATTTGAAATATAAAAATTATCGAAATATGTAAGTCAAAATAAAATAACTGAAAATTCGAAACATAAGAACCCTTACTTTACCCTGAATTATAAATGGCAGGTAAAATAAATAATAAATGGTTCATGTAAACAAAGTACAAAGCACAAATTTCTCAGATTCAACTGTATTAGAGGAGACTATTCAAAAGATTATGTCTAGTATTGGCGACGTTGCCTTTGTCTCTTTCATTATTAAATTTTGCCCACTAAATCTTGTTTCACCCTTAAATCATGTGTTTGCCTAATTTTATTTTATTTGGTTGTATTGCTTCAATCTGATCCGATTTTATTGTCTACTTTTCTCTACAGGAGTCCAAATCAGTTTCAATGATTTGTTTACTGATGAAACGAACAAATTTCAAAGAGCAGTGGATTCTGGAGAGCTAAGCAGTTTGATTGAGCCATGAGAATCTTACCTTGGTTGCAAAAGCCTTCCGCTAGAACAATATATATCTCATATCTCTGAGCCAAGAAGGAATCCAACTTGTTCAACCACTTATGAAACATGAAATGACAACATCAGTGCAAAAGAATAGGATCGATCATACTTACCTTGAGTATGTATATCTTCTGTTTTGGGTCAAGGTAGGCATCCAGGAACCATCTCTGAAGCTGTCTCACTGTTTGGAGGAAACATGCATGCTCTCCAGCTTTCAGACACATTGGTGGCTTGCAATTTGGATTGGGAACCTACTTTTCCTTGGGGGAAACGCTTTTAGTTTTCCTGCTTTGTGACATCCAGAGGCTGATTCAGGCTGCAGGCGAACATGGGAATTCATTTAATAAGTTTTAAAAACTCAAAACCAAGGTGTAAGGAAAAGGGACAAAAAGGACAAATGGGACTCTCACAGTATTAATAATTTACAATTCCCTTCTGCCAATATATTGTTACTATCAATGGTGAATATAAAATTGTCAACAATGCAGTTTAGTTTCTTCTGTTCACCCTGATGCAATTTTTATCGGCTCTTTCTCAATATATTGTTACTATCGGCGCTTTGGGCCTTAATTTTAGAGGAAGCGAAATTTGATGCGAGAGCCTAAGATAGGAAGTGATGTGTGAAATAAATTAAAAAATTAGCGAACTAATATAATTTCAAATTCCTAATAGAAATTGCATTAATCTACTGCAAGTAAACACAACGTAGAAATTTACGAAGGGGAAACAAAAAAATTAACTAAGAATCTATAATATGTAAAAATGACTAAGGAAACCAATACATAATTTGGACAATATGTTAGCAGGTCAAAAATTAAATTCATGTAGAGCTGCGAAATTCATGTAAGAATAGAGTCATGTGTGCGTGAGAGAGATGTGTAAGGGTGAGAGTGAAGTGTGAGGAACTCAAAAATATCACCGACAATATAGTGTATATCGCTCTAACCGAAATACCAACACGTTAGATAGCTATTAGATATCTACAACGAAAAATATCTTTTCCATACCAACTATGCTCTTACGGATTCATCTAATGACGTCATCACTACTTTCTGCCAGAACTAACTTATAATGAGGTGAGAACATCATTCCCATCCATTCCTGCTATCCAAATGAGGTCTCATGGCCTGTGATTACACCATATAAAGGCCCTTTACTCCAATACAATTGGGCTAGATGACAGTTCATAAGGATAATTAACTTCACTGGATAAATTTTACATAGTTACCACCCACTAACAGGTTTCAATGTCCATAAGCATCTCGTGGTTTCCTTTCCAGTCTCCAATAAAGGATAAGGATATATGGGAAAAGGAAGTGAAAAATAACAGACTTATCTTACTATCATTGTAAGATACTTAATTATTGACACGGTTTTAATGATCAAAGATAGCCAGAACGAAAAAAGCAGCACGAATTACAGAAAGCAATATAATAACTACAGTTACACAAGCTATACACTCATAGGATGGAGTTAGCCCAAGAATTTTCAGGTGGCTAGCATTACCTATAAGGCTAAAACAATCAAATAAATAGTCAATAACTAAAATTATCAACTCATCACACAAAAAGCACATGTACAATAATTAATTGTAAACAAAACACCTATGTAGGAAATCAAAAGTAACAATTATGCAATTTAAAAAAATAATAAATAGACTTACTTCAGAATGGCTTCAACACTTTATACAATAACTCTATCATTAGTGGCATCATGATTTCCTCATTACTAAGCTGATACTTCGGGTTCCTCGGTGGATAAAAGTAAGCATAGGCCGTTTGACCAGTAATGACTGTTAGAAATTCAATGAACTCTGGCATGCTAAAGTAGGATTTGTACTGCTGACTGTCCGAAGAAGAACACTATATAATCGGCAAGTCAACTACCTTGGACTTATGATTATCTAAAGTCACCTGCTAACACAGAATAGACTAAATAAAAATGATAGGAGAATAGTTACTTGCTATCAGTGAAGTCCTTACAAGAAAGGGAAAACAGAATAACTGTCCCAAAATACCTTTGCTAATGAGGATGGATGGATTGCAGATGCACCCTCAATGTATAGGAAATGATTGCCTGAAATCTAGGCATGATAATACCAAAAAAATTTAGAACATCAAAGCTTTTAAATCAACCCACAAGTTCTAAACTTCATCTATAATGGCAAGATAAGATTTCCCATTTTTCCTACATAACATCATTACAAAACATAGTACTCACATAAAAAGTGGGTAAACAGTAAGCAAAAGTTCTATGTTTACACTTGGAATACAAAATTTGCTCATTACTCTGGACAAAATCATAAGAACTTGTTCCAAAAACCCACAAAGGTCTAGTAAACTCAGCATCCAAAGAAAAAACTGCCCGGATTTCACTTTTGTTAACATATATGATATACTTTTGATATTAATTATTTCCAATTGGGTGAGAATATTCCCCGATTCATAGAAATCTCTAGTATGGTTCTCAATTGTTAATGGTGAAATACCTCAACTCCATCAGTAAAGCAAATTTCATTTTAAATCGTGCATTTGTATATTTCATCTTAGAAGCATCGACTATTAAAAGTAAGAATGTCTATTATTCCTCATTTTTACACTAATATAATTTGTGAGGAACCAAATCACAAGTAAGAGACAAACTTTAAAAAAAAAAGTAGAGTAATATAAGGTCGTTGTTTGCTTCAACATTAGTACTACATACAAGTAAAGTTCAACCAAATAACTTAGGATTAAGGATATTGAAATTTGCAGCTACCATTAATGCTCTATATATTTAATAGCCTTTTGCACTTGGAAGTTAACACAACAAAATTTAAGTCAAGCTAAAATTGCAAAAAAAATAAATCCAAGGAAGAAGCTATTAATGTTAGACCTCATGTGCAGATGCTATTAATGTTAGACCTCATACCCGAGTAAAGTTGCAGTACTCAACTATTGGATACAATACTCAACTATTATATTAGTTGCACCGTGCAGATTAATAGCTACACGACAGAATAAATGCAGAGGCAGATTCAAAGTAGTAAGAGGATAAGATCACAGTCATTAAGAATCAGTATCAAGATATCAGCACGCCAAGCAACAAAATATCATGATCGCTAAAGTGTGTCAGGTCCTTGCAGATATACTTATGGATTATCAATCATTCAAAACGATATCAGCAAGTAAAAACCAAATTAAATGTGAACAAATCGGTACAATATCCCTCAAATAGGGTAATAGATCTTATTATAAACCAAATGTATTTGTGGAGACAGTTGAATGTCACATGAACTGATGGGCAAAGAAAACTACCTGTTGGTAAAGAAAAAACCAAGTGCAAGTCAGTAGCAGAAATGCCGGCAGGAAGTCCCTTTACCAACCAATGTCATTCATATCCCACTTAGCTTACCTTCCAGTTATACTATATACAAACAGGAGTACATTGATTTTCATTCAGCCCCTAAATCAACTAAACTTCATGTTTATAACAGGGCCTCCTAATATCCTCATATCTCTCCACCAAAAATTAAATACATCAGTATCAACCATCACGTTCCTTAATTAGCTTTCAATATACTCCACCAAAATAGAGATGCAGTTATAGAAAATTAGTAGGTACTTAGATGCTTGGAGGAGATTAACTTCATAATGTTAGAAACAAGCAGGATCTTTACGCTGCATTTAACAGACAGTGCTGGTTAAGAGTATTAATATGAAAAAATTGGCACACATTACGTTCAAGCTTAGAAAAACCCAAGGGGATAGCTCAAGTGTACTAAACCTAGAGATATGTGCCTTTAAAAGTCAATACTCCGCAAAGGGAATGCTCTCCTTAGGGCGACCCACATAAAATTTACTACTATTGGGCTTAATTGGTGTGTGGTGGGTGGGGTATTGCATGCATATGGTGGTTTATACACATAATAGAGCAAGCTAAGTCTTTATCTTTCTGTTATTAGTTAGATTCTGTTTGACTTGGTATTTAAAGTTTGAATTTTGTATGTTCAGTTTCATTATTTTTAGGAGTTAGTTTAGGAAGCTATGTATTTGAATTGTTTTTAAACTCATTTGTTAATTATAAATAATGATCAATGAATAACCAAGAGGTGAATTAGGCCTTTATTTTCCTTCTCTATTTTATACTCTTCACCTCTCTGTAACAACACACACCCTAAGGTAGTGGATGCAGGTTCTATGAAGAAAAAAAACTATCCGGTTAGATATGTTACCATCATATAGCTTTAAATTTCTTTGTTTTTCAACATATCACCATGAAAATAACTGAGTGATTAAGTTTCTTTATATAACTTCCAAGTACATAGTCAATCAAGAATGGAAGAGAAATTAGTGAACCTTGGAGGCCAAATGGAAGAGAAAGAATTAGGGATGGGGGGATTCAATCTATTTATTATATGAATGGGGAAAGAAAAGAAAGTCGGACAATGATGAAGCCATAAAGGAAAGGATCATGGAAAACGCTGATGCTACATGTAATTGATCAATACCTTTAATCAAAGTATGCCAAGTATTTGAACAAACTAAAAAGACACCAATATTAAAATCAGATTAGTATAAATAAGAAAATAATACCAGCAATAATTGATGCTCATATGAACACGTGGTTAATAATTGATCCAAAGTAAATTAATTAGTCACAGTGTTAACATCAGCACGAATTAGTAAATAAGTCTAAAATTCCACAAAACTAATATTCATACCGGTGGTGTTATACGATATTCAGGTTTTAGAGCAACCCTAATGCCTATTCCAGCTGCAAATTATCAAAATAAAAATAAAAATAAGTTGATCACAATTGATAAATTTGATCCATACAGAAAGAGAGGAAGAGGGACTTACAAGAAGAAGAGGACGGAGGGGAGTGATGGGTGCAGCCGGCGGAAGGAGGGATGAGGGAATGGCCGGTGGGTTGACCGATCCGGGTCCCAAAAAATTTGTTCTGCAAGTTGAGAAAACCCAAGTTCCGATCATTTCGTCCCGAATCAAATCGGAGAAGACGAAGACGAAGAGTCACAGAGGTCTACTCCACCAAAGAATGCTTTTTTATTAACTCGATGTAGATCTGCTCCGTACAGATCTTCGTCTTTGACCAGCCGATTTTGGGGTTCGCCTCAGGCGAGCTTAGTAGAAGAAACAGAGGAGGATTTAGGGCTGGGTATGAGAGATAAAGAGATTTAGGGGAGTTTTGAGGGATCGACTTGTTTGGGGGGAAATAGGAGGGAATGAGAGAGCTCTGTGTGCGGTAGAACAGAGAGACGTGTGTGGTAGAATAGAGAGAGAGAAGGTTTCAAATTTGAATAAAGGGGAATGAGAGAGAGAGCTGCTGACGTTAACTTGACGTGACATTTGTCTATTTTCTCTCTCTGCTCTATGATAAAAATTATATGTTAAGCAAAATTCTTTTCCAAATAAAAATTGGGAAGCCTAACCAAATTGGACTGTCCTCTTTAGCTATTTTAGATGGAGACTTAGAAATTTAAAGGCACTTTGATAATGTTATTCTCTTTATCCCCCCTCCCCCTAAATATTGGTTGTGTCACTTTGATAATTGGACTGTCCACATCTTGGTTGTGTCAATTGACAACGATTTTCACCATGCAAGTAGTCCACCCCAGGGTCTATAAATTGCATTATCACTTCCTCTTGACCTCCCCACAGGCATCCATCACGCATCTCCCGACAACAAATAAGGCAAAGATCATAATAACATTGTGGACAACTTCTGTGTAAGTCAGCAATTGAAGTTTTGCAATTGTTGCTAAATTGAACATATGAAATAATTAATCCCTGTCAAAATCTAAGGAATAGACTTTCATGGAAAAGACATTGCTTCAGTAAACCTACCAATACATACTTTCACCCAACCCGCACTTTGCTTTTTGTACTTTAAGCTTGGACAAAGATAATCCTGCGCAAACAAACCAACCTGGAATCACTAACATGTGTGGATATTATTTTCTAGTCCATTTTTCAAGCAAGACTTTTGAGCATCCTACTTAATTACTAACCAAGTATAGTTGAAATGCAATCATAAAGAACTGTAACGCCCACCCAAATTCGGGAACTAAATTATAATACCTTGAATTTTAGCTTCTAACCTCTTATCCACCATCTGCTCTTCATAAAATTATTTTACAAATAGGAGAAGCATCTGTACGATATATTTAGAGTACTGAATCTTTTCTTCAACACATATTTAATTACTTTTGCCTTCCACGAAAAATTAAATTAAAATTCAAAAAATATTACATTATCTAAAGACATTCATACTCAATCATATCAATACATATCCAACCACCAAAACATCGATGTAACGACCCCAAAATAGGTCCATTCCATCCAACCCATTCTGAGTCGTCAAATACATGGTACAGAAAATAACTACAACTTTATTACAACAATTGTCGTGCAAAATACAACAACACATATGTTGTGAGTTTGGATACAAATATATACCAAATGTGACATTGGACACCATCATGTAGCAGCACCTCACAAAGGTACCTTACATAAAGGTACAGTCAAAAACTGTTTTAGAAACTAGAATCTTTGGGAAGTGCTCAAGAAAACCTTCGCACATGGGAGGCCATGCGTCTAGGTTATGATAGATATCATATGGCCACAGAATTATCCTTGGTTGACCCAATAGACCCCAAAGAAAAACGAGAAGATTGCTATCATATTCTTCCCAATGGTGAGTCTTCTCTTGACTTATCATTATCTCCACTGTATCTAACTGAGAATTATACTTCAAACAAACACCAAGATTATATAGGTAGTGCTTGTAGATATACTCGGAAAGCGGATGTGCACAATCATGTCTTATGATGACACGAGGTTGTATGTCGTTAGACATCTTGTATGATAGTGGCAAAACACCCTTCCAACGTTGGGTTAGCCTCACCCTATTTTCTTCACCAAATATAACTACTAAATGATGACCACCGTTCTATTCCCTTGTTACCCTCGCTCGACCCAGCTACACTCTTATTACCTGAAAAGGAATTGTGAAGCAAAAGGGTGAGCACAACTAGCTCAGTAAAGAATATCATGACTAAAGATAAATAAATTATCAATAGCCTTCAACAGTAATAAATCAGAGATTTAGAACATATGGTAGATGATAAAACTTTTCAACCATAGTTGCAGCGGAACGAGCAATCCATTAGAAGAGTCAAATAGACTATAAAGTCTATTATCTTCTCCATGTTAAAAATCCACCAACAATGTTTTATCCCTGTAACATCAATCAACAATTCTGGTCCACAATCATATGAATAACTCATAATCATAACTGTAGTTCTAAATTCCTCTTCTCATCTAGGACGAAGATAATTTTCATCACCTGAAACATCAAACATCATGGTTATACCAAATCACAGTTCCTGTTCATAATCATACTAATAACTTCATCTTTGCACTACGGGGCAAAGATATTCATCAACAAGTCATCTTTGCACTACAGGCCAAAGATATTCGTCAACAGTTCATCTTTGCATTACTGGCCAAAGATATTCAACAACAGGTCATCTTTGCACTACGGGCCAAAGATATTCATCAACAGACCATCTTTGCACTACAGGCCAAAGATATTCATCTACAATTCATCTTTGCACTACAGGCCAAAGATATTCCTCAACAATTCATATTTGCACTACATGCCAAATATATTAATACCTCAAAGAATATATAATCATTTAAGAATTTATATAAACAATAATTATAACCATGTTGATCATTTTACCTTTGCACTTAAGCTAAAGATATTCAATTATAAATTCAATGGTCATGATCATACCAGTCAACAATTCAACTTTGCACTACTGGCCAAAGAGAACCCATAGTCATGATCATACCAAAAATCTACCCATCTTTACACTCAAGTCAAAGAGAAATATCATCATTAGGGTTATAAAAATGTTATATATGATAATAAAAACAATATGATTAAAACATGGATTTAATTTTAAGAGCAATATTCATAAATCAACTATAATTTGGTTAGAAAAAGAAACCAATTTTATCGTGAATAGTAACTCGTGAATAGTAACTCATGAATAGTAACTCGTGAATAGTAACTCATGAATAGTAACTCATGAATAGTAATCCCGACACAAAAAGGTAGAAATTCCACAATAAAATATATACCAATATTTCGGTATAATGATATCGAAAGAATAATATTTCTTAAGCTTATAAACAATTTTTTTTAATTGTTTACACTTTACTAAATAATGCATTTAATCATTCTAAAATGCCAAACTCATAAGATTTCATCACCAATAATCAAAACCCTCATCAAAAATCTGCATATACCTCATATATAGGATTCTCAAGCCATAAAATCCTATTTTCCAATTTTCTTACTTCACATAACATATTTAATTCATTTTCTCATAACTAGACTATTTTCATGAAAAATACCAAATCCGTTCCAAAAATATTTCTTTTCCGGGATTTAGCATAATATAGTCCCATAGTAAACATATATTTTTCTCAGAATTTTTAAAAGTCATTTACTATTTTTCATACGGCCAAAATAACCGAATATTTAGACATTTATCAAAAATTGTACTTTTGTCTAAAAATTCTAAAATTTAAAGAGTATACTTCTATCATATACATGTACCCCCAATAAAAATTTCATCAATTTTGGAGTTAACCACAAGGAATTATAAGCTGTTACTTTTAAAATAGTCTTTTCTCATAAAATTCATAACTCTCAATCTATATATCCAAAAATCACCATTTTTGGATACAATCAAGAAAACTCATCAAAATATCATTTCAAATTTTTCCAGAATTTTTGAAGATCAGAAAAATTACGAAACTGAAAATCATAACAACCCTTAAAATCTCTTACTATCCCTTACCTCAAAAGAGCAGTACTTCTGACTGGATATCGGATATGATGCTGAAGAAAACTTGCACTGATGAATAGCAACTCACCAAGTATCTAAAAACTCACAAAATATGCTTCATAATATAGAGAGAGAGAGAGAGAAAGCTTATATTTTTGGTGTGATTTTCAATTCTAACTTAGCCCTCTATTTATAGGAAAATTTTGGTAGGTTTGACCTGCAACCTGATGGCTTTACCTGCTACTATTCCCACCCACCACATTTGAAATATAATTCAGCACATTTTTTTACCAACCACAAGTGGGGCCCACCAATTCTAGAATTTTTTACCAAAATGATAAACTCCGAAAACCAGTCATCTCGTAAAATTCATAATAAATCATACGTTCATTTTTAACGGTTCAAAATTTGTGGACATATACTCAACTTATATATGTATAACATATCCAAATATTACCACGATCCAACGGTCGGATTAAAAATTATAACCCTCGCAAAATATCTCAAAAACCCTAATTTTTAATACCTCCATTCCGACAAAAATACTGATAAAAACCTCAACATTAACTCCTTCATTTTTAACCACAAAAATATATCCCTCGTTTATATCCACATAAAATAAATATTTCCTTATCATATGAATCAATAATTAATTATTCACAAATAATATTACAGAATCACATTTATGACAACCAGGCCGTTCCCAGGAAAGAGGGGGCTTTCCAATAAGGATTTCTCCTTACTGGCGCGCAATTAGATGACCAAACCTCTCCTTAGACAGAACTTTCTAGACATTGCCAATAATGTTATCTAATAATATTATTCAAATAATATGAATTATTGATCTGATAATAGGAAATACCGTGCAGCAACAATTATTGAACAACAATAATACAAAATTTCAACGTAGCAATTATTGAATCAATAAAATAAAATATTGAACAGTAATTACTGTAACAATTATTGAGTAGTGCCTTCTTACGTAAGAATCAATAATTTCAAAAATACTATGCAATACCGTGTGCTACTGTGCAATAACGCGTATTACTGTATTTTAACCACCGGGTATTCCAACAGTGTTAACGGTAACAACTACGCCGTTATTTGTAAAAATTCAAATTTGTCGTTTTCTTCACCCGACAGTTATTCTGTTATGGGGCCCACAAATGGCTGCGCCGTCGTACGAATATTCCCCGACAGAAAGAATATTCCACGACCAAACGAATATTTCCCGACAACAATGATTATTTTATAACCACTTACTTATTTTGAAAAAAAATCATATTTCACTCATAACTTTAAACTTTTATCAATTTAACCATTTACTGAATAGTAATTATAAGAAAAATTGAATATTTTTATTTCATAAAATTCGGGGTCTTACAATCGAGCTAGTTGGTACTAATTTCACGAAATTTCAGCAGATTTTCCTTTAAAAATAGATATCCAAAAAATTCTAAACATGTCTGCAAAACTTACAACCATCATTCCATACCCAAAAATCACCATAACCATGTATAATTAATTAGCTTTACAAAAGACGGAACACAAAAAATACAAATGAACAGAAAATAGAGAAACATGTTGCATAAGACCCATTACTTTACAGCTTACACCAAGTATCCTTCAATGTATACCTGAAAATATTTGAAATATAAAAATTATCGAAATATGTAAGTCAAAATAAAATAACTGAAAATTCGAAACATAAGAACCCTTACTTTACCCTGAATTATAAATGGCAGGTAAAATAAATAATAAATGGTTCATGTAAACAAAGTACAAAGCACAAATTTCTCAGATTCAACTGTATTAGAGGAGACTATTCAAAAGATTATGTCTAGTATTGGCGACGTTGCCTTTGTCTCTTTCATTATTAAATTTTGCCCACTAAATCTTGTTTCACCCTTAAATCATGTGTTTGCCTAATTTTATTTTATTTGGTTGTATTGCTTCAATCTGATCCGATTTTATTGTCTACTTTTCTCTACAGGAGTCCAAATCAGTTTCAATGATTTGTTTACTGATGAAACGAACAAATTTCAAAGAGCAGTGGATTCTGGAGAGCTAAGCAGTTTGATTGAGCCATGAGAATCTTACCTTGGTTGCAAAAGCCTTCCGCTAGAACAATATATATCTCATATCTCTGAGCCAAGAAGGAATCCAACTTGTTCAACCACTTATGAAACATGAAATGACAACATCAGTGCAAAAGAATAGGATCGATCATACTTACCTTGAGTATGTATATCTTCTGTTTTGGGTCAAGGTAGGCATCCAGGAACCATCTCTGAAGCTGTCTCACTGTTTGGAGGAAACATGCATGCTCTCCAGCTTTCAGACACATTGGTGGCTTGCAATTTGGATTGGGAACCTACTTTTCCTTGGGGGGAAACGCTTTTAGTTTTCCTGCTTTGTGACATCCAGAGGCTGATTCAGGCTGCAGGCGAACATGGGAATTCATTTAATAAGTTTTAAAAACTCAAAACCAAGGTGTAAGGAAAAGGGACAAAAAGGACAAATGGGACTCTCACAGTATTAATAATTTACAATTCCCTTCTGCCAATATATTGTTACTATCAATGGTGAATATAAAATTGTCAACAATGCAGTTTAGTTTCTTCTGTTCACCCTGATGCAATTTTTATCGGCTCTTTCTCAATATATTGTTACTATCGGCGCTTTGGGCCTTAATTTTAGAGGAAGCGAAATTTGATGCGAGAGCCTAAGATAGGAAGTGATGTGTGAAATAAATTAAAAAATTAGCGAACTAATATAATTTCAAATTCCTAATAGAAATTGCATTAATCTACTGCAAGTAAACACAACGTAGAAATTTACGAAGGGGAAACAAAAAAATTAACTAAGAATCTATAATATGTAAAAATGACTAAGGAAACCAATACATAATTTGGACAATATGTTAGCAGGTCAAAAATTAAATTCATGTAGAGCTGCGAAATTCATGTAAGAATAGAGTCATGTGTGCGTGAGAGAGATGTGTAAGGGTGAGAGTGAAGTGTGAGGAACTCAAAAATATCACCGACAATATAGTGTATATCGCTCTAACCGAAATACCAACACGTTAGATAGCTATTAGATATCTACAACGAAAAATATCTTTTCCATACCAACTATGCTCTTACGGATTCATCTAATGACGTCATCACTACTTTCTGCCAGAACTAACTTATAATGAGGTGAGAACATCATTCCCATCCATTCCTGCTATCCAAATGAGGTCTCATGGCCTGTGATTACACCATATAAAGGCCCTTTACTCCAATACAATTGGGCTAGATGACAGTTCATAAGGATAATTAACTTCACTGGATAAATTTTACATAGTTACCACCCACTAACAGGTTTCAATGTCCATAAGCATCTCGTGGTTTCCTTTCCAGTCTCCAATAAAGGATAAGGATATATGGGAAAAGGAAGTGAAAAATAACAGACTTATCTTACTATCATTGTAAGATACTTAATTATTGACACGGTTTTAATGATCAAAGATAGCCAGAACGAAAAAAGCAGCACGAATTACAGAAAGCAATATAATAACTACAGTTACACAAGCTATACACTCATAGGATGGAGTTAGCCCAAGAATTTTCAGGTGGCTAGCATTACCTATAAGGCTAAAACAATCAAATAAATAGTCAATAACTAAAATTATCAACTCATCACACAAAAAGCACATGTACAATAATTAATTGTAAACAAAACACCTATGTAGGAAATCAAAAGTAACAATTATGCAATTTAAAAAAATAATAAATAGACTTACTTCAGAATGGCTTCAACACTTTATACAATAACTCTATCATTAGTGGCATCATGATTTCCTCATTACTAAGCTGATACTTCGGGTTCCTCGGTGGATAAAAGTAAGCATAGGCCGTTTGACCAGTAATGACTGTTAGAAATTCAATGAACTCTGGCATGCTAAAGTAGGATTTGTACTGCTGACTGTCCGAAGAAGAACACTATATAATCGGCAAGTCAACTACCTTGGACTTATGATTATCTAAAGTCACCTGCTAACACAGAATAGACTAAATAAAAATGATAGGAGAATAGTTACTTGCTATCAGTGAAGTCCTTACAAGAAAGGGAAAACAGAATAACTGTCCCAAAATACCTTTGCTAATGAGGATGGATGGATTGCAGATGCACCCTCAATGTATAGGAAATGATTGCCTGAAATCTAGGCATGATAATACCAAAAAAATTTAGAACATCAAAGCTTTTAAATCAACCCACAAGTTCTAAACTTCATCTATAATGGCAAGATAAGATTTCCCATTTTTCCTACATAACATCATTACAAAACATAGTACTCACATAAAAAGTGGGTAAACAGTAAGCAAAAGTTCTATGTTTACACTTGGAATACAAAATTTGCTCATTACTCTGGACAAAATCATAAGAACTTGTTCCAAAAACCCACAAAGGTCTAGTAAACTCAGCATCCAAAGAAAAAACTGCCCGGATTTCACTTTTGTTAACATATATGATATACTTTTGATATTAATTATTTCCAATTGGGTGAGAATATTCCCCGATTCATAGAAATCTCTAGTATGGTTCTCAATTGTTAATGGTGAAATACCTCAACTCCATCAGTAAAGCAAATTTCATTTTAAATCGTGCATTTGTATATTTCATCTTAGAAGCATCGACTATTAAAAGTAAGAATGTCTATTATTCCTCATTTTTACACTAATATAATTTGTGAGGAACCAAATCACAAGTAAGAGACAAACTTTAAAAAAAAAAGTAGAGTAATATAAGGTCGTTGTTTGCTTCAACATTAGTACTACATACAAGTAAAGTTCAACCAAATAACTTAGGATTAAGGATATTGAAATTTGCAGCTACCATTAATGCTCTATATATTTAATAGCCTTTTGCACTTGGAAGTTAACACAACAAAATTTAAGTCAAGCTAAAATTGCAAAAAAAATAAATCCAAGGAAGAAGCTATTAATGTTAGACCTCATGTGCAGATGCTATTAATGTTAGACCTCATACCCGAGTAAAGTTGCAGTACTCAACTATTGGATACAATACTCAACTATTATATTAGTTGCACCGTGCAGATTAATAGCTACACGACAGAATAAATGCAGAGGCAGATTCAAAGTAGTAAGAGGATAAGATCACAGTCATTAAGAATCAGTATCAAGATATCAGCACGCCAAGCAACAAAATATCATGATCGCTAAAGTGTGTCAGGTCCTTGCAGATATACTTATGGATTATCAATCATTCAAAACGATATCAGCAAGTAAAAACCAAATTAAATGTGAACAAATCGGTACAATATCCCTCAAATAGGGTAATAGATCTTATTATAAACCAAATGTATTTGTGGAGACAGTTGAATGTCACATGAACTGATGGGCAAAGAAAACTACCTGTTGGTAAAGAAAAAACCAAGTGCAAGTCAGTAGCAGAAATGCCGGCAGGAAGTCCCTTTACCAACCAATGTCATTCATATCCCACTTAGCTTACCTTCCAGTTATACTATATACAAACAGGAGTACATTGATTTTCATTCAGCCCCTAAATCAACTAAACTTCATGTTTATAACAGGGCCTCCTAATATCCTCATATCTCTCCACCAAAAATTAAATACATCAGTATCAACCATCACGTTCCTTAATTAGCTTTCAATATACTCCACCAAAATAGAGATGCAGTTATAGAAAATTAGTAGGTACTTAGATGCTTGGAGGAGATTAACTTCATAATGTTAGAAACAAGCAGGATCTTTACGCTGCATTTAACAGACAGTGCTGGTTAAGAGTATTAATATGAAAAAATTGGCACACATTACGTTCAAGCTTAGAAAAACCCAAGGGGATAGCTCAAGTGTACTAAACCTAGAGATATGTGCCTTTAAAAGTCAATACTCCGCAAAGGGAATGCTCTCCTTAGGGCGACCCACATAAAATTTACTACTATTGGGCTTAATTGGTGTGTGGTGGGTGGGGTATTGCATGCATATGGTGGTTTATACACATAATAGAGCAAGCTAAGTCTTTATCTTTCTGTTATTAGTTAGATTCTGTTTGACTTGGTATTTAAAGTTTGAATTTTGTATGTTCAGTTTCATTATTTTTAGGAGTTAGTTTAGGAAGCTATGTATTTGAATTGTTTTTAAACTCATTTGTTAATTATAAATAATGATCAATGAATAACCAAGAGGTGAATTAGGCCTTTATTTTCCTTCTCTATTTTATACTCTTCACCTCTCTGTAACAACACACACCCTAAGGTAGTGGATGCAGGTTCTATGAAGAAAAAAAACTATCCGGTTAGATATGTTACCATCATATAGCTTTAAATTTCTTTGTTTTTCAACATATCACCATGAAAATAACTGAGTGATTAAGTTTCTTTATATAACTTCCAAGTACATAGTCAATCAAGAATGGAAGAGAAATTAGTGAACCTTGGAGGCCAAATGGAAGAGAAAGAATTAGGGATGGGGGGATTCAATCTATTTATTATATGAATGGGGAAAGAAAAGAAAGTCGGACAATGATGAAGCCATAAAGGAAAGGATCATGGAAAACGCTGATGCTACATGTAATTGATCAATACCTTTAATCAAAGTATGCCAAGTATTTGAACAAACTAAAAAGACACCAATATTAAAATCAGATTAGTATAAATAAGAAAATAATACCAGCAATAATTGATGCTCATATGAACACGTGGTTAATAATTGATCCAAAGTAAATTAATTAGTCACAGTGTTAACATCAGCACGAATTAGTAAATAAGTCTAAAATTCCACAAAACTAATATTCATACCGGTGGTGTTATACGATATTCAGGTTTTAGAGCAACCCTAATGCCTATTCCAGCTGCAAATTATCAAAATAAAAATAAAAATAAGTTGATCACAATTGATAAATTTGATCCATACAGAAAGAGAGGAAGAGGGACTTACAAGAAGAAGAGGACGGAGGGGAGTGATGGGTGCAGCCGGCGGAAGGAGGGATGAGGGAATGGCCGGTGGGTTGACCGATCCGGGTCCCAAAAAATTTGTTCTGCAAGTTGAGAAAACCCAAGTTCCGATCATTTCGTCCCGAATCAAATCGGAGAAGACGAAGACGAAGAGTCACAGAGGTCTACTCCACCAAAGAATGCTTTTTTATTAACTCGATGTAGATCTGCTCCGTACAGATCTTCGTCTTTGACCAGCCGATTTTGGGGTTCGCCTCAGGCGAGCTTAGTAGAAGAAACAGAGGAGGATTTAGGGCTGGGTATGAGAGATAAAGAGATTTAGGGGAGTTTTGAGGGATCGACTTGTTTGGGGGGAAATAGGAGGGAATGAGAGAGCTCTGTGTGCGGTAGAACAGAGAGACGTGTGTGGTAGAATAGAGAGAGAGAAGGTTTCAAATTTGAATAAAGGGGAATGAGAGAGAGAGCTGCTGACGTTAACTTGACGTGACATTTGTCTATTTTCTCTCTCTGCTCTATTTTATAGATATAGATAACTCTGACTACAGAATAAATTACACGTAAAAAATTTGTAAGTACTTTACTATGAAACAAAAATGATTGTCTATACCTATGTTATTCTACTAAATCAAGAGATACGTGTTATTTTTTCAATATATCAATCAATGTCTCAAGTATAAATATTTTTTTCAAATGGTGACATAATTCATTTAAAAATTGTACGTCACAAAGTGAACAATCCATAAAAAAAATTATTACCAGAATTTCCTATTCAATTATATAATATAACATATACTCATGGATTAGTTAAAAACAAGTAAAATCGAATTATCGAACCAAATTAATTTCTTTTTACCTTACTTATTTCGGCTATTTTATTTAATTCGGTTATAATCGTTTAATTATTCGATTTTATTTTTTTTAATTATGCTATTCGGATATCCGAATAATTGAATTATATATATATATATATATATATATATATATATATATATATATATATATATATATTTGTTAAAGTTTTAAACTTTATCATATGGTTATGTACTTTGTATTATTAATTTGAAATTATTAAACTAGTTTGTGAATTATTATGAATTGTGGATTGTGGTTAAATATTATTTGGAAACTTTAGTCTAAAGTTTGAAGTGATTTTTTTGTTTGGCAAAGATAAGTTCATATTTAAGTTATAAATAAAATAGCCAAATAGTATAATTTGATTATTCGATTAATATTAGTTTCGAATATTTGTTCGGATAGTGAAATTATATGAAATTTAGTATTCAGTTATAACTGAATAGACAATTCGGTTCGATTAATTATAATCGAATACTCACCCCTAATTACGTGGATTAATACTTTATTTGAAATTGAAGAAAATATTATTATAAATATTCGTTCAAACATATATATGTGTGTGTGTCTGGTTAGTAAAGTTTGTTTGATATGTAGTTTCTTACCCGTATTTTACAGGGGTTATTATAAAAAAATCATTCTATGCGTTGTACCGAAAAATAATTATAAATAAAATAGATTAAATTATATATTATTTTAAATTTGGAGGTGATAAATAGTAAACTCATCCAACGCCCTCAAACAAAATGCGTAAGAGTATTTATTCTATTTTACAAAAAAAAGAATTATAAAAAAATTACTCCCCCGTTATTTAATATGGGTCGTTTTAGACATGTGCACAAAAATCAAGGAAATGATTGAAAAGTATTATCTATACTATCAATTATCTATAATACCCTTCTCCTCACTTATTGGGAAAAGGAGAGAAATACTTAAGAGTATAGTAGTATAGGATAATGATAAATATGGATCAAAAAATTAGGTGGAGTAATAAGGGATAATTTGGGAAAAATAGTGATCAATTCTCCTAGATAACTACAAACGACAAATAATTAAGAATAACAAAAAAAAATCTAAAATGACCTGCATATAAGAATGGAGGGATTATTTCACAAAAAGAATAATTTTTTTATTGATAACAGTGATATTTTAAATTTATCCTCCTATCATTACCATTAAACTAAATCTTTAAGAGTAAAGTAAATACAAAATAAGAGTTAAAGTTTTATATATTGTTAATATACTACTATATAAGAATGGTATACAAATTATGATATACTATTAATAAAATATAAAATTATTTTGGTTTTGATTTAAATTAAAAGAAACGAGATTTTTTTTTGGGAGGCCGTCCTTCCAAATATCCAATCATGGATTTGTTTGGTCTCCTCGGTGTATTCTCTCGCTTGCTAGTTGCTACCAATTAGGGGTGAGCATGGTGCGATTTGGTACGATTTGAAGTTCAAATCGCACCCGAAACTACTTAGGTGCGGTTTGAAAAATTTAAAATCGCACCCGAAATCGCTTGTGATTGGTGCGGTTCGGTTTTAAAGTGTGCGGTGAGATTTTAATTGGTGCGATTTCGGTTCCAAAACTAATTGAAACAACAAAAAAGTTTAAGGCTTCAATAAAATTTAACATAAAACTTACATCGATCAATTAACTTAGTGACAAAGTCGACAATGAGAATTATATCAAGCATGTTTTAAAACTAAAATATGCGCTATATAAAACAACAGAGACTATTCGATAACAAGCAAGAATATTTATCTAGTTCCCCAAAAATTAAAAGTATATACTGAAGATAGAATAAAATATATTGCAGGGAGGACTAAAAATAATCTATTAGACTATTACAATTATAGCATTGACATTAACCAATGCATCAAGTGCTCGAGCCCCTCAACTATAAGCTCCTCCAATAACGCATCAAACAAATTTAAAATTTTAAAACCCAATTGCTTAATTTTTGACTCTATAACCTCTAACATCTTCTTTCAATTGGTGAAAAAATGACAATGCAAGACTGAGATTTTCTCTGAGCGTGTTCAAGTGAAAAGTAACTTTAAAAATTACTAGAGATAATACATACATACACACACATGGTACGGTTTCGATTTTATACGGTTTAGTTTTGGCTAGTAACCAAACCGGAACCGTAAATTTGGTTATTCAACCCACCTAAAACCGTCACATACGCCGGAACCGTTGGTGCGATTTTAATTGTTGCGATTCGTGCGATTTTTAATGCGATTTTGATTCTAATTTGATTACTTGCTCAGCCCTACTACCAACCAACCAACCAACCCCAGCGGCCCAGACTCATTAATAATTACCATAGGGAAGATTGACAAGGGTTTTATGGTCTTTTAGAAATTAAAGTACATACATGATATATGTACACATACATAGAATAGCAGCAGCAGCATACGTTAGTTCCCGTTCACTTATTCATTCTACCATTCTCTCTCTCTATATACAGTACCACCACCCTCGTCTTCTCCAAACAGGATACAACAATGATAAAGATAAATACCACTATTGCAAAAGGTGGTTTTGGTATATGCATGAGCAGAAGCCACAATCTCCTTTCTATTTTCTCTCTCTTCTTTCTCTCTCCACCCGCCACCTTCCTTTGTAATTAATCTACCTACAATTAACATATAATTACCATCTAATTTAGTACTGATTAATTTCACTCAAACCCCTGTTCAATTCTCCTCGATCGTTTGCCCCGCTTTACCAACCACTACCTCTCTTCTTTGCCCCTCAGGTATATGAATGACCAAATAATACACTTTTTTTTAGTTATAACTTATAATGTCTGCTTTATTTTCTTTCTTCATTCTCTAATCCACAAGGGCTGAAGGAAGTGCATGTTAATTCTTGGCGTTGCTACTGAAAACTCTTGTGATGGACTTCTTTTTTGGGTATTTATATGGGGTTTTTTCTTGATTTAATTCTTCTGTCTTATTTGGATAAGTGTGTAATGGACTTCGTTTTGTTGTTGGGTTTGTTATGTTGCTGTATCCTGCCTCCACAAAAGGTGGTAGGTTGGTGGGTGGTTGACTTGTTTTTTTCTGAGAGAGAGAGATTGCAAATTCCTAGAATTGGGTTTTTTCATTGGATTCTTCAAATACCATTTCTGGGTGGCAAGATAATTATTGTGGGTTTAGTTTGTTATATTTATATAGATAGCACCTTCAAGTTTTGGGACTGACCAGAGGCTTTGTCACCTTTGAACCTATTGCTATATTTATTGAAAATTTCTTCTTAATAGAGTTGACTGGGTATGTTATCATGCTTAAAAATCAATTCTTGAACATCAATGACTTTGATCTGTACTCAATGATGGTAAACCGCGTCTAATACAGAACTCCAAGCTGCATTTTTCGTTTGTAGGGAACTTATTATTGGAAGTATTTGAGCTGTGAATCTTAAAATGCTTAGCAAGTGCTCTTTGATTTTAGTTTTAGTCGGTCTTTTTTGACATCTGCAGTTGATATTTATTGGTACTTAAAATTAGAAACATATATATGCGGTTGAAATTTAGTGGTAGTTAAAAGTAGAAACATATATTTCTGTTAGATAGTAAAGATTAGTTGTTGTTTTTTTACCTCAAGTTACTATATTTGGTGCTCATTTGGTTTCTTGGTTCTTATATTGACACATCATTTGACCTTTTGGCATTCATACTTGTTCAATGATAATGTGCTTTACCAACTCGGTCCAGGCTACTTCTTAAAGTAGTATGTATAATTTTTGAGTAAGGTTCTTTGGTGAAGCATGAGTCAAAGTCATCACACAGGTTCGAATTGGCTACTAGTATCAAAATTCTTTTTAGACGAACCTTGGTAGTTTCTTGTATTATTTCTTCTATTAAAATATTTTGTTTTATGTAGCCTCGAGGCATCTTGTTTAACTACTAGTTAGTGCTATTTTTATCATCCTAGAGCTTCGGTAGCACGGAATAGATTTATCTTCGCATATTAAAACTTTTCATGCGTCTCTTTCCAACCTGCCTTACTTTTTTTGTGAATCATTTTTGGATTTCCTCTGCACCGTTGTTCAATGTTGATTGGAATACTGCAATCAGCCATGGTGAGCATTAGAAGGCGCAAACTCCTTGGACTATGCTCCGGTACGCTCAAGTTGAAATTAGTTTTGGTTAATGTAGGAATGCTTTGCTTAAAGTTGGCTTAAATTGGATTCTTTAATATGTTTTGGATAACTACTCGGAGGTTTTCAATTAGTATACCAATTTTTAGGATTTTCCATTTCTTGGCCTATTGTTTAACTAAATCACAAATTCAGTGAATGGAAATTCTCTATTAAACTTTCCTTTGTGTGCGTTTAATAATATTCAGAATATCCAATGCGTCTTTGTAGGCCGAAGTCGTTTCCTGGATCCACTCCCTAGATTCTTGGACAGTGGACTTACTCCTGAAAACCTTACCCTAAACTCAAGACGATTTAGTGTGCATCCTACGACTTCAATTGATTTTGACCAATCAAAGGAGGTAAACATGGACTTCATGGACTCTTTCTTAAGTATTTAGCATTTATTAAGTATGTTCACATACGCATCAGATATCGTACCAATCTCTTAAATTTTTTGAGTAAAACTTAATTTGTGTGTGTTTGCATATTGTATCAAACTACTATGTTTTACTTGTCATATAATTAAGCAAGAAGGTGGAAAATCTGCTCTCTGATCATACCACTCCGTCTTGGTCCGTTTTGGACATTTAAGAATTACTTCTGAACTGTTTCTTGTTAATGGAAAGAACAAAAGGCATTATCATTGCCTTGTAAACCCCTAGGAAGTGATACATGGCGAGGTAGTTTTCTGTATATGTTGCTTATACTTGTTGCTTTGGCTAGAATATGAGGAAAAAAAGTCGCTGAAGGAAAGGGTTTTGACTTTTTGAGGACCAAGATCTGGGAGAATTTCTGCTAGCTACATTACATTGACTGTTGGACCCTTCGAAATACATTTAGTATTGAATATAGACAATTGCCCTTTGGGTAAACACCTCAATTTATTACTACGTCCGTTCCACAAAAGGATCCCATTTTGACCTTTTAAAGTTAATTTGTGAAGTCCTAAAATTAAAAATTGATTTGAATTAGTTTGATTTTACTAAATACAATTGTGAATATTGGGAACTATTTTTAAAGAACTACTAATTATATTCTTTTAAAATACAAAAGTTACATGAATTCACATCAGTTTAAATTTTAGGTTTTGCCTTTTGACTTCAAAAGTCAAAATGGGACTTTTTTTGGTAGAGCGAGTTTGTAAATATACATAACAAGAATATATATGAAAATTTTATATAAAATATTGTCAGTGTCTTCATTTCATTGGAAATTTAGATAAATCCAACCTTGAATTCACACCTGTACCCGGCACTCGTATCTGTGTCCATGTAACGTTAAGGTGTTGATTCTTGCAGCTCAAGTTGAATGACACATATGTTAAGTTAAAAATTTAAAAAGCCGAATTGCATATCTCCCCATTTGGCTTGTGAGAGACTA
Source organism: Panax notoginseng (assembly GCA_016801055.1). NCBI lineage: Eukaryota > Viridiplantae > Streptophyta > Magnoliopsida > Apiales > Araliaceae > Panax > Panax notoginseng. The sequence continues at coordinate 16,213,680 of CM029013.1, read as the reverse complement.
GAACTGTTGTTTTACTATGTGGAGGTCTTCTATAGCCAACTTTAAGCTGACAAACATTTATGATTTCTGGTTTTAGTCTTTTAGAGAAGCTAGTTATGCTAATAATAAGAGTAGCTTTATCCTAGAAGTTAGAATGGTTCTCCAGTAAGCTTATCTGTTTCATGGTTACTGGAGAAAAACTTCAATTTGAACATTTCTAAGCCATCATCCATGCTTCCAGTGGAATGGAATAAATGGTTTAAACCGTCACTATACATTTATAGCGACACTTTTCATGTGAAAATATCAATTTCCATATCATCATGTACTCGGCCTATGATTATGTTACATCTGTTGTCTATTATATACCATCCATCCCTCACCACTCTAAAGGTGTCTTTGTTACCTATCATGTTTGTCAGAAAGCTATACCAAAAGTACATCCTGGATCATCAACTACGTCTACTGCTAGCTCATCAAAAGAACAGCACCATGAACAGTTTGCAGGTCTGCATTTTCATGTTTTTAAAATATATACATGTTTGAGTTAGTTCTTTTTTTGGAAAAAAAAACATGCTTGAGCTAGTATTAACTACTGGACTACAAAAAATCAGTTTGGAACCCCTAGAAATGCTGTCATTATATGTTCTTGTTTAATTCTTCCTTGATAATCACCAGATGTACCAATGTCCAGTAAAAAAAGAAAACAGATGTACCAAAAAAGCTGGAATGAAAATGACTAAACTTTCCACACATAAGAGATACGAGGTGGCAGGTATTATGGACAACTGAATATAGCTGTAGTTATTGTTAGTGATGTTGTAATAAAATTTGAGCTTGAGAGCAACTAGTGAAGCTCATGTCATGGTATCAAGATAACCTCAGCTTCAATTTAAATGAGGATTATTTGATGGTAACAGATATCATAAATCTTGAAGTCCAAGAGGGGTGAGATATATTCATTCTAATTTATGCCTTTTGTTTTAACACCAATCTTTAATTTTCATCAGTTCCTGAAGTCAAACGCAGAAAGCGGCATAGGAGGAAGCATTTTGAAAATCAAGAACCTTGTGTAATGCGAGGTGTCTACTTCAAGAATATGAAATGGCAAGCTGCAATAAAAGTTGACAAGAAACAAATCCACTTGGGAACGGTTGGCTCTCAGGAAGAGGCTGCTCGATTGTATGATAGGTACTACAACTTACCTAACCTAGCTATTGTTCATGCATTTTGTCAAAGCTGTTCCAACCTAAGGCTCCCTTCATATGTGAACTTGAAGATTTAGACACATGAAAAAACTTGTCTGTGAGATGATCAGTCGCAGTGTTTGCATCATCTAACGAGCCACCTTATCTACTTTGAACTTCCTTCAATGTTGTAATCACCCAAGTATATCTACTCAACTGCACTTAAAGAAGTTTTAACTGGTTTCTGGGTTAACACTGTAGTATTGCTTTGGGTCCTCAAGTTTTGTAAAAAGAGTTAATTTGAAGAAGTTGATTTGAAGTTTTCTAATAGTTTTAGTACCTGTGGACTTTCAAATACTCGAGTCCCTATGATGTTTCCATTGTCATGAACTGCTTAGCTTAAAAGACACTAAGTAAATTTATGATTTCTCTTTTCCAAATAATTTGAAAAGTTGGTTTGTGAGAATATATGATATCAAGATATCTGTTTCTGTCCTCCTAAGTAGATATTGCTGAGGCTTATAATAGTGGACTTTCTTGGTATCGTGAATTCGTTATTACAATATTTTTTATTGTTTTCATTTGGAAATTTTGGCGGCCTTCCTAGATGCAACAGTAGGTATAAGTGACGTTGTGGAATGGATAACAATACATAGTAGAGAAAGAGCAAAAGACGTGCGCCTAATCTACGTGCTTCGTTGTGTATGGTTTGGACACTGAAAGATGGAATTGAGAAAGTGCCAACCAGTCTGAATTGAGTGGTAGCATGGGTAGGAAAAACTTGTCATTGTATCTTATTTCATTCTCAGGAACATTAACTTCTGACACACCTTAGAATTCTAGAGGGTTGTTAAACAGTTAATCAACTTAAGGCAAAACAGTTCCTATGGTATTGAGGTCACAATAACATACTGCCACTGGTCAGAGTAGATCCGGTATGACTTAATAATAAGGAAGAAATAGATGGATAGTTTTAGATAAAATGATTTAAGAATATTGACATCAATTAGATGGCAAAGAAGTCCAAAATCCCAACTCATTTAATTCTCATTTGCATGATTGGAGTTATCTTAGCAGTAGAGTTTTGCATTGAGATAATTTTCCCCAAAAATGAGAGAAAATGAGTTTTAGGCTGGGGTAGTAGAGATAATAAGAGGGGGTTTTGTTTTGCAACATAAAATGCATGGATAGTGGTCTGGAAATGTTGGCACATTTTCGTGAACTCTCGACTCTTTCTCTTCTGAATTCTTATTCAGTCTCTGCACACGCCCAAAAAATAAAAATAAAATCATCCTTTGATACACTATTTGATGGTTTGCTGTGGTTATAGTTGTCTGCTATATTATTATTGTAAAGTCATCATTGACTCACCTGCTTTTATATTATTTCAGATGCATGATAAATAATATGTTTAGAAACTCAATATAATTATTCCATATATGCAGAGCCGCTTTTATGTGTGGGAGGGAACCCAACTTTGAGCTCTCTGAGGAGGATAAGCAAGAACTTAGAAAATTCAAGTGGGATGAATTTTTAGCTGTTACTCGTTCCGCAATTTCTAAACAAAAGTAAGAATTATTTTCACTTGTAATCTGCCTCGTGTTGCCATGATTTTGGTTTTGTTATTCAAATTTTCCATACATGTAATTTACAGAACACCAGAGAAAAAGTGGGGGTTCGCCAAGAAAGTTCGAACCTTCACAGAATAGCGACCGGGAGGTTGATCATGAAGGCTTCTCAGGCTCAGAAGATTAGACACATCAATCAGTCTCTTGAAAACGAAATTCCACATGGTTCTAAGTTTTTAGTAATCTTATAAGATTAGCCAAATACTTCTTATATATCTCCCGTCCAACAAAACAAGTCCATTTGCAAATTTTAAGGATATATGTAAAGATGCTTAAGGATTATTTTTCCGTCTACTATACAGGCTCCTATTAGCCATAAGGGCAGATCTCTGTTCTCTTCATATTGCTGTTGCTGTTCTCTCTCGCGCTCACTCTTTAATGACTAGCATTGCTGCATTGAGCATTAACAGACATACAAACAGAATCATTCCGGAATTCAGGATGTCTCAAAATATACGAGTGCAACAGGCAGGTAAACTGGAAGTCAGAAATATTAATATAAATGAAGTTACTCTCTTTGTCCTACAATTACAGTCCCATTTACCAATTTTTTGGTTTTAAATGACTTTCACATGAAATTTTCTCCATAAATCCTATTATACACGTAAAAATATCAGTTTTAATTCTCATGCTTATCCATGGTAGCTAAACGAGCACATCCCCAGATTATGGAATGGGCTAAGCATTGCATAGCATAACATAACATGAATTTGAGTTTCTTAATCATTAATAACAAAAAAATAAAAACTATTGGATCCGTTTCAAAATATTTTATTTTTATTTTTTTTGTTTAATTTACATAATTTTGAATTCAAAATCAACGTTAAACTTTTTAATTTTTTGGTTAAAACAATTATAATTGATAATAAAATAACTAAAAAGTACTACTAATAGTCATATTTTAAAAAAAAATTTAACATAAAAAATGCTAACACAAAAAAAACTCTTACAAACAGTATTTTAGAAAATGATATATCAAACTAAGTTAGTTAATGATTTACTATATACGAGTGGGTCTATCATTTAACAAGTATCCAATTTAAGTATATAATTTGACTCATTAAATAGTCATTCTTAAACAAATTTATATTCATTTTGAATTTTAAAATTTCACAATTTAAGTCAAAATAGTAAAAATAAGAATCATTCCACTATAGTTTACAACTTTTATTTATTACACCACTAAATTTTAAATTTTTAAAAATTTTTCATTAAACTAATTAAAATTTTAAAATTAGACCATCCTGATAAAATAAAATAACTTGATTCACGCGTGGCATTAAAAAATAGATAAAAGAAAGAAATAATAACATGGCCAATTTGACCGAATAAAAAAAAAATTAAAAAATGTGGGCCCCAATGGCTCCTCCCAAGATCTCAACACTCTGCCCCAAACCAACCAGAACGCCGGTGAATTGCAGACCGCCGGATATCAGAAGACAGCATGAACAGGAATAGAAAAACACCGGAAATCCACCACTAGATCGAACATAGAGCACATGGATCCATCGAAGCAGGTCATAAGACCAAAATCCCAAAATCAACTACCGGAACAACCGAGAAGATAGATGCACGGGCGAAAAACACCCTAAAAGATTCAAACAAAAAAGAATAAACAGTAAAGATAAGGAATCGGAACGGGCAAATCAATACTTCAAGCCCCAATATTTCAAGTAAGAATTCAGAGGTAACAACCAAATCAACACAGGAAAAGTAACCGAAGAAATATGGAAAACACCATATCAACGGTGAAGTCTAGTCCAACCCATAACTGAACTAACTGTAAAACAAACCAAAAAGGAAATAGAACACCAAAAATCTGATAATGAAAATATAACCAATATGCACACAATTTATCAGATTTGGAGCAGATCCATCTGTCAAACCATCACCAGAACAAATCCAAACCCCCGGACAAGAACCCAAATTGATCCCCAGCTCAGATCATAACCCCCAAAATCCAGGCCACACACGATCAACCCTTACTAATCTCGCAAGAACGCCATACAATTTATAAACCCTTGGACTTGGCATATAATAGATCGGAGAGGAGATTTTCGAAGGTTCCCATTGTAGTCGCCGATAAGACTAAACATAATCAAGCAGATCGGAAGAGGCGGGACAAGGAAAAAGAAGAAATGGAGGGGCGAGAAAGGGATGGGTGGAAATGAGTGGGCCAAAGAGAAAAGGTGATGAAGAGAATAGTCGAATCAACATCCCCACTCTTCAACTCCATACAAGGTCAAATCCACCAACCAATTAGATGATCTTGTGGAAGTTAGGGTTAGACATTAGAGATTTGGGAAGAGGGTTTGTATTTTGGTGTCGAATGAGAGGAAAAGTTGTTCGAATCCCGTGGTGGAGAGGGCAACGGTGATAACCAGGGATGTATGTGGGTTAGGTTTTCTTGGGTGGTTGATGGTGGAGAGGGGACGACGGTGGTGGAAATCATGATGACGATGAGGATAATCAATAACTCAAAATTGATAATTAATTGATGATGAGGATCATCAACCACATAGGCAGCATCCCACGTCATTTTCGTTTTTTTTTGTCAGCCACGCAAGAAAAAATTCAAAACAATTTGACATAAGTTTAGTCGATTTAACATAATGATTTAATTTTAAATATTTAATTAATTTAATAAAATAATTTAAAAAATTAAAAATTTAATAATATAATAAATAAAAACTATCAACGTAAAAATTTTTAATTTTTTTAAATCAAAATATATTTTTAATTTTAGCACGAATGTAATAATTAATATATAAAGTTCAAATATTTATTTATATAATTATTTTTGGGGCCTTATAATGGGTTAATCTAACCAAAATGGGTATAAACTTCATTTGGTTATGGAGCTCAGTCTACTGACTCTTAAATTAAATTGGACAACAGAACAATGACTAGTCAATTGGCAGTCCTGACTAGAAAGGAAGTGTTGAGCATACTATTCGGCCTCTCTCTCACCTACGCCGCCGACGGTTGTCTCTGCATATTCTCTTCCATCCAGTGAGTTTTTTTTAGTTTGACTTAGATTTGTATAGTTAGGATTCATTTTGATTTGGGTGAATCGAGTAATTGTAAGACGTTAAACAGAATAGATTTGTTGTGGATGATTTTTTTTCTAGGTCATTCAGCTTTTCCTTGATGACTGTTGTTCCTTGAATACCTCAATTTATTTGGATCTCCTTCACTATTCTAATAGAAATATTTCAGCTTTTTTTCCCCTGGGAAGTAGGAATATTTCTGCATATTTTGGTATCAGGATCAGGAAGGAGAAGGGTATGTTTCTACAAATTATCTGAAGTACTTGGAATTTAAGTTTGTGTCTCAGAAATCCATTTTGTGCGTAAAGATGAGATCTTTATTCGTTCATGTATCTTTAACCTTCTTGCGTCTTAACTAAAGTTTTTAAAGTTTACACTTTTGTCATCATAGTTAAGTCCTACTAGTGTAATACATTATGTTTGGACATTGCGCAAGGGCTTTGAGTCCCACTTTACCATTATAATGGGAGTCTGGGTCATTGAGAATATCTACACTAAATTCCCTTCTGATGGCAGGTCTTTATTACTTTTACTGGAAAATATGTTTTTGCTTAAACATATCTGAGAACACAAACTTAGATTGGAGATGGCCTGACTAACGAATATATGGCTTGTGCTTACATTTTCGTGACTGTAAAAATTTTAAAATTTTAGTTAGTTCTTGTATTCCAACACCTTTATATAAAAAGAAGCATTCGAGTTTTGGACATTCGAAACAGTGATAAATCTATGATTTTGATTGGTTCTGTGCACCGACTAAATGCTTTGTCCGACACGGCAGATACGTTGACCTCCGAAGTGTCCGTGCTTCATATGCTGACACTCAAGTTTAAGTCTTCTCCTTAATTTTCCTAAAAAGAAAGGCCTTATATGAATTGGTAATTTGGTACCACAAGTGACTAAACAGAAACTCTGACATAAGGTGTTGGCACTGCAAACTCATTGGATGAAGACATCAGTGGTGGCAGGGCTAGTGTGTGTGTGCATGTGTGAAGGTTGATCACAGAACTACACACTTATACTTCACTCCAGTCTTTGTGAAATTTAACAGGACCCTACTGTTAATACTTATTTTCATAATTCTTGCATATCCTGGCCTTGTTTAATAATTTTGTGGTTTGTGTGTTTTACTTGTTTAATTGATGGTAAAAAGTTTCTGAATTCTGATTTGTAGACTGAACAACAACAACCATGACTTTTAACTTGATGGAGACATTAGTCCACTTCCTTGACTATTATTACACACCACAACGAGCATACTTAACTCATTTTCTACACTTCTCCGGGTTAAGGGTTTCTAATAAAAGACACACACTTTTATGGTGTAGTCCAGCCCATAAAGGTCCTCGCCAGATTGACCTCCTCCCTTCCTCTTACCAATCATTTTCTTTCTTCATGTGTAATCAACTATCTTTCTTCAATATATGCAATTGTATGATTGTTTATCTAGAAATGGGATGTTTCAGAGTAAATCGACCAAAATTTAAATTTAAAATTTGAGTCCAAATCTGAAGTTCCTATTTTTATGCATGTTAATTTGAATAAGAACTTAGAATATTTTAATGTGGGTATTTGAATCCGGATTTTTTAAAGACAGTGGGTAATTCCCACCCGTGAAGGTAATCCAGAGATACACCTAATCACCACAAATTATTTTTTTCCATCTATATGCCCTGACATCTGTGGGTGATAAAATCCAGTTTCCATCGCTCTTTTTGTTATATTCACCTTATAACATCAGTATCATTTGTATACTTGATACTCTCATGGGGACTGGGGTGTACCTGTCAAGAGCGTGCTGAAATGGCTATCATATTTATTACTCCTGAACTATGAAATTATCTTGCTTTAAAGTTTAATTTGTTCAAGGAAGTTGAGTAAGGAGGCTTTCTCATGGCAGATTCAATGAAGCATATTGTGAAGATTCTGACGTTGTTGGTGGCCATATCGGCCATTTGGATTGGACTATTGCAGACATCAATTGTTCCGGAGAGTTATACTTGGTTGGTGAGTTCCTTCATCTACTTTATATTTCATGAAATTATTTATGTTTCTTCACTTGTTTTCATGTTTTGATTATCTTTATGTTATGGCTCATTGCGGCTTGTTGCCTTATTTCCCCCAGCTTCCACTTTACTCTATCGTGTCACTAGGATGCTATGGTCTATTAATGGTTGGGGTTGGTCTAATGCAATTTCCAACTTGTCTGCAAGAGTCCCTCCTGTTACAGAAGGTATTTACCTTATTTTCTGTCACCTCATGTTGCAAATTTCCATACAGTCAACAGGTCAAGACACAATGTTATGTTAGACAAGTGAATCCCCATGTCCTTTTGATTTTGAAATCATCCACTGTTTTGTAATTTTTGTTAGTGAAAACCTGTTTTAAGACTTCATTTGTAGAACAAATTGACCACATCTTCACCTGGTGGTAAGCTTCATTAATTATGGTTAACAAGTTCTTCATTTCCTATAGTCAAAAAATATGGCACATAGGCTCTCAGTTGAACATTTAACCCTCATGCTTCCTTTATGCGAAGATATAAAAGGATTGATGCATTGTAGATTTATATAACCTTCAACATAGCGTCTAATTTGAAAAAAAAAATGGTTCTTTAATTTTGTTTTATTTCTTTTTGTGCTGGTGTTTTGGGGCCTTTGGGCTCCTGCAAAAACACATCTGATTTGCTTTTAAATGTTGGATGAATGGACTAATTTTTTTTCCTGCAAAAACACATCTGATCTGATAGTCCCCCCCCCCCCCCCCAAAAAAAAACACCCAAAAGCAAATTATCTAAGAATTATTCTTTGCATATATGCATTTTCTTCAAAGAAATTTTCTGTGTTTCCTGGATAACATGTGCAGTATCAATCTATAGATGAACTAATCCTGGCGTGCAATTCATTTTCACAATTAACTGGACAGGCCTTTTATACGCAACTGATTGGATCGAAATGGACTTGTTACTAACCATCCCCCTCTCAACAAAAAAACTTGCACAAAGACTAGACACAAAAAAGAAAAGAGAAAGTATCAAAAAGCAAATGCCCATATACCTCAACTTAGTCTGGTCACTGGTGCAGACGTGCAGTGCTTTTGAAGATGAATTGTTGTTTTCTTTTACCAATAGCAAAACTAACAATTCTTTTGTTTTGTAGGACATAGTCGAGGCCAAGGGATTCCTGAAGAAAAAAGGGGTAGATGTAGGTTCTGATTAACTGAAGGTTAAAACTTTATTTTTTGTTTACCCAACTAAACTAGAGATTCTACTAAGCTCTCGACAATCTGGAATCGTGGGTGTGCATTGCCTTCTCCTATAGTCAGAACTCTTATACAAAGCAGGAAATATATTAGAATCTTAGTTAGCAAATTAAAGTGCACAGTTGACTAGTTGGCCTTGAGTAATGTTTTGTTGCAAAATTTTGTCAAATGTATTCTAAAATATACTGATTCTTGAGGTGTTAATGAACATGTTGGGTACTTGGAAGAAAAATGTACATGCTGGGTTCAGAATCAAAATCCAATCATTTTGAATCAAGACTGGATTTCCTCTTGAATAATTCGAGTAGATGTAATGGTGAAAATACAGTAATACAATAAAAAGGAGATGGGAGTTCTTGAAAAATATGGGCTTGGTTCATTGCTTATAATACTACACTATAATAAACAGGATTGTGCGTGCTACTTACAATTTTTTTATATATATAATATAAACTATTATATTAAATAAATTTACAACAATTTTAAATTTTTTAAAAAAATTTGTTATTTGTTTTAGACATATTAATTATTAAATAATTTTTTTATTTAAATTCGGATTTAGTTTAAGTCATTCAGTTTTTATTAAACACTCTTAATAAAATATAATTACTCGTATAATATACAAATGATAGCATCGTTTATGGAAGTGGAATATATTAAAACTTGAATATAAAACTGCTCTCTCCAGTCTACAAGGATTACCGTTTGATTTATTTTTTATAAGAATGATAAAGTATTATTTTTAAAATATAATACAGGGATAATAAAGCCATCTCTAATGGAGTAGGAAAATACTTCATGTCACTAGCTATTTAAATAATTTTATTATCTTAACAATTTATTATTTTCAAGGATAAAAATATACTCTTATTATTTGCAAATTTTACAAATAGGACATTCTTTCACATGTGAAAGGGGGGGAGTACTACTACATTTAATTATTAATTTTGTAAAAATTTGTTTTAGTGCTTCAAAAGATTAACATTTCTTTTTCTAATCAATACAATATTTTTATGTATTTTAATTCGTATATTAATGGTCTGCATAATTTTATACTGATTTTTCTTAATGAATAATATTTTTATAAATAAAGTAGTACTAATTGGTTTTATGCCCGAATAATAGCAGTCTTAAAACTCTCCAAGGTTTGCCCGCCCAATCAGTGCATGGGCTATTCGTGCTACACGATATAACCCCGTCTACATATTCGGAGCGAAGCTAGGGCATTCGAAGATGATCATACCAGTTCGTTGTTTCACTTGCGGCAAGGTATTTATCTGCTTCTTTCTCCTTATTCTCTCTCAAAAGATGTACTATTTATGATAAAATGGAAGCTGTTATGGCCTAATTCTTTTATTTTAGGCTTTCGCAGGTTTTTTGTGATTGTTTTGTTTAAATTTCATTTGATTTGGTGTTACAGGTGATTGGAAACAAATGGGACACATATCTTGATCTTCTCCAAGCCGATTACACCGAAGGGTCAGTTCATCACTTTTACCAGTTTCGTATTGCATACCCCATAACAGTACTATGTTAGAAATCTATAAGGAAATTATTAAATCCACAACTGAAAATATTATTTCCACAACAAAAGTTATATCAGTTATATTGTTCTGCTGATTTGAAGTTACTTTATCAGAATAAAAAAGTTGTTTATGGTGGTTTTAGAGATGTCTAAATATTGGCTAGTTCCATACCCAGTTTGCATGTGCTTTAGTATTTGAGAACCCGTACTTAGGATATAAAAGAGCAAAAGCTTCTTCTCTTTTCTAAATCGAGATTTATGAAATATGGACTGATGTAATGATATATACGTATCTTGCTAGTCTTATGTTGCTTCTTCTCTTTTTGAGATTGAGATTTTTGAAGTTTTCTCTGATGTAATGATATATATGTATCTCGCTATTTCTGTATTATTTTGCTTTAGTTTTATATAACATTATCTCAACTCAACATATGAATAACTTCTTAAAGAGATGTTTTGAACTGATATACTAGCAACTAACAAGTTAATTCTTCAACACTATTTTGGGAATTGGTGATTGGTATTGGTGTGTTAAGGAATGGTACTGTAGAGATGCAATCTGGATAGAACTCTGATAATTCCTCAATTTGGTTATCTTGTTTTCTCCTTTTTTCCAACTCTAAGTCAATATTGTACAACTGAATGACATGTTGGGAATTTGGGATCTTGTCTTCTAATGCGGTCCATTCGGATATGTTTATGCTTCTCAATAGATGATAGACTGGTAGTAAAGCTGCAGTGACACATAATACCTGATACTTAAAAACTTATAAATATTTATGAGAGATGGAAAAATGAGTTGAAAATATTTATTAAAACCTAATTCATTATGTATTTTCCTCTGTGTTTTTTTCACATGTGAAAACAACCTCTATTGATTGTTTATCCTTATCTTTCTTGCTAAATTTATTTGCGGAGCTACCGTAAAATTACAAGATCAAACATAACTATATAAAATCATCCAGCATAAAAATGTTACAAGATCAAACATAATTATATAAAAACATCCAGCATAAAAATGCCCCATCTATCTATCCAGCTTGACAAGGAGGTGGAGACGTAACCTTTAATTGTTTTATGCAGCGATGCTCTTGATGCCCTGGGATTGGTTCGTTATTGCTGTAGAAGAATGCTAATGACTCATGTCGACCTCATTGAGAAGCTTCTGAACTACAATAGTATTCTCTCTCTCTTTCTCGCACTGTGTGGCAGTCTTTGTTTTTCTGTCAGTGTTTGTGGGTATATTTTATGTGCCTGCATAGGTGTGTATCTGTGTGTATGTCCTATATTGTGGTTGGAACCCAGGTAACCTTTTCTTTTATTCACCTGCATGTATATGTGTGTATGTCCTATAGTGGTTGGGGGAAGGGCTGGTAGCAGTCGGGTAACTTTTTCTTTTGTTTGTTTTTTTCCCAGAGGTGGGTGGGTGTTTTCGCTTTCGATGAAAAGGGCCATTTGACGTTGCATGTAGAAGACATATTCTTCTTTTAAACTTCTCAATGTATAGGATTTGGTAGGCCAAGTGATAGAAAATTCTTTAATTTACTGATTTGTAACTGGTTTAGTTGCTTTACTATCTTTTGATAAATTTTATCCACCTGCTTATAAAGAAAAGATGCTTATTTTGTTAAGCTGGTGAAAGTAATCTACTAATTAGGATATCATTTCATGAAGTTAGCATTGCGATTCATTTTTACTTTCATTGAAGAGCATGGATTTTGGTCAACTAAATCTATTATATATGATTCAAAATGTCGAGCATGGGGATGAAATAAAAATCACAGTAGTTGTTGTTTGTCTGTTCTTATATCATATCTTATTCATTTGATTTTTCCCTTATAAAAAGTTGCACTTTTGTTTTTGACTGACATGGATTCCTTTTGCAGCTTTGGAGAAATCCGAGGGTAGCTGAGGCCTGCTGCTTCAGGAGTTCCAAGAGCTTAATGGCAGTTGGTCTTTCATGTGTGGGCAAAAATTTTGTATCCTCGTGCTTGTGTTTGGAACTGAGACAATTAATGAGAAGATAATTTTATTAAGTGTTTAGAGCTATTATGGTGAATTGATTGCTTATCTAAGAAGAATCTACCCACTAATTCTGAACAACAACATACCAGTTCTAGAAATTTATCTTACTTGAGAGTGGTGGTAAATACGCTTAAACTTTGTTTGCAATGATGATATCGTAATGTATATGGTACCAGGACGTATGGTGGTGCTCTTTTGCAAAGCAGCAATTGCATTTGCAGATGCAAATATTGCTCAAGATAGTTGCCCAAATTACTTTCTTATTTGTTAGTTGTTTTTTTTGAAGCTGCTTGCGGGTATCACAGAATGATTTTGGTCAAGATTATATTTTTTGCGTGCATATTCTTCTTATAAATGGGAGAGATTGTCTATAATCTGAACAATTTATTTGCAATTAGACCGAGTTTGACAACTTTAGGCTGCTTGATACCTGAATTATGAGACAAATATAGTTGGAGAAATTGAAGAAGTTCTGTGGGCGCTCAAGTAGTAGCTTGTTTGTTGTGTAACTTTTGCTTGGATATGTTTTTAAGATTGGTAATTGGGGGATTTGGGATTTTATTGCTGATAAAGGAACTACTGTCTATTTAAATTAACTTTTAAAGATGAGAAGCCGTTATGGGTGATGGCGTACAACGTGATATGCTTTCCAATAATTTGATGTTTTGCTCAAGGAAGAAGATTTGTTGCGTGCACAAGGTCCCAGAAATCAAACAATTGTTCATGTCACTCTCATCCCTACCAAATTGTTATTTATAATTCAAACGAGTATTTCAAAATTGGTATGACTCATAATGAAATTAATATTTTTTTTGTTATATACTATACAGTTATAATAATTGAATTAACTAAAATTGAATAAATTTACATCAATCAATTTGAAGTTTAATACGACGATAATAGTGTCAAAATACTAAATCAACCTAATATATGATCCTTATTTTTGGATTGTCAAAATATTGGGAGAGACGTATTCGGCCAGTTTCACATGGTTCTACACAATAGACATTTTTTTTCCTTTTTCTCTATCTCATCCATTCCTCGTATATAGACGGACAGACGTATCCTATCTCCATAGTGTATACACTTTGATTCATTTCAAGTAATAACACTCAACTTACTTGTTTTCATTTAATGATCATTCCCATATTAGATTAAGGAATGTTATGTTCGTGGAGTTGCAATGGATAGCAATTTTTTACTTTTTTATTTTCTTGAAAAAAAAATAAAAAAAATGGGAAGCAACCTCTTCTATACGAAAAATATAACACTCCATGAAGCATAATTGGGCATACAAAATGGTCCAAATATAGCATGAAATAACATTCATTCAGACTAATTTTCTTTCTAATTATTTTATTGGTATTGTAAGGTACTACAGTATATAACTTTACCTTTTGGTACTATATATATATATATATTATATCATTCCGCTTTTCCACCGAGCTGGAAGGAGCGAACTAAGAACGAACCGGCTATAACGACGATTTTTTCCGTTGCTATAGCATAGAAAACCGATTTTTATATTACAACGACGGAAAAAACCGTCGCTCTAATCGATTCACTCTTAGTTCGCTCCTTTCAATTCGTTAGAGAGCCGACTATTATTATATATATATATATATATATATATATATATATATATATATATATATATATATATAGCATATAGTAGACAAACAGAATGTTAGCTGCAAATAAAGGTTTAGCTGTCCCATTCAATAATTGCTAAATGGAAGTTGGGTGATGGTGGCCTCAGTCATGGCATGGGTGTTGTTGGACTGTTAGTAGAATTTATACTCGATATAATTTCAAATTCATCTCACCCTAATAATGGACTCAAACCATCAAATTCAATATTCGAATTCATAGTTTGACTCGTATTTTGACTCCATTACAATTTACAATATTCATCTCTTGCTCTCCCACCTACTTAATTTGTGTCTACAATTTTAATTATATAATTATTATTATTATTATTTATTTATTGATTAATTTTTTTAATTTATCACACATAATTTAAACATAATAATAAAAAATTAAATATAAAAGAAAAATATAAATAATATAAATACTAATTATTAATAATTAATTATAATTCAACGCATTATTTTATAGGTTTAAATATAAATTACTATCCTAAACTATTACAATTTTTCAACTTCGGTGTTCCACTTTTTAATTTTATCAATTAAATTATTAAACTTTCAAATTTTTCCACTTTGATTCAATTGAAACTGTCATGTCACAAAATTGATGATGTGGCACATACGTGTGACATTTAAGTTCTGATGTGTCAAAAAGAAATAATTTTTTTATTTAATTATTATCAAATTAATACACGTTTCTCTTCAAATCCAGCGAGAATTAAAAGAAGATAAAAATAAATAAATTTATAAAAAAAAACACCGAAAAAAAAAGATACCGGGGAAAAAAATATAATTAAAATTAAAACTGCATTTAAAATACTCGATCTTTGTTTGGTTTTTTTGTTTTTTTGTTCTGATTCAAGAAGCTCCTCCAAGACACTCACTTCTTTTTCAGTTGACGTTGAACTCTCATCATTACTAGCTAAAGATGAATATTAATACAAAAAACTAAATATATTTAAGATTTATTATAAGCAATTGGGTTGAGAGTTGAGAGTTGAGACCCAAATTAACAACGAAAATCACCAATCTCCACCTTCATTTTACCTTTTTTTTGAAAGCCTAATTTGAAAGAATTCAATATCTTGACTTTCTCAAGAAGGCCATCAATGAAGAGAGGAGAGAGAAAATGAATCCATCTAGATCCCACCACCTCCGTCACCACCACACGCTACCGCCTCCTCAACTCCACCTCCACTCCGTCTCCGTCTTCATCTTCCACCGTGAAATCGAGAGCAAATCAGATTTGGATTTGAGATCGAAGAATGAAAGGATCGCAAGAGATTTTTGAGATTGAGTTTTAAGATTTGAAACCCAAAATGATGAGCCTTTTTTCCACCATGAAATCGAAGAATGAAAGGAGCGCAAGAAATTTTTGAGATTTGAAAATTGAAACTCACTGATGAATAAAAGAGAGGAGATTGGTTAATTTTGATTTTGCTTTCTAATAATTAGTATATGTTTTGTTTTGTTATGTTTTTATCTTTTTATTTAATTAAAATAATAATAATTAAATAAAAAAAAATATTTGACAAATCAGAACTAAAATAGCACATGTTTGTACCACGTCATTAATTTGTGACATTACAATTCAATTGAATTAAAATAAAAAAAATTCAATGTTTAATTATTTAATTTAAAAAATTAAAAAATGAATCATTAAAATAAAAAAAAAAAATTTAATATATTAATTTATATTTAAGTCTATTTTATATGAAATTTGATTTTGTAATGTCACCATTACTAAGGTTTAACAGCAAAGAAGGTTAATGTCCAAAAAATAAACAAGTGAAACAACAAAAACATGAGTAAAGAGGTTAAAAGTAACAGGATTTGCTACAAATTCCCTCGTATCTACGCATTCCGTGAGCAACTTCTTCTTCTTCTTCTTCTTCACACTCTCTATATATATAACTAATCCCACTGACTCCCTCTCTCTCTCTCCCTATATATATATATATATATATATATATATACACAAACATATTACTAAGATAGGAGAACTTCTCAGTCAGAATTATATATAAGCAAAATCTACTTTTAGAGAGAGACAGGGAGAAGAAGGAAAGGAAATGAATTAACATTTAATGGATCTGGAACCCTAACTCACTTCTTCAAGCAAAAAATAAATTATAATGGGAGTTTTTGGGGAGTCCTGGTGTTTCTGTAATGGCGGAGGCAAGTCTGAGAGAATGAAAGGCGCCATTTTCTCCGGCAAAGGTCCGGCTATGGTCAGGATTGATGTCGGCGGCTCAATGTTCGGCACCGGATTTTTGATTCACCGGAATCTACTGCTCACCACTCACGTTAACCTCCCGTCTGTTTCTGCAGCTGAGTCCGCCGAGATCCGGCTGCAAAATGGCGTCGGTGCTTGTCTTTTTCCTCACAGGTTTGCTCTTTCCCATATTCCTATATGATGTACATTGAATTTGTTGATTCAACTGAGGTTGTTTGGAAATTAATTTTTAGGGGAATGATTGAAATTGTTAGTGGAAGAGAGCTAAGTTTTAATTTTTAATAACTTTATTGACTGAAAGTGATTGATGCGTATGCTATTTCTTTTATGATTGTGGAGATCTGATAGAATTTTTAGTTACTATGAATACTATCATCGCGAACACATGAGGTAGTTTTATTTTTATTTTGTTGGCAACTCCCAAAGATCACATTGAATGATAATAAATACTTGTGGGAAGTTAAAGGTTGTGTTTGATAAAATTTAATATTAAGATCTGTTTAGACATCGGAATAATGTAGAGCATCTAAATAGAATTGTATCTGAATGAACAAATGATGTTTGATAATTAATTTTTTCAAAATGTCTCAATAATAGTATTTTACAATTTTAATCCAGTTACTCAAACTAGTCCAAAAATACAACCATTAAACCAAAGAAAAACATTAACATCACTATCCCTTACCACCAAAACTCAAACATAAATACATGGATTAATGCTTGCAAAATCTCACAATTACAACCCTTATTACCATTCTAAAAAAGTTTTAATGCTTGCAAAATCATGGGTTACATTTTGATACAAGATCTCGAGAAAGAGAAATGATTATTCATTTGGTGCTGCTATGGATGGAAGTTGGGCTGCAGGCGAAAGCTTATTATCAGGAATGGCACGACTTGTTGCGATCTTTAAAGGGGCGAGCTCACTGTTAAGTTCTATGTCAGTTGTGCTTTTGCTTTCCAATGGTCGCGCTGCCATCCATCTTTCTAACTAACTCCATCCCCAGTGAGGATTATTTGAATCCATAAATGTTTGATTTACAGGTTTAGATGGAAAGAAGGAAGGGAGGACGGAGAAACGTGGATGGAAGGAAAGGAGGCTGGGGGATTGAAGGATTGGGCGGCATGGACGGAGAGGGGAAGGGGGAAGAGGCAGAGAGGAGGGAGAACAATTGTGTAGTAGGGTTATTGGGGGATAAAAGAGGAATTTTGTAATATTGAAGAAGTCATTTTTGTCTAAAAAATAGTTAATTTTGTTTAGATGTACCTCTAAATAGTTACTATTTAATTTTATATCTTACTGATTAAGAGGCTAAAAGATTTTACCAAACAAGTTTAGCATATGACCGAATCAGAGATACACCTATTAAGAGCCATTCAGACCTAATCAAACACAGCTTAAGGTGGTGTTTGTTTGTGTCTGAATACCTCTTAATTCACTTGCCTCTGATTCAATCAGAGGTAAATCTTGTTTGGTAATTTTTTTTTTGCCTCTTAATGCCTTTTAATCGTTAAGACATAAACTCAAATATTAATTATTAAGAGTTGTCTCTTAATAGTTTATTTAAAATTTATCGACAAAAATAGCCTCAATAAATATTGTACTACTTCAATTTAAAATTTTAAGATCATTCAAATAAATTTTTTAAATAACTCAAAGGGTTAAATGGTAAAATAGTCTTATACTTTTTAGTTATCAAACAGTTTTTTTAGATTCAGATGCTATTTCATTGATATGATCTAATTTATTAAGATGTATTAACCATTCAAATCTTAATTACTCAGTTTTATCAAACAACACCTTAGTCCCACATCGGTTAAGAAATAAAAATAAATTGAGTTTATATACAATTAGTTAGCTCTTGGAACTTTTGTGGAGGAGAGATGACCTAACCAAGACTTGGTTTGAACCGCGCACTGCCGCCGCCCGCTGGGCTAGAGGCTCGTGGGTCTGGGTCATTGTATATATCTTTTTAGATAAATTTTGAGTTTTGAAAAAACTGTGTCGTTTTGAGTTTTGGTCAAAACGGAAGTGTTAATACTACGTCGTTTTGGAAAGCTTCATCTGCCTAAACGGAAGCCTCAAAACTACGTCATTTTTGTCCGAACGGATGCGCCCATTCTGCCATGCCCAAAACTGCATCTTTTTTTTTGCCCAAACGGACGATCTCATTCGGCCATGTCCAAAACTACGTCTTTTTTAACTGAACGGACACATCTCATGCCTTTTCAAGGGGTTGTGTACCTTCTGTAAATAGGCTAGGGGTAACCATTTGGATTATTCAAATCCAAGCGTTCAAGCATCGTCAGTCATTCAAGTCTTCATCATTTTATAAGTAATTCATAGTCATTTTTGAGAGAGTTATGAGCATTTTATTTTGTTCATTGTGTGTGTTATTTGTAGTGCTGCTATAACACGTTGTCATTATATCTTGGGAGACAAGTGCCGCTAACTCTAAGTATCATTAAAGAGGGCATAATTGTCTTAAGGACATAGTTTCAAGTACTAGATAAATTTATACATATATAGCCCTTGTCCATTCAGTATTCATAACACATATTTCGTCTTATCTTATCCAATACTTTCTGATAGAACTTGGTGATTGTAGCACATAATGTATATTCCTATTTTGGATTTCTTCTTCTCAAGTAGCTATGTCATGCTTACCTTAGTCTGCATTGTTAGTTGTTTGTGAGAACTTTCTCAAGTCTTTCATTTATCATAGGTTCTTCATCACCAGCTCCATTCTTGATCTAACAATAGTGGGTTTAGATGCGATAGATGGTGACTCAAGTGCGCAGGTTCAGCATCCTCAGTACTTGAAGACCTGCTCTAAACTTAATCTGGATCTTGGTAGTATTGTTTACCTTTTAGGATACACAGAGAAAAAGGAATTGACAGTGGGGAAGGAAAAGTGGTGATAGCCACAGACAATCTCATAAAGCTGTCTACCGATGGAGTAATGTGGAGCCCTGGGTCAGCAGGTTTTGATTTGCATGGAAATCTTGCGTTTATGGTCTGTGATCCTATGAAACTAGCCACGTCTCCAAACACAAAATCATCTTCCACATCATCATCCTCATCATCATCTTGGAAGAAGGATCTTCCTATGCAGTTTGGTATCCCGATTCCCATCATATGTGATTGGTTAAACCAGCACTGGGAGGGCAGCCTTGATGAACTCACCAAACCGAAGCTACCACTCATTCGATTGATGTCTGCTGGCCAAAAAAGTGATCATTCTTGTGCGTCCTTCACAATGCGGCGGGTGTTCAAGTCAACAGAAGCTGAAGATGGAACTCCATCATCATCAAATGTAATATCAAAACCCAAAGACCTGCCTGGAGCAAGCTGTTCCCCAGTGGCAAATAGATGTGAAGACGAAACTCCAATAACAGATACACAGAGGGCTGCTCATGTACAGGGAATTCCAACTCCAGAAATCTATGAGTCACCGAAGTTAACTCCAGTAACTTCTAGGAAGAAGGAAAGTACCCAAATCCAGCTGTTAGATATTAATTTTCCACCAAGGATTACTAAAATTGCAGTATCACCTCAGCCATCGCGAAAGCTGCTCCAAAACTCAGATGAGAATTGTGTCAAGGAACTTCCCTTGCAGTATGCAATAAGAGAAGAACATTTGAGTGATAGAGGGCAGGATACTATGGCAGATGCAGAGATTGCCTCAACTGCTTCTGTAAATGGCGCCGAGAGTGAGATCCAATCTAGTTCTTTTCCTGTTGAGGTTTCGGAGGTGCAGCATGGGTATAGCAGTGAAGGAGAGACTACTATGTACTCTGCAGAAACAGCTGAAAGCCATAATTATCCAAGTCCTAGAGAGGGAAAGTTTCAGCAAGTAGGGAGGAGCCAAAGCTGTGTGAATTACAACAGATGGGGCGCTGTCCAGAGTAATCCAATTGCTCGAAGGACAATGCTAGAAAAGCAAAGAAATTTTATGCAGGTAGAAAAGTGTACTCACAAGGGGCTACTTCTCAAAGGAGTAATGACTACTTCGGCCCAACTGTCTCCTCCATCATGAAGAAACGGAACAACTTGGAGCAGCCAAACAGGCCCCGACAAAGTGCAGTTCACTCATCTGCTAAATGGACGTTCTAATTAGTCTGAAATCAGACAGGTTCATCCTATGTTTCCTAGTCTCATTTCTTGCAGGCTGCATATCTTTTTAATTTAATATGCCTATACTGTAATTGTAACTAGTTAATTTGCGTTACTATATATGTGCATAACATTTCAAAGATTAATGAGAAAATTTAGCAAAGATGTTTTTTCTTTGCGTCTTCTGTTATATATTAGTAAGAAAATGATTTATATAAGGCAGGGATATATGTTTTACTTTATAAAGGTATAGGCTTAAAGTTATAGTTGTAGTTTCTTTTTCAGAAAAGTTGTTACTATGTACCTGGCTCAGGCTGAGAGAGTGCAAATAGTTAGAATCCTTACTTCTAAAAGGAGAGTAAATAGTTAGCTCAACTTTCAAACAAACCCGTAAAAACGAGCGGACTTTGGAGTTTGGATTTATATTTGTTTATATTTTGGGGAGTTATAATTAACAATACAACAAATTCGAACGATCAAACATACATATTCAGCACATTTTGGATGATTGAATCAAGTACGTTTGGGTAATCTTAAAGAAATTACTTAAAATCGAATTACTATATAAATTTCTTATGAGTTAGGAACCAATAAGTTTATGTCCATTTGCTTGTTGCCTGTTTGTTTTTGATTAATTACTAGAGAGACGGAACAAATAATTTAGAACCCACTTTATTGTGTAATTGTATAGTAACATACTAGCATTAAGATAAAGCCATAACTAACATGCATACATAACAGTAGTATACATAATTTACGTATAAGCTACATAGACGACCAAACATCGACTGATTTGATCGATCGGTCACAGCAACATGCATGCATGAATTTTCATTTGATCATGACGGAACCTTGGGGATATATCTGAGCCTGTAGTTGTATTCTTTAGCCATGAAATCTTCATCGTAGTTGAGCCACCCAACTTTAGCTGCAGGAGCTCTGTTCAGATATTCAAGTGGCGGAAATGGTGGAAATGGTTTTAGCCACCATGGTAGCAACCACCAGGCTTTCAGCCACCGCCAAAATGGAAGCAGGCCTTGAGGTCTGTACACGATTCCATCCTCTTTCTTCAGCACGTCTCTTCCTCCTTCACCAGTACCAAGATTTGCCATCAGAAAAATGGCCAACACAAGCGAACACTTGGTAACTTTCTCCATTGTAGTTATATTTTTAAGTAGTATTACAACTTAATTGATTCAATTAACTTTGGATGAAGACTAGATTTTGAGAACTCCCCCATTTTATAATGCATGCAGCTTGAGTGTCTAATCAGGACATCTTTTAATTACCTAACTAGTATACTTGACATTAATGGAAAATACTAATTAATTGAAGTGGTTGTTCCAACTTCCAAGTGAATTTATCATGTTATTAATTTTCTTATATTCCTTAAACTCAGTTCTTGGTCATGTATTTGGGTGTTTAGGGTGTCTGATGGATAAGATTTTTTTGTAGCATTTAGTCAGTTTTTCCTTTTACGTTTCACATGGGAGATTCTTTATGCTATCCAACTGGTTTCAGATAAAAGGCATCGTTAACGAATTTAGTGGAACAACGAAGGAATTACTTCAAACTTTAAAAGATAACCAACTATCAGTCTGATGCTTTAAATTTGGAAGAAAGAGAGATTGACAACTGGAATATGATTTAATTAGTTGGTGTGTGAATATTTAGTAAATTATATATTAGCTAAAATTTTAAGTGATTGGTAATTTGCCTCTAATAGAGTTTTCCTTGCATAACACTTGTTTTGTGTAAATTTTGTTATTGACTTTTGTGTATTTATATCTAATGAATTGTTGCATAATTATTAGTGCTTGATCATGGTCTTATTAGCAGTAGATAAGAGGGTATTGTTAGAACTTATATTTAGCAAAAAAATAAATTTGCTGGAGTTTTCTTAACCATCCATCAGACTACATTTTACGTTGTTCTTGATGTCAAAATTTTATAAGTACAAGTATATATTCATTAAGATTTTTTTTGCATTATTATTAATTTATTGTTTGCCCTTTATTTTTATTTTTCGTGTTTTCCAAGTTTCAAACATGTTTCCAATCCAATTTTCTATATGCTTGGGATTTGAATCCACACCCCTGGTTAACTTTGTCTAAACTCAAACAATATTTTCCAGAATATAGAAGTTATGAATGAAATTCTGAGCTTACTTTTTATAAGTAAGAGGAAAATATGTGCAACGGGAAACAAAACAAAATCCCCTGCTGATTGCCAGTTCTATAACATTATTTCAATTCCAAATGCATTGCCACACCAATCACTTTATCACATTACACAGAGCTGGAACATACTTGGCATCTCAATATGATACAAGCAAAAAAAAAAACACCCACAAACTCCAAAAAAGTACAGCTTACGAATGAAAATTTGACCCCAAACAACTCGCATGAACAAACTTTGTTTCAACTTTTAGATCTAAGAAAATATCTTCAGTAGGATGCCCAATTAACTGGATTTGTCGATTTGATGTCGGAACAAACAGAGTGAAGGCTGAAGGTGTATTGAACCAACCGAAATTCTCCAAGAGTTTCTTGATTAAATCTCCAACTGCGTAAGAAACACCTGAGACCAGAACTGCAGTACTAACATAGTACACTATGGTTTTAAGGTAAATGTAAAACTTTGGTGGCTTCTGGATGTAAGCCTTGCCAATTGCTAGTAAAATGATGCATAACAAAGAGGCTGCTGCAACTGCCACAATCGTCATGTCCTTACTGTTTGTCTTATCAAACGCAAAGCCGTAAGTTGCAGGTGGAATTAGGCCAAATACTAGGAATGATAGCACTGCAAATATTGCATGAAGTATGAAATTCTCCCTCCTGCCCAATTGTTCTTGGTATTTGTTAACGGCCCCTTCACATTGATCATTTTTCAAGTCTCTAAGCTGCAAAATACCAAAATGTGATTAGGGGGGCGGAAATGAAGATCATGCGCGCATTTTATCTGCTCCAGAATTTGTTTTAGAATATGAAAAGAAAATGTAGTTGATGCTCATGCCAATTATTACAGAAGGCAAGCCAAAAAAAAAAAAAAAATCTGAGAAATTATCAATGTATGAAACTACTTACATCATGAACAAGGATGAAAAGTCCACCAATTAGGTTTGCCAATCCAATAGCTATAATATTCACTGCAAGAGAATTCAAGGAAAATTCTAAGCCAGAAGGACTATATCCAAAGATATCTTTTTGTACCAAGAGTTGAAGAGAAAAGATATATAAACCAATCAAGTCCCAGAAACTTACATGTAGTAGCATCAGATGCAGCTGCAGAAGACACAACACTAAGGCTTGTTATGGACTCCATTAAACCTCCATAGACGATACTTTTCAGAATCTCCACTGATTTAGAACCTTGAGTTTCTTTTATGTCTCTTGGACTTTCAACGCCAGCAACATTGTCTGTGCCATACGAGGATCCCGCACTTGTACTACTATTTCCTGCATCATAATACCAATGTCGATACCCTAGACACACACACACACACTACTAGTATATACTAAACCTTAGCGAGTCCCCCCTCAACCAAGTGTAGGCATGTACATACATACCTTCAGGCATTTTAGCACTTTCTGGTTTGGTGAGGAGTGTGGCTCCTGGTCTGCTCTTTACGGCAAAATCCATAGTTGAACCTTAATATCAGAAATTTAACATCTAAAATAACCTTACCAAACACTAAAATATTATCGGTAGGTTAGATGAATTGATTTTTCAGTATCCTCGCGTTACCTGGGACCTTATCGACATCAATTTTCCAGTCTCCAGGCAGTATGGATCCTTGAGGTGGAGAAATCCCAAACCTTTCCCCCCATCAGGGTGCTTACTAGCCACACCACCAACAACTCCATTACGGTCCACTATTTTACCACGTGTACCTATACTTACATTCTGCATATCATCATTTCCTGTACAAACATATCAATTAAATTAAACCCCAAAATAAGATTAGATTTTTCTTTTTTGTTGCACTAAAAATTTGAAGAGTTGGGTAAAATTGCAGCTTTGAGATTCTGAGTCGAGTGAAAAGATCTTTTGTCAAGCTAACTGAAATATACCAGTCTTTTACAAGCCGGAAACAAAGAGTTGAGGACAAACATTACATTACCTTGCTCAATCTCCCTCTCACCATTGTCGTGTGCAGAATCAGAGGATTCTTGTTTAGATACCTGCGTATTCTTTTCCTCTGTTCTATTTCCAAAAATCCGAAACAGACTAAAACAATCTCCTGCTTAAATAAATAAGTTAGTTATTATAACTTCCCGTCCATATTACGTGACCTTAATGCTGAAATGAATTGATCAGCTATCTCAAAAAACTATTGTATATCAAATTATCACAGGTATCGTCTTTCATTTTCTTGCAGCACGCGCGTTAGCAAAACAAAGAATAATATGTTACCTTGTTCAATCACAATGTTGTTATTATCTCTAGTTAAACTATGTGCAGGAACATTTGCATCCGGTGGAAGTTGGCCATCTTTCTTTTCTGCATTTCCCAAAAGCCAGAACCAACTGAAACAATTTGCTGTTTTACAGATTAAAAGAAGAAGAAGAAGAAGAAGAAAACAATTAAATAAGTCCAAGTATATAACAGTTGTAAATGATCATGTGGCTGGATTTGTACCTGAAGGAACAAACAAGCTATAGCAAGATGAACATCCAAACAGATCTACTGACTCATGTTGTTGATACTACTACGATCTGCAGACAGTGGTCCCTTTTTCACTCGTTTTTTACGAAACAACTTTGGTTATGGAAGTAATTACAATTAGGACAATACATAGTATGAGTATCCAGCTTCTTAATTTCCCTCTCAAATTCCAATTCTATAACATCCTCGTCGTCGTCGCTTTCTTCTATTAGCTTATCAAACTTGACATGTTTAGTTTTTCCTTTGGCTAATGGGATTGAAGGCTTATTTTCTTCTTCAGGTGGAGAAATTTCAGAGTCCTTATTCTCCTTGGTAACAGTCCTCGGAACATCATCTGATTCTTCAACTCGAGGATTTTTTTTAGAAAGAGAAAATTCATCTGCAAATTGAAGGAGAACAATAGTATGTAAATGATCTTGCCCTTGGACTATACAAGTACAATCACATACATATGCATGTTTAGATGTGTAAATAGAAATTCTCGACACATGACAGGTGCCAAGCAACATATAATGTACTACATGTTAATAATATCTTTATAGAAACTAAAAAGAGTGTATGTTAGTTGTTTCATGTTTGTGAGGTGGAAACTGCAGAGTAGCACAAACCAATTCTGTTTTTAGAAAGAATTATACGGCATGACCTGACCTGACCTGACCTCTATGGTTTTTAGTGAAGGAATTTTGATGAATATGATTATCAACCCAAGGACTTCCAATTCCATAGGTCCAAATGCAGTGCCGACATTTCCACATTCCTTCAGATTCAAAAAATAAGTTGTTCAATTCATAATTATCACGTTTGTTACTTGCAAAGAAAACTCTAATGCCTGGAAATCTTTGATGAACGAAGAATTTACTCTAATATTTCAAAGGGCCTTAATAAATCCACTATTTAGTCAGAGCCATTTTATTTATAGCTTCCTACCATAATTTT
>CM029013.1:15900049-16187319 GCA_016801055.1 Panax notoginseng | reverse complement strand
TGCCACAAAATAAAAGTAAATTGATATGTCAATATTATCACTTATATTATGAACCGAGTCCAATTAAATACTATGCAAAATAAACTTTTGTAGTCATACTAGCGAAGGAATTCTCCTTCTCTTCTCTCCCCTCCTAGTTCTATTCTCACATCTTAGCCAGGGATCATATTCCCTAAGCTCTGATACCAACTGTGACGCCCCCAAAAATAGGTATACATCACCCATCTTGGTCGTCAAATACATAGTACAAAATATAAATACAACTTACTAATACAACTGTCGTGTACAATACGCAAAACATAAACTGTGAGTTTGAATACAAATATTATCTTCTAGAGAGTATTCATACTCAAAAGGAGTCCTCATTACATTTATAACACACCATTACATAGAATAGTGAGGACTACTAACTAATACTATCATTCAAACCATCACTCCTCCTTCCCGACTTGCCCCAGCTACGTTCCATTTTCTGAAGAGAACAGTGAAAGAAAGGGTGAGCTCAACTAGCCCAGTAAGAAATATTATGACTAAGATAATGCAGAAATAAATTATCATTAGTCTTCAACAATGTTAAACTGATAAAATATAATAGACATCAAGTTTAACTGTAGCGGAACAAGCAATCCATTAAAAAGATTAAGTAGAAAATAAACTCTACTATCTTTTATGATTTAAAAGGTTTTTCAACACTGTGATCGCTGAGACTCAGCTTAATAAAATAATCCACATCATCGAATCACCCCTGCACTACGGCCAAGGATATTCGTGTCTTTATTAATGGTCATGATCATGCCAACAACTGTCCATCAATGCACTACGGGCCAATGAGGACTTTTACCACATCATTTGTAACATTACGGTCATGATTATACCGAATAATCCCTGGTCATAATCATACCAAGTCCATCTATGCACTACAGGCCACAGATGACTTTCAACATTTTATAAACATGAGGATGATGCCAATGATATAAGAATTCAATAAAACAAGTTCAAGATTAGTTTATCCAGGAATTAATAACGTCCAAATTGTCAACATGATACTGTTTTTATGGAGTAAACTTCAAGGATGATCAGGAGAATATTTTCATGAATAGATACTAGATGAAGCGCAAATATCAAGGATATTCCACTAATTTCATGGAGTATAGAAGTCAAAGTTTTTAATCAACTGAGTATAATAAAAAAATGAAATAACAAAAGAAATCACCATGCATGCGATAGACCGCACAGACAGGTTATTCCAACAGAATAATAAGTAATGGAACCAGGTCCGGCGTAAACGCACAGACAGGATATTCCGACAGAATAATAAATAATGGAACCAGGTCTGACGTAAAACACACAGACAGGATGTTCCAACAGAATAATAACAAGACGGAACCAGGTCCGGTGTAAAACACACAGACAGATGTTCCAACAGAATAATAATAGAAACGGAACCAGGTCCGGTGTAAAACACACAGACAGGATGTTCCAACAAATAATAAGAAGAATGTCACCAAGTATAGGGTAGACCGCGTATACAGGTTATTCCAACAGAATAATAAGAAATGGAATAACAAAAGTTCTCTTCATGAATAAGAAAGAATAACACCCCTTACCGTTTTAAAGAAGAGCTGAAATAAGGAAGTAGTTAAGTAGCAGAATACTCTTCTTCTCTCTCTCTATAGTTTCTCTCTATAGTTTCTCTCTCTAGAGTTCAGTGAATTCGTAAGAAATAATGAAGGAATGAGCTGCTATTTATAGAAAAATAGAATGCATAGTAACTAATCTATGAACGGTCCCAGATTGATTACTTTAATCTGACGGTCCATATTTAAAGAAAAATCTTTTAAATATAATATAATATATTCTATTTATAGAATAACTTTAATAAAGTATTCTGTTTTATATAAAAAAGATGTTTCTGTTTTATTACGTTAAAATACGAATAAAACAAAACGTCATTATCGCTAAATAATTCATATTATTAACTGACAATAATTGAATCAAACTGAGTGACTTCTCACATAAGTATTAATAATCAATACTGTGTGCTACTATGCAACCGCACGTATTATTGTACTTTTACTACCGAGTAGTTCAACAGTAACAATGGTAAAACTTCTGCCGTTATTTTTAATAAAATATTTTTGTCATTTTCTCAATCCGATAATAATTCCGTTGTGGGGTCCACCAATGATTGTGTCGTTGTACGAATATTCCCTGTTAAAACGAATATTCCCCGACCAATCGAATATTATATAACAACTTGCGTACTTTGCAAAATTTATAAATATTACCCACAACTATAACATTATATCAAATTAACTCCATAATATTCAAAAATGATATTTATAGAAAATTCATCTTTATTTATAAAAGTTGGGGTCTTACAAAATTAATGTTGAGGTGTTTTATCTGTATTTTTGTCAGAACGGAGGTATTGAAAATCAAATTAGGTTTTTTGAGATATTTTGCGAGGGTTATAATTTTTAATCCGACCGTTGGATTGTGGTAATATTTGGATATGTTATACATATATAAGGTGAGTATATGTCCACAAATTTTGAACCGTTAAAAATGAACGTATAATTTGTTATGAATTTTACGAGATGACTAGTTCAGAAATTGTTGAATTTTTGGAGTTTATCATTTTGGTGGAAAATTCTAGAATTGGTGGGCCCCACTCTTGGTTGATGAAAAAATGTGCTGAGATTTTTATTCAAATGTGATGGGTGGAAATAGTAGCAGGTAAAGCCATCAGTTTGCAGGTTAAGTCTGCTTCGGCGTGCTAACATTATCTTATAAATAGAGGGCTAAGTAGAATTGAAAATCCACACCAGAAACATAAGCTTTCTCTCTTCTCTCTCCATATTATGAAACATATTTTGTGAGTATTTAGATACTTTGAGAGTTGTTATATTCAGCGCAATTTTCCTTCGGCTTTGCATTCCATTCAGAAATACTGCACTTTTGAGGTAAGAGATAGTAAAGAATTTTAAGGTTTATATTTTTCAGTTCGTAATTCTTCTGACCTTCAGAAAATTCTGGAAAAATTTGAAATGATATTTTGATGAGTTTTATTTGATTGTGTCCAAAAATGGTGATTTTTTGATGTATAGATTGAGAGTTATGAATTTTATGAGAAAATACTATTTTAAAAGTAACCGCTTATAACTCCTTGTGGTTAACTCCAAAATTGATGAAATTTTTATTGGAAGTATATCTATATAATATCAGTATACTCTGTGAATTTCGGATTTTTGGATAAAAGTACAATTTATGATAAATGTCTAAATATTCGGCGGTTTTGGCCATATAAAAAATAGTAAATGAATTTTAAAAATTTCGAGAAAAATAATGTTCAATATAGACTATATTCTGCAAAATCTCAGAGAAGAAATATTTTTGGACTGATTTGATATTTTTCATGAAAATGGTCTAGTTATGAGTAAATGAATTAAATATGTTATGTGAAGTAAGAAAATTAGAAAATATGATTTTATGGCTTGAGAATGATATATGAGTTTTATGCAATTTTTGATGAGGGTTTTGGTTATTGCGATAAAAATCTTAAGAGTTGGCATTTTATGATGATTAAATGCATTAATTAGTAAAGTGTAAATAATTTAAATAAATTGTTATAATGTTAAAAATATTATTATTTCAATATCATTATACCGAAATATTGGTATAAATTTTATTGTGGAATTTCTACTACCTTTTTCATGTCAGAGTTACTATTCATGAGTTACTATTCACGAATTACTATTCACGAGCTACTATTCATGGGTACTATTCACGACAAAAAATTGGTTTCTTTTTCTGACCAAATTATCGTTAATTTATGATTGTTGCTCTCGCAAATAAATACAGTTGTTTGATCATGTTTATTTTTATTATCATATATAACATTTTTATAACCCTGATGTTGAATTTCTCTTTCACTTGAGTGTAAAGATAGGTAAATTATTGGTATGATCGTGACTGAGGAATGTCTTTGGCCTGTAGTGCAAAGATGAATTGTTAACTGGTATGATCATGACCATTGAATTTATAATTGAATATCTTTAGCTTAAGTGTGAATATGAATTGATTAACATGGTTATAATTATGGTGTATATAAATTCTGAAATGATTACATATTTCTTTGAGATATGAATATATTTGGCCTGTAGTGCAAATATGAACTGTTGAGAAATATCTTTGGCCTGTAGTGCAAAGATGAATTGTTGATGAATATCTTTGGCTCGTAATGCAAAGATGACCTGTTGTTGAATATCTTGGCATGTAGTGCAAAGATGGTTTGTTGATGAATATCTTTGGTCGTAGTGCAAAGATGGATTTATTAGCATGATTATGAATAGGAACTGTGATTTGGTATAACCATGATCTTTGATGTTTCAGGTAAAGACAGGTAATGAAAATATTTTCGTCCTGGGTGCGAAGAAAAATTTAGAATCACAATTTTGATTATGAGTTATTCATATGATTGTGGAAAGGAACTGTTGAGTGATGTTACATGGATAAAATATTGTGGTTAGATTTTTTAACATGGAGAAGATAATAGACTTTATAGTCTATTTGACTCTTCTAATGGATTCCTCGTTCCGCTGCAACTATGGTTGAAAATTTTTATCATCTACCATATGTTCTAAATCTCTGATTTATTACTGATGAAGACTATTGATAATTTAATTATCTTTAATCATGATATTCTTTACTGAGCTAGTTGTGCTCCACCTTTTACTTCATAATTCCTTTTAGGTAATAAAAGTGTAGCTGGTTCGAGTGGAGGATAACAGGAGAATAGAACGGTGTCTATAGCTGTTGAGGGTGAGGCGAACCCAACGTTGGAAGGGTGTTTCGTCACTATCATACAAGATGTCTAATGACATACAACCTCGTGTCATCATAAGATAGGGTTGTGCTCATCCACTTGCTGAGTATATCTACGAGCACTACCTATATAATCTTGGTGTTTGTTTGAAGTATAATTATCAATTAGAGACAGTAGAGATAATGATAAGTCAAGAGAAGACTCACCATTGGGAAGAATATGATAGTAACCTTCTCATTTTTCTTTGGGGTCTATTGGGTCAACCAAGGATAATTCTGTGGCATATGATATCTATCATAACCTAGAAGCATGGCCTCCCATGTACAAAGGTTTCCTTGAGCACTTCCCAAATATTCTAGTTTCTAAAATAATTTTTGATTGTACCTTTATGTAAGGTACCTTTGTGAGGTGCTGATACATGATGGTGTTCAATGTCACATTTGGTATATATTTGTATCCAAACTCACAGCATATGTGTTGTTGTATTTTGCACGACAATTATTGTAATAAAGTTGTAGTTATTTTCTGTACTATGTATTTGACGACTGAGAATGGGTTGGGTGGAATGGACCTATTTTGGGGTTGTCACAAGTACTTTCTTAATCCATGTGTAAAAACCTTAAACGACAATCTTTTAGGAACGGAGGTAGTACAATTTTTTTTGGGATAATACATTTTTTAGTTACTGTACTACCGATTTTCATTATGGTTACCAAATTTTTTTTTTATTATAATCGAATAACTGTACTCTCAAAAATTATAAAATAGTCATTACTTAAGATTTTCGTCCGAAAAAATAGACGGAATGCTGACTGTGCAAGTTGACCAAATTTTTTACTTACGTGGACCAAACTTCTCTTCTTTTTATCTTTAAACAAAGTGGAGTAGTAAATAAATGATAATAATAATTTCAAATAATAATAATAATATAATTATTACTGTCATTATTGTCAGTAATATTAAACTGTTTATTCGTATGCTAAAAAAAAGGTACTGTTAATAATAATAATTTTATTATTGTTATAAAATATTAAAATTATTATTGTTATATTAAAAAAGTATTGTTTCATTCGTTTGCTCAAAAAATACTATAAAAAAGGTACTGATTCATTCGTATACTCAAAAAAAAGGTATGCTAAAATTATTATTGTTATAAAATAATATTAATAATAATAATTTTAAAATAATAATAATAACAATAATAAAATACTATTAATAATAATAATTTTAATAATATGTAGAACTTCGGAGTAAAATTAATAGTATTGTATAACAATAATTTTAAAATAATAATAATATTAGTATTAATAATAATTTCAAAATAATAATAATAATAATAATAATAATAATTAATTTTATAAAATTAATTATATTTTGGAGTTGTTCCCTACAGATTTGTATGAAATTTTTTTTTTTTATTTTAATGGAGAATAAAAAATGATTTGTCAAATTTATCATTGCTCAAATAATTTAAACTAATCAAATAATAAAAATGTTATTTTTTAAATACACATCAGTTTCATATAAAATATTTTTATAATTTATATAATCTTTTTTAAATTTTAAAAAATTATTATTATTGTTATTATTATTATTTAAAAAATATTATTATTATTATTATTATTATTTAAAGATAAAAATTTTTACTACTCCACTTTGTTTAAATATAACAAATAAGAGAAGTCTGGTCAACTTGCTCCACGTAAGTAAAAATGTCTGGTCAACTTGTACAGTCAGCATTTCGTTCGTTTTTTTCGGACGAAAATCTTAAGTAATGACTATTTTTGTAATTTTTTAGAGTACAGTTATTCGATTGTAACAAAAATTTTGGTAACCACAATGAAAATCGGACCCTAGTACTGTGACGCTCCTAAAATTAGGTATACATCACCCATCTTGGGTCGTCAGATACATGGTACAGAATACAAATATAACTTACTAATACAACTGTCGTGTACAATACGACAAAACATAACTGTGGGTTTGAATACAATTATTGTCTACTAGAGACTATACAAACTCAAAAGGAGTCCTCATTACAATTATTGTCACACTATTTAACAGAATAGTGAGGACTACTAATACTATCATCTGGTCCATCACTCCGTTCCCCGACTCGTCCCAGCTATATTCTAATTTTCCTGAAGAGAACAGTGAAAGAAGGGTGAGCTCAACTAGCCCAGTAAGAAATATTATGACTAAAATAATGCAGAATAAATTATCATTAGCCTTCAACAGTGTTAAACTGATAAAATATAACGAATATCAAGTTTAACTGGCAGCGGAACAAACAATCAATTAAAAGAGTCAAGTAGAAAATAAAATCTACTATCTTCTATGATTTAAAAGATTTTTCAACACTGTTATCGCTGGACTCAGCTTAATAAAATAATCCACATCATCGAATCACCCCTGCACTACGGCCAAGGATATTCGTGTATTCATTAATGGTCATGATTGTAAGACCCCAACTTATTAATGAATAAAATCAAATTTTCTCTAAATATTATTGTGAATAATAAGGGCTAATTTGATATAATATTTGGTTATGGGTGAAATGTGCAAATTTTGTAAAATAAGCAAGTGGTTATAAAATATTCATTTTGTCGGGGAATATTCGTTTGGTCGTGGAATATTCTTGCTGTCGGGCAATATTCGTACGACGGCGCAGCCTTGTGTGGGGCCCCATAACGAAAGCGATTGGATGAAGAAAATGACAAGTATAAGTTATTTATAAATAACGGCGTAGTTGTTACCGTTAATACTGTTGGAATACCCCGGTGATTAAAATACAGTAGCACACGATATTGCACCAATTATTAATTCTTACGTAAGAAGGCACTACTCAATAAGTGTTACAGTAGTTATTGTTCAATATTTTATTTTATTGATTCAATAATTGTTGCATTGATATTTTATATTATTGTTGTTTCAATAATTGTTGCTGCACAGTATTTTCCATTATCAGATCAATAATTCATATTATTTGAATAATATTATTAGATAACATTATTGGCAATGTCTAGAAAGTTCTGTCTAAGGAGAGGTTTGGTCATCTAATTACGCGCCAGTAAGGAGAAATCCTTATTGGAAAGCCCCCTCTTTCCTAGGAACGGCCTGGTTGTCATAAATGTGATTCTGTAATATTATTTGTGAATAATTAATTATTGATTCATATGATAAGGAAATATTTATTTTATGTGGATATAAATGAGGGATATATTTTTTGTGGTTAAAAAATGAAGGAGTTAATGTTGAGGTGTTTTATCAGTATTTTTATCGGAATTGAGGTATTAAAAATCAAATCAGGGTTTTTGAAAAATATTGCGGGTGTTATAATTTTTTAATCCGACCGTTGGATCGTGGTAATTTTTGGATATGTTATACATATATAAGTTGAGTATATGTCCACAAATTTTGAACCGTTAAAAATTAACGTAATGATTTATTATGAATTTTACGAGATGACTGGTTCAGAATTGTTAAATTTTCAGAGTTTATCATTTTGATAGAAAATTCTAGAATTGGTGGGCCCACTTGTGGTTGGTGAAGAAATGTGCTGAATTATATTTCAAATGTGGTGGGTGGGAATAGTAGCAGGTAAAGCCATCAGGTTGTAGGTCAAACCTACTAAAATTTTCCTATAAATAGAGGGCTAAGTTAGAATTGAAAATCACACCAGAAACAAGTTTTCTCTCTTTCTCTCTCTAGATTATTGAGTGTATTTGTGAGTATTTAGATACTTTGAGAGTTTCTATTCATCAGAGCAAGTTTCTTTCAGCCTTATACCGGTATTCCGACCAGAAGTACTGATATCTTGAGGTAAGGGATATTATTTTCTTCTTAAATGATATTATTTTCTTCAATATCATTATGCTGAAATATTGATATGAGTTTTTATCAAATTAGAACTTTTTGTGTCGGGTTACTATTCATGTATACGGCACTATTCATGTATACGACACTATTCACGTATACGGCACTATTCACGAATACGGCACTATTCACCGAAAAATAAAATTTTTTCTTTTTGTCCAAGATGTCTATTATGGTTACTATCTTTGATTGTATCCATGTTTTGATCTTTATTTTTGAATTCTGCTTCACAATTGATTATTATGAAGTATTATTGATCTTGGATAAACTGTTATACGAATCCCTACTATTTGTCCTTCTGTTTCATTGGATTCGTTCTCTTTAAGATATTTTTCATCATCCTCAGTCCTAAATGATGATATTAATGAATATCTTTGGCCTGTAGTGCAAAGATGTATGATTACTTGATGAATATCTTTGGCCTGTAGTGCAAAGATGAACAGGTGTTGAGATGAACATGACTGACTGGTGATACAAATGAATATCTTTGGCCTGTAGTGCAAAGATGAATATTTGTTTAAAGATGATTATTAATTGATGTTACAGGGATAAAAGATTGATGATGGACTTTTAAATCTTAGAAGATAGTAGAATTCTTTCTCTACTTGACTCTTCTAATGGTTTGCTGTTTCCGCTGCAGTTGTTGATCTAAAACTTGTTGTCGATTATATTCTATCAGATTTTTTTCCTGTTGAAGACTAACGATAATTTGTTTGTATATTATCTTAGTCATAATATTCTTTACTGGGCTAGTTGAGCTCACCCTTTTCCTTTTTGTTCCATTTTCTTCTCAGGAGGTGAGAACATAGCAGGATCTAGTCGGGGTATGGAGTGATGGTTCTAGAAAAATATTTTAGCAGTCCTCACTATTTTTGTAAAATAGTGTTTGAATAATTGTAATGAGGATTTATTTGAGTGTGGATATTGTCTAGAAGACAATATTTGTATTAAAACTCACAGTATGTGTTGTCGTATATTTTGCACGACATTTGTATTATTAAAGTTATATTTGCTTTCTGTACCATGTATTTGGCGACTCAGAATGGGTGTTGTATACCTATTTTGGGGGCGTCACAATGATCATGCCAACAACTGTCCATCAATGCACTACGGGCCAATGAGGACTTTTACTACATCATTTGTAACATTACGGTCATGATTATACCAAATAATCTCTGGTCATAATCATACCAAGTCTATCAATGCACTACGGGCCAATGAGGACTTTTACCACATATGATTTTTACATTTATAACCATGAGGATGATGACAATGATATAAGAATTCAATAAAACAAGTTCAAGAATTAATTTATCCAATAATTAACAACGTCCAAATTGTCAACATTGTAACGCCCCCAAAATAGGTCCATTCCATCCAACCTATTCTGAGTCGCCAAATACATGGTACAGAAAATAACTACAACTTTATTACAATAATTGTCGTGCAAAATACAACAACACATATGCTATGAGTTTGGGTACAAATATATACCAACTGTGACTCATGTCCAACCTTGGATAGCACGTCACAATGACACCTTACATAAAGGTATAGTCAAAAACTGTTTTAGAAATTAGAATATTTGGAAAGTACTCAAGGAAACCTTCATACATGGGAGGTCATGCATCTAGGTTATGATAGATATCATATGCCCATAGAATTATCCTCGGTTGACCCAATAGACCCCAAAGAAAAATGAGAAGATTACTATCATATTCTTTCCCAATGGTGAGTCTTCTCTTGACATAACATTATCTCCACCGTCTCTAATTGAGAATTATACTTCAAACAAACACCAAGATTATATAGGTAGTGCTCGTAGATATACTCGCAAGTGGATGAGCACATTCCTGTCTTATGATGACACGAGATTGTATATCATTAGACATCTTGTATGATAGTGGCAAAACACCATTCCAACGTTGGGTTTGCCTCACCCTAGATGATTCACAAAATATAACTACTAAATGATGACCGCCGTTCTATTCTCCTGTTACCCCAGCTTGACCCAGCTACACTCTTATTACCTGAAAGGAATTGTGAAACAGAAGGGTGAGCACAACTAGCTCAGTAAAGAATATCATGACTAAAGATAATTAAATTATCAATAGCCTTCAACAGAATTAAATCAGAGACTTAGAACATATGGTAGATGATAAAAAATTTCAACCATAGTTGCAGCGGAACGAGCAATCCATTAGAAGAGTCAAATAGGCCATAAAGTCTATTATCTTCTCCATGTTAAAAGTCCACCAGCAATGTTTTATCCCTGTAACATCAATTAACAATTCCTGTCCACAATCACATGTATAACTCATAATCATAATTGTAGTTCTAAATTCCTCTTCTCATCCAGAACAAAGATAATTTCATCACTTGTCTTTACCTGAAACATCAAAGATTATGGTTATACCAAATCACAGTTCCTGTTCATAATCATACTAATAAATTCATCTTTGCACCACGGGCCAAAGATATTCATCAACAGTTCATCTTTACACTACATGTCAAAGATATTCAACAACAAGTCATCTTTGCACTACGGGCCAAAGATATTCATCAACAACTCATAGTGCAAATATCTTGAATCAAATAGTCATCTTTGTACTATGGCCAAAGATATTCATCAACAACTCATCTTTGCACTACAGGCCAAAGATATTCCTCAATAGTTCATATTTGCACTACAGGCCAAATATATTATTATCTCAAAGAAATATATAATCATTTCAGAATTTATATAACCAATAATTATAACCATGTTGATCATTTCACCTTTGCACTTAAGCTAAAGATATTCAATTATAAATTCAATGGTCATGATCATACCAGTCAAAAATTCAACTTTGCACTACTGGCCAAAGAGAACCCATAGTCATTATTGTACCAAAAATCTACCCATCTTTACATTCAAGTCAAAGAGAAATATCATCATTAGGGTTATAAAAATGTTATATATGATAAAAAAATAATATGATCAACATATAGTTTTAATCTCAAGAGTAATATTCATAAATCAACTATAATTTGGTTAGAAAAAGAAATCAATTTTGTCATGAATAGTAACTCGTGAATAGTAACCCATGAATAGTAACTCGTGAATAGTAACTCATGAATAATAACTCATAAATAGTAACTCGTGAATAGTAACTCATGAATAGTAGCTCGTGAATAGTAACTCGTGAATAGTAACTCGTGAATAATAACTCATGAATAGTAACCCCGACATGAAAAGATAAGAATTTCACAAGAAAAATCTTACCAATATTCCGGTATAATGATATTGAAAGAAATAATATCATTTTTAAAAAAATAACATCCCTTATTATCCCTTATGAGTTTGGGTACAAATATATACCAACTGTGACTCATGTCCCAACCTTGGATAGCACGTCACAATGACACCTTACATAAAGGTATAGTCAAAAACTGTTTTAGAAAGTGCTCAAGGAAACCTTCATACATGGGAGGTCATGCATCTAGGTTATGATAGATATCATATGCCCATAAGAATTATCCTCGGTTGACCCAATAGACCCCAAAGAAAAATGAGAAGATTACTATCATATTCTTTCCAATGGTGAGTCTTCTCTTGACATAACATTATCTCTACCGTCTCTAATTGAGAATTATACTTCAAACAAACACCAAGATAAAATAGGTATTGCTCGTAATATACTCGGCAAGTGGATGAGCACATCCCTGTCTTATGATGACACGAGATTGTATATCATTAGACATCTTGTATGATAGTGGCAAAACACCATTCTAACGTTGGGTTTGCCTCACCCTAGATGATTCACCAAATATAACTACTAAATGATGACCACCGTTGTGACGACCCCAAAATAGGTTCATTCCACCCAACCCATTCTGAGTCGTCAAATACATGGTACAGAAAACAACTACAACTTTATTACAACAATTGTCGTGCAAAATACAACAACACATATGCTGTGAGTTTGGATACAAATATATACCAAATGTGACTCATGTTCCAACCGTGGACATCACCTCACAATAACACCTTACATAAAGGTATAGTCAAAAACTGTTTTAGAAATTAGAATCTTTGGGAAGTGCTCAAGGAAACCTTCGTACATGGGAGGCCACGCGTCTAGGTTATGATAGATATCATATGGCCACAGAATTATCCTTGGTTGACCCAATAGACCCCAAAGAAAAACGAGAAGATTACTATCATATTCTTCCCAATGGTGAGTCTTCTCTTGACATATCATTATCTCTACTGTCTCTAATTGAGAATTATACTTTAAACAAACACCAAGATTATATAGGTAGTGCTCGTATATATACTCAGCAAGTGGATGAGCACATCCCTGTCTTATGATGACACGAGGTTGTATGTCGTTAGACATCTTGTATGATAGTGGCAAACCACCCTTCCAACGTTGGGTACACCTTACCCTATTGGATTCACCAAATATAACTACTAAATGAACTTTCTATACTGCTTCGGGAGAACATCCACAGCTAGAGACCATTGTTCTATTTCCCCCGTTACCCTCCTCGACCCAGCTACACTCTTATTACCTGAAAGGAATTGTGAAGCAAAAGGGTGAGCACAACTAGCCCAGTAAAGAATATCATGACTAAAGATAATTAAATTATCAATAGCCTTCATCAATAATAAATCAGAGATTTAGAACATATGGTAAATGATAAAATTTCAACCATAGTTGCAGCGGAACGAGCAATCCATTAGAAGAGTCAAATAGACTATAAAGTCTATTATCTTCTCCATGTTAAAAATCCATCAACAATGTTTTATCCCTGTAACATCAATCAACACATTCCTTTCCACAATCATATGAATAACTCATAATCATAATTGTGATTCTAAATTTTCTTCGCACCCAGGACGAAGAATATTTTCATCACATGTCTTTACCTGAAACATCAAAGATCATGGTTATACCAAATCACAGTTCCTGTTCATAATCATACTAATAAATCCATCTTTGTACTACGACCAAAGATATTCAACAACATTTATCTTTGCACTACGGGCCAAAGATATTCATCAACAGACCATCTTTGCACTACAGGCCAAAGATATTCATCTACAATTCATCTTTGCACTACAGGCCAAAGATATTCCTCAACCGTTCATCTTTGCATTACTGGCCAAAGATATTCAACAACATGTCATCTTTGCACTACGGCCAAAGATATTCATCTACAATTCATCTTTGCACTACAGGCCAAAGATATTCCTCAACAATTCATATTTGCACTACATGCCAAATATATTAATACCTCAAAGAATATATAATCATTTAAGAATTTATATAAACAATAATTATAACCATGTTGATCATTTCACCTTTGCACTTAAGCTAAAGATATTCAATTATAAATTCAATGGTCATGATCATACCAGTCAACAATTCAACTTTGCACTACTGGCCAAAGAGAACCCATAGTCATGATCATACCAATAATTTACCCATCTTTACACTACTCAAGCGAAAGAGAATTTCAACATCAAGGTTATAAAAATGTTATATATGATTATAAAAATAATATGGTCAAAACATGGATTTAATTTCAAGAGCAATATTCATAAATCAACTATAATTTGGTTAGAACAAGAAACCAATTTTGTCGTGAATAGTAACTCATGAATAGTAACCTCG
Organism: Panax notoginseng; assembly: GCA_016801055.1. Taxonomy (NCBI): domain Eukaryota; kingdom Viridiplantae; phylum Streptophyta; class Magnoliopsida; order Apiales; family Araliaceae; genus Panax; species Panax notoginseng. The sequence continues at coordinate 16,172,952 of CM029013.1, read as the reverse complement.
ACACAAAAAGGTAGAAATTCCACAATAAAATCTATACAATATTTCGGTATAATGATATTGAAAGAATAACATTTCTTAAGCTTATAAACAATTTATTTAAATTGTTTACACTTTACTAATTAATGCATTTAATCATCATAAAATGTCAACTCTTAAGATTTCATCATCAATAACCAAAACCCTCATCAAAAATCTGCATATACCTCATATAGGATTCTCAAGTCATAAAATCCTATTTTCCAAGTTTCTTACTTCACAAAACATATTTAATTCATTTACTCATAACTAGACCATTTCATGAAAAATACCAAATCAGTTCCAAAAATATTTCTTTTCTGGGATTTAGCATAATATAGTCTCATAGTGAACATATATTTTTCTCAGAATTTTTAAAAGTCATTTACTATTTTTCATATGGCCAAAATAGCCGAATATTTAGACATTTATCAAAAATTGTACTTTTATCTAAAAATTCTGAAATTTACAGAGTATACTTCTATCATATACATGTACTCCCAATAAAAATTTCATCAATTTTGGAGTTAACCACAAGGAATTATAAGCGGTTACTTTTAAAATAGTCTTTTCCCGTAAAATTCATAACTCTTAATCTATACATTCAAAAATCACCATTTTTGGACACAATCAATAAAACTCATCAAAATATCATTTCAAATTTTTCCAAAATTTTTGAAGTTCAGAAAAATTACGAAACTAAAAAACATAACAACTCTTAAAATCCCTTAATATCCCTTACTATCCCTTACTATCCCTTACCTCAAAAGAGCAGTACTTCTGATCGGTATAAGGCTGAAGGAAACTTGCACTGATGAATAGCAACTCACCAAGTATCTAAATACTCACAAAATACACTCAAATCTAGAGAGAGAAAGAGAGAAAGCTTATGTTTCTGGTGTGATTTTCAATTCTAACTTAGCCCTCTATTTATAGGAAAATTTTGGTAGGTTTGACCTGCAACCTGATGGCTTTACCTGCTACTATTTCCACCCACCACATTTGAAATATAATTCAGCACATTTCTTCACCAACCACAAGTGGGGCCCACCAATTCTAGAATTTTCCACCAAAATGATAAACTCCAAAATTCAACAATTTCTGAACCAGTCATCTCGTAAAATTCATAACAAATCATACATTCATTTTTAACGGTTCAAAATTTGTGGACATATACTCAACTTATATATGTATAACATATCCAAATATTACTACGATCCAACGGTCGGATTAAAAATTATAACCCCCGCAAAATATCTCAAAAACCCTGATTTTTAATACCTCCATTCCGACAAAAATACTGATAAAAACCTCAACATTAACTCCTTCATTTTTAACCACAAAAATATATCCCTCATTTATATCCACATAAAATAAATATTTTCTTATCATATAAATCAATAATTAATTATTCACAAATAATATTACAGAATCACATTTATGACAACCAGGCCGTTCCCAGGAAAGAGGGGGCTTTCCAATAAGGATTTCTCCTTACTGGCGCGCAATTAGATGACCAAACCTCTCCTTAGACAGAACTTTCTAGACATTGCCAATAATGTTATCTAATAATATTATTCAAATAATATGAATTATTGATCTGATAATAGAAAATACTGTGCAGCAACAATTATTGAAACAACAATAATATAAAATATCAATGCAGCAATTATTGAATCAATAATAAAATATTGAACAGTAATTACTGTAACAATTATTGAGTAGTGCCTTCTTACGTAAGAATCAATAATTTCAAAAATACTATGCAATACCGTGTGCTACTGTGCAATAACGCGTATTACTGTATTTTAACCACCGGGTATTCCAACAGTGTTAACGGTAACAACTACGCCATTATTTGTAAAAACTCAAATTTATCTTTTTTTCATCCGACAGTTATTCTGTTATGGGGCCCACAAATAGCTGCGACGTCGTACGAATATTCTCCGACAGAAAGAATATTCCACGACCAAACGAATATTCCCCGACAACAATGATTATGTTATAACCACTTGTGTATTTTGAAAAATTTTCACATTTCACCCATAACTTTAACTTTTTATCAATTTAACCATTTACTGAATTGTAATTATAAGAAAAATTGAATACTTTTATTTCATAAAATTTGGGGTCTTACAATCTCCCCTCCTTATGAAATTTCGTCCTCGAAATTTACGTACCTGGTATTTCAAGGAATTGAGAATACATTCCTTTCATTTCAGATTCCATCTTCCCTGTCATCATAATTTCTCCATTGCTCATCTCCTGTATTTCATATATCATTCTAGAATGTAGCTTCAAAACAAGGGTTAATTTAACAAATTAACATATCACATAATATCCCGATATTATGACTGACCAACAAATAAGCTTAGGTAGGACACACTAGCGAAGGATTTACTCATCTCTCCCCTCCTAGTTATATTCCCCGATCTCCGCCAGAGATCATATCCCTAAGCTCTGATACCAACTGTGACGACCCCCAAATAGGTTCATTCCACCCAACCCATTCTGAGTCGTCAAATACATGGTACAGAAAACAACTACAACTTTATTACAACAATTGTCGTGCAAAATACAACAACACATATGCTGTGAGTTTGGATACAAATATATACCAAATGTGACTCATGTTCCAACCGTGGACATCACCTCACAATAACACCTTACATAAAGGTATAGTCAAAAACTGTTTTAGAAATTAGAATCTTTGGGAAGTGCTCAAGGAAACCTTCGTACATGGGAGGCCACGCGTCTAGGTTATGATAGATATCATATGGCCACAGAATTATCCTTGGTTGACCCAATAGACCCCAAAGAAAAACGAGAAGATTACTATCATATTCTTCCCAATGGTGAGTCTTCTCTTGACATATCATTATCTCTACTGTCTCTAATTGAGAATTATACTTTAAACAAACACCAAGATTATATAGGTAGTGCTCGTATATATACTCAGCAAGTGGATGAGCACATCCCTGTCTTATGATGACACGAGGTTGTATGTCGTTAGACATCTTGTATGATAGTGGCAAACCACCCTTCCAACGTTGGGTACACCTTACCCTATTGGATTCACCAAATATAACTACTAAATGAACTTTTCTATACTGCTTCGGGAGAACATCCACAGCTAGAGACCATTGTTCTATTTCCCCGTTATCCTCACTCGACCCAGCTACACTCTTATTACCTGAAAGGAATTGTGAAGCAAAAGGGTGAGCACAACTAGCCCAGTAAAGAATATCATGACTAAAGATAATTAAATTATCATAGCCTTCATCAATAATAAATCAGAGATTTAGAACATATGGTAAATGATAAAAATTTCAACCATAGTTGCAGCGGAACGAGCAATCCATTAGAAGAGTCAAATAGACTATAAAGTCTATTATCTTCTCCATGTTAAAAATCCATCAACAATGTTTTATCCCTGTAACATCAATCAACAGTTCCTTTCCACAATCATATGAATAACTCATAATCATAATTGTGATTCTAAATTTTTCTTCGCACCCAGGACGAAGAATATTTTCATCACATGTCTTTACCTGAAACATCAAAGATCATGGTTATACCAAATCACAGTTCCTGTTCATAATCATACTAATAAATCCATCTTTGTACTACGACCAAAGATATTCAACAACAGTTTATCTTTGCACTACGGGCCAAAGATATTCATCAACAGACCATCTTTGCACTACAGGCCAAAGAATTCATCTACACATTCATCTTTGCACTACAGGCCAAAGATATTCCTCAACCGTTCATCTTTGCATTACTGGCCAAAGATATTCAACAACATGTCATCTTTGCACTACGGGCCAAAGATATTCATCTACATTCATCTTTGCACTACAGCCAAAGATATTCCTCAACAATTCATATTTGCACTACATGCCAAATATATTAATACCTCAAAGAATATATAATCATTTAAGAATTTATATAAACAATAATTATAACCATGTTGATCATTTCACCTTTGCACTTAAGCTAAAGATATTCAATTACAAATTCAATGGTCATGATCATACCAGTCAACAATTCAACTTTGCACTACTGGCCAAAGAGAACTCATAGTCATGATCATACCAATAATTTACCCATCTTTACACTCAAGCGAAAGAGAATTTCAACATCAAGGTTATAAAAATGTTATATATGATTATAAAAATAATATGGTCAAAACATGGATTTTATTTCAAGAGCAATATTCATAAATCAACTATAATTTGGTTAGAACAAGAAACCAATTTTGTCGTGAATAGTAACTCATGAATAGTAACCTCGACTCAAAAAGGTAGAAATTCCACAATAAAATCTATACCAATATTTCGGTATAATAATATTGAAAGAATAACATTTCTTAAGCTTATAAACAATTTATTTAAATTGTTTACACTTTACTAATTAATGCATTTAATCATCATAAAATGTCAACTCTTAAGATTTCATCATCAATAACCAAAACCCTCATCAAAAATCTGCATATACCTCATATAGGATTCTCAAGTCATAAAATCCTATTTTCCAATTTTCTTACTTCACAAAACATATTTAATTCATTAACTCATAACTAGACCATTTTCATGAAAAATACCAAATCAGTTCCAAAAATATTTCTTTTCTGGGATTTAGCATAATATAGTCTCATAGTGAACATATATTTTTCTCAGAATTTTTAAAAGTCATTTACTATTTTTCATATGGCCAAAATAGCCGAATATTTAGACATTTATCAAAAATTGTACTTTTGTCTAAAAATTCTGAAATTTACAGAGTATACTTCTATCATATACATGTACTCCCAATAAAAATTTCATCAATTTTGGAGTTAACCACAAGGAATTATAAGCGGTTACTTTTAAAATAGTCTTTTCCCATAAAATTCATAACTCTTAATCTATACATCAAAAATCACCATTTTGGACACAATCAATAAAACTCATCAAAATATCATTTCAAATTTTTTCCAGAATTTTTGAAGTTCAGAAAAATTACGAAACTAAAAAACATAACAACTCTTAAAATCCCTTAATATCCCTTACTATCCCTTACTATCCCATACTATCCCTTACCTCAAAAGAGCAGTACTTCTGATCGGTATAAGGCTGAAGGAAACTTGCACTGATGAATAGCAACTCACCAAGTATCTAAATACTCACAAAATACACTCAATAATCTAGAGAGAGAAAGAGAGAAAGCTTATGTTTCTGGTGTGATTTTCAATTCTAACTTAGCCCTCTATTTATAGGAAAATTTTGGTAGGTTTGACCTGCAACCTGATGGCTTTACCTGCTACTATTCCCACCCACCACATTTGAAATATAATTCAGCACATTTCTTCACCAACCACAAGTGGGGCCCACCAATTCTAGAATTTTCCACCAAAATGATAAACTCCAAAAATTCAACAATTTCTGAACCAGTCATCTCGTAAAATTCATAACAAATCATACATTCATTTTTTAACGGTTCAAAATTTGTGGACATATACTCAACTTATATATGTATAACATATCCAAATATTACTACGATCCAACGGTCGGATTAAAAATTATAACCCCCGCAAAATATCTCAAAAACCCTGATTTTTAATACCTCCATTCCGACAAAAATACTGATAAAAACCTCAACATTAACTCCTTCATTTTAACCACAAAAATATATCCCTCATTTATATCCACATAAAATAAATATTTTCTTATCATATAAATCAATAATTAATTATTCACAAATAATATTACAGAATCACATTTATGACAACCAGACCGTTCCCAGGAAAGAGGGGGCTTTCCAATAAGGATTTCTCCTTACTGGCGCGCAATTAGATGACCAAACCTCTCCTTAGACAGAACTTTCTAGACATTGCCAATAATGTTATCTAATAATATTATTCAAATAATATGAATTATTGATCTGATAATAGAAAATACTGTGCAGCAACAATTATTGAACAACAATAATATAAAATATCAATGCAGCAATTATTGAATCAATAATAAAATATTGAACAGTAATTACTGTAACAATTATTGAGTAGTGCCTTCTTACATAAGAATCAATAATTTCAAAAATACTATGCAATACCGTGTGCTACTGTGCAATAACGCGTATTACTGTATTTTAACCACCGGGTATTCCAACAGTGTTAACGGTAACAACTACGCCATTATTTGTAAAAACTCAAATTTATCTTTTTTTCATCCGACAGTTATTCTGTTATGGGGCCCACAAATAGCTGCGACGTCGTACGAATATTCCCCGACAGAAAGAATATTCCACGACCAAACGAATATTCCCCGACAACAATGATTATGTTATAACCACTTGTGTATTTTGAAAAATTTTCACATTTCACCCATAACTTTAACTTTTTATCAATTTAACCATTTACTGAATTGTAATTATAAGAAAAATTGAATACTTTTATTTCATAAAATTCGGGATCTTACAACCGTTCTATTCTCCTGTTACCCCAGCTCGACCCAGCTACACTCTTATTACCTGAAAGGAATTGTGAAACAGAAGGGTGAGCACAACTAGCTCATAAAGAATATCATGACTAAAGATAATTAAATTATCAATAGCCTTCAACAGAATTAAATCAAGACTTAGAACATATGGTAGATGATAAAAATTTTCAACCATAGTTGCAGCGGAACGAGTAATCCATTAGAAGAGTCAAATAGACCATAAAGTCTATTATCTTCTCCATGTTAAAAGTCCACCAGCAATGTTTTATCCCTGTAACATCAATCAACAATTCCTGTCCACAATCACATGTATAACTCATAATCATAATTGTAGTTCTAAATTCCTCTTCTCATCCAGAACAAAGATAATTTTCATCACTTGTCTTTACCTGAAACATCAAAGATCATGGTTATACCAAATCACAGTTCCTGTTCATAATCATACTAATAAATTCATCTTTGCACCACGGCCCAAAGATATTCATCAACAGTTCATCTTTACACTACATGTCAAAGATATTCAACAACAAGTCATCTTTGCACTACGGGCCAAAGATATTCATCAACAACTCATAGTGCAAATATCTTGAATCAAATAGTCATCTTTGTACTATGGCCAAAGATATTCATCAACAACTCATCTTTGCACTACAGGCCAAAGATATTCCTCAATAGTTCATATTTGCACTACAGGCCAAATATATTATTATCTCAAAGAAATATATAATCATTTCAGAATTTATATAACCAATAATTATAACCATGTTGATCATTTCACCTTTGCACTTAAGCTAAAGATATTCAATTATAAATTCAATGGTCATGATCATACCAGTCAAAAATTCAACTTTGCACTACTGGCCAAAGAGAACCCATAGTCATGATTGTACCAAAAATCTACCCATCTTTACATTCAAGTCAAAGAGAAATATCATCATTAGGGTTATCAAAATGTTATATATGATAAAAAAATAATATGATCAACATATAGTTTTAATCTCAAGAGTAATATTCATAAATCAAACTATAATTTGGTTAGAAAAAGAAACCAATTTTGTCATGAATAGTAACTCGTGAATAGTAACCCATGAATAGTAACTCGTGAATAGTAACTCATGAATAATAACTCATAAATAGTAACTCGTTAATAGTAACTCATGAATAGTAACTCATGAATAGTAGCTCGTGAATAGTAACTCCTGAATAGTAATTCGTGAATAGTAACTCGTGAATAATAACTTATGAATAGTAACCCCGACATGAAAAGATAAGAATTTCACAAGAAAAAATCTTACCAATATTCCGGTATAATGATATTGAAAGAAATAATATCATTTTTAAAAAAATAACATCCCTTATTATCCCTTACTATCCTTTACCTCAAAAGAACAGTACTCCTGACTGGAATAACGCTGAACGAACTTGCACCGTATAGCAACACTCAAGATATCAAAATACTCACAAGAATACACTCGATAATATAGAGAGAGAAATAGAGAGAAAACTTCAGTTTCTGGTGTGATTTTCAATTCTAACCTAAGCACCCTATTTAATAGGAAAATGCTTACAATACCAAAGCAGAAAATTGAATATAATAATAATATAATTACAAAATATTTAAGCCCACCTCTATATACTTGAATTCAGCCATAAACACATGCTAACCTTCTAAAAAAAGTAAGAAAAAACGTTTTTCTTAATAAAAATAATTAAAACTTCCAAAAATTAATAATTTCGGAATTTCAGAACTTCAATAATTCATAATAAATAGCCCTTTTATCAGAAAATTCGAATCTCGCGAGTTTTTATAGGAAATTCAATTCTCTACAACTTTGCAGAAGAAATTTTTTCCAAATTCCAAACAGAAATTGACCGAAATCCACAAACGGACGATTTTACAGTCAATAATAAATTTTCGGTCAAGAATTGTGTCCACCAACACACAAAACATGTGTTAATCATTTAATCTAACAAAAATACTCTTCCTCCTCATTTATTCATATATCTCACATTCATTGTAAAAATATCACCATTAATATATTATTAAAATAATATATTTAAATGAATTATTTTATCAGAAAAAGATAAAATATTTATTTACAACAATTGCCACATTAAAAATTTTCTCCATCTATATCCACATAAAATCAATTTTTTCCTCATCATAGAAATTAATAATTAATTATACACAAATAATATTACAGAACCACAGTACTGGCAACCAGGCCGTTCTCAGGAAAGAGGGGGCTTTCCAATAAGGATCTCTTCCTTACTGGCGCGTAATTAGATGACCAAACCTCTCCTTAGACAGAACTTTCTAGACATTGCCAATAATGTTATCTAATAATATTATTCAGATAATATGAATTATTGCTCCGATAATAGAAAATACTGTGTAGTGACAATTATTAAAACAACAGTAATATAAAATATCAACGCAGCAATTATTGAATCAATAAAATAAAATACTGAACAGTAATTACTGTAACAATTATTGAGTAATGCCTTCTTACGTAAAAATCAATAATTAGTGCAATACCGTGTGCTACTGTGCAACAACGCGTATTACTGTGTTTTAACCACCGGGTATTCCAACAGTGTTAACGGTAACAACTACGCCGTTATTTATAAACAACTTACTCTTGTCGTTTTTTTCATCCAATTGCTTTCCGTTATGGGGCCCACAAAAGGCTGCGCCGTCGTATGAATATTCCTCGACAGTAAGAATATTCCACGATCAAACGAATATTCCCGACAACAATGAATATTTTATAACCACTTGTGTATTTCGAAAAAAAATTTATATATCACCCTTAACTTTAACATTTATCAATTTAACCATTTACTGAATAGTAATTATAAGAAAAATTGAATACTTTTATTTCATAAAATTCGGGGTCTTACAAACATGATACTGCTTTGTAGAGTAAAATTCAAGAATGCTTAGAAGAATATTTTCATGAAAAGATACTGGATGAAACGCAATTATCAAGGATATTCCACAAATTTCATGGAGTATAGAAGTCAAAACTTAACCAACTGAGTATAATAAAGAATTAAATAACAAAAGAAATTATCATGCATGCGATAGACCGCACAAACAGGATATTCCAACAGAATAATAAATAATAGAACCAGGTCCGGCGTAAAACGCACAGACAGGATATTATAACAGAATAATAATAAAGACGAAACCAGGTCCGATGTAAAACACACAGACAGGATGTTCCAACAGAATAATAATAAAGACGGAACAAGGTCGGGTGTAAAACACACAGACAGGATGTTCCAACAGAATAATAATAAAGATGGAACCAGGTCTGGTGTAAAATACACAGACAGGATGTGACGCCCCCAAAATAGGTATACAACACCCATTCTGAGTCGCCAACTACATGGTACAGAAAGCAAACTACAACTTCACTAATACAATTGTCGTGCAAAATACGACAACACATACTGTGAGTTTAAATACAAATATTATCTTCTAGACAATATCCACACTCAAATAAGTCATCAATACAATTATTCAAATACTATTTTACAAAAATAGTGAGGACTGCTAAAACATCTTTCTAGAACCATCACTCCATACCCCGACTAGATCCTGCTATGTTCTCACCTCCTGAGAAGAAAAATAGAACAAAAAGGAAAATGGTGAGCTCAACTAGCCCAGTAAAGAATATTATGACAAAGATAATATACTACAAATTATCATTAGTATTTAACAGGAAAAAATCTGATAGAATATAATCGACAACAAGTTTTAGATCAACAACGGCAGCGGAAACAGCAAACCATTAGAAGAGTCAAGTAGAGAATGAATTCTACTATCTTCTAAGATTTAAAAGTCCATCATCAATATTTTATCCCTGTAACATCAATGAATAATCATCTTTATTCAAATATTCATCTTTGCACTACAGGCCAAAGATATTCATTTGTATCACCAGTCGGTCATGTTCATCTCAACACCTGTTCATCTTTGCACTACGGGCCAAAAATATTTATCAGTTAATCATTCATCTTTGCACTACAGGCCAAAGATATTCAGTAGTATCATCATTTAGGACTGAGGATGATGAAAAATATTTTAAAGGAAACGAATCCATTGAGACAGAAGGACAAATATTAGGGATTCGTATAACAGTTTATCCAAGATCAATAATACTTCATAATAATCAATTGTGAAGCAGAATTCAAAAATAAAGATCAAAACATGGATACAATCAAATATAGTAACCATAATAGACATATTGGACAAAAAGGGAAAATTTTATTTTTCGGTGAATAGTGCCGTATTCGTGAATTGTACCGTATACGTGAATAGTGCCGTATACGTGAATAGTAACCCCGACACAAAAAGTTCTAAATTTGATAAAAACTCATATCAATATTTCAGCATAATGATATTGAAGAAAATAATATCATTTAAGAAGAAAATAATATCCCTTACCTCAAAATATCAGTACTTCTGGTCGGAATACCGGTATAAGGCTGAAAGAAACTTGCTTTGATGAATAGAAACTCTCAAAGTATCTAAATACTGACAAAATACACTCAATAATCTAGAGAGAGAAAGAGAGAAAATATGTTGCTGGTGTGATTTTCAATTCTAACTTAGCCCTCTATTTATAGGAAAATATTAGCACGCCGAAGCAGACTTAACCTGCAACCTGATGGCTTTACCTGCTACTATTTCTACCCACCACATTTGAATAAAAATCTCAGCATATTTCTTCACCAACCAAGAGTGGGGCCCACCAATTCTAAAATTTTCTATCAAAATGATAAACTCCAAAAATTCAACAATTTATGAACCAGTCATCTTGTAAAATTCATAATAAATCATACGTTCATTTTTAACGGTTCAAAATTTGTGGACATATACTCAACTTATATATGTATAACACATCCAAAAATTACCACGATCCAACGGTCAGATTAAAAATTATAACCCCCACAAAATATCTCAAAAACCCTGATTTTTAATACCTCAATTCCGACAAAAATACTGATAAAAACCTCAACATTAACTCCTTCATTTTTAACTATAAAAATATATCCCTCATTTATATCCACATAAAATAAATATTTTCTTATCATATGAATCAATAATTAATTATTCACAAATAATATTACAGAATCACATTTATGACAACTAGGCCGTTCCCAGGAAAGATGGGGCTTTCCAATAAGGATTTCTCCTTACTGGCGCGCAATTAGATGACCAAACCTCTCCTTAGACAGAACTTTCTAGACATTGCCAATAATGTTATCTAATAATATTATTCAAATAATATGAATTATTGATCTGATAATAGAAAATACTGTGCAGCAACAATTATTGAAACAACAATAATATAAAATATCAACGCAACAATTATTGAAACAATAAAATAAAATATTGAACAGTAACTACTGTAACAATTATTGAGTAGTGCCTTTTTATGTAAGAATCAATAATTGGTGCAATACTGTGTGCTACTGTATTTTAACCACCGGATATTCCAACAGTATTAACGGTAACAACTACGCCGTTATTTATAAACAACTTGTACTTGTCGTTTTCTTCATCCAATCGCTTTCCGTTATGGGGCCCACACAAGGCTGCGCCGTCGTACGAATATTCCCCGACAGCAAGAATATTCCACGACCAAACGAATATTCCCCGACAAAATGAATATTTTATAACCACTTGCTTATTTTACAAAATTTACACATTTCACCCATAACCAAAGTATTATATCAAATTAACCCCTTATTATTCACAATAATATTTAGAGAAAATTTGATTTTATTCATTAATAAGTTGGGGTCTTACACATGATGTTCCAACAGAATAATAGAAGAATGTCACCAAGTATAGGGTAGACCGAGTATACAGGTTATTCCAACAGAATAATAAAAAATGGAATAACAACAGTTCTCTTCATGAATAAGAAAGAATAACACCCCTTACTATAAGACCCCAAATTTTATGAAATAAAAGTATTCAATTTTTCTATTTAGTAAATGGTTAAATTGATAAAAAGTTAAAGTTAAGGGTGATATATGAATATTTTTCAAAATAAGCAAGTGGTTATAAAATATTTATTTTATCGGGGAATATTCGTTTGGTCGTGGAATATTCTTTCTGTCGGGGAATATTAGTACAACAACGCAGCTATTTGTGGGCCCCATAACGGAAAGCGATTGGATGAAGAAAATGACAAAATTGAGTTTTTATAAATAACGGCGTAGTTGTTACCGTTAACACTGTTGGAATACTTGGTGGTTAAAATACAGTAATACGCGTAGTTGCACAGTAGCACACGGTATTGCACAGTATTTTTTTTAATTATTAATTCTTACGTAAGAAGGCACTACTCAATAATTGTTACAGTAATTACTGTTCAATATTTTATTTTATTGATTCAATAATTGTTGCGTTGATATTTTATATTATTGTTGTTTCAATAATTGTTGCTGCATAATATTTTTCATTATCAGATCAATAATTCATATTGTAACGACCCCAAAATAGGTCCATTCCATCCAACCCATTTTGAGTCGCCAAATACATGGTACAAAAAATAACTACAACTTTATTGCAACAATTGTCGTGCAAAATACAACAACACATATGTTGTGAGTTTTGATACTAAAATATACCAACTGTGACTCTGAACACCAACCTTGGATAGCACGTCACAATGACACCTTACATAAAGGTACAGTCAAAAACTGTTTTAGAAATTAAAACCTTTAGAAAATACTCAAGGAAACCTTCATATATGGGAGACCATGCATCTAGGTTATGATAGATATCATATGCCCACAGAATTATCATCGGTTGACCCAATAGACCCCAAAGAAAAATGAGAAGATTACTATCATATTCTTCCCAATGGTGAGTCTTCTCTTGACATATCATTATCTCCACTGTCTCTAACTGAGAATTATACTTCAAACAAATACCAAGATTATATAGGTAGTGCTCGTAAATATACTCAGCAAGTGGATGAGCACAACCTTGTCTTATGATGACACGAGGTTGTATGTCATTATACATCCTGTAAGATAGTGGCAAAACACCCTTCCAAGTTAAATTCATCTCACCCTCAATATCTATAGACCACCGTTCTATTCCCTTGTTATCCCTCGCTCGACCCAGCTACACTTTTATTACCTGAAAGGAATTGTGAAGCAAAAGGGTGAGCACAACTAGCTCAGTAAAGAATATCATGACTAAAGATAAATTATCAATAGTCTTCAACAGTAATAAATCAGAGATTTAGAACATATGGTAGATGATAAAACTTTTCAACCATAGTTGCAGCGGAACGAGCAATCCATTAGAAGAGTTAAATAGACTATAAAGTCTATTATCTTCTCCACGTTAAAAGTCCACCAACAATGTTTTATCCCTGTAACATCAATCAATAGTTCCTTTCCACAATCATATGAATAATTCATAATCATAATTGTGATTCTAAATTTCGCATCCAAGACAAAGATAATTTTCATCACCTGTCTTTACCTGAAACATCAAAGATCATGGTTATGCCAAATCACAGTTCCTGTTCATAATCATACTAATAAATTCATCTTTGCATCACGGGCCAAAGATATTCATCAACAGTTCATCTTTACACTACATGCCAAAGATATTCAACAACAAGTCATCTTTACACTACGGGCCAAAGATATTCATCAACAACTCATCTTTGCACTACAGGCCAAAGATATTCCTCAATAGTTCATATTTGCACTACAGGCCAAATATATTATTATCTCAAAGAAATATATAATCATTTCAGAATTTATATAACCAATAATTATAACCATGTTGATCATTTCACGTTTGCACTTAAGCTAAAGATATTCAATTATAAATTCAATGGTCATGATCATACCAGTCACAATTCAACTTTTCACTACTGGACAAAGAGAACCCTAGTCATGATCATACCAATAATCTACCCATCTTTACACTCAAGTCATTGCCAATAATATTATTTAATAATATTATTCAGATAATATGAATTATTGTTCCGATAATAGAAAATACTGTGTAGTAACAATTATTAAAACAACAGTAATATAACATATCAACGCAGCAATTATTGAATCAATAAAATACAATATTGAACAGTAATTATTGTTACAATTATTGAGTAGTGCCTTCTTACGTAAGAATCAATAATTGGTGTAATATCGCGTGCTACTGTGCAACAATGCGTATTACTGTATTTTAACCACCGGGTATTCCAACAGTGTTAACGGTAACAACTACCCCGTTATTTATAAACAACTTACTCTTGTCATTTTTTTCATCCAATCGCTTTCCGTTATGGGGCCCACAAAAAGCTGCGCCGTCGTATGAATATTCCCCGACAGTAAGAATATTCCACGATCAAACGAATATTCTCCGACAACAATGAATATTTTATAACCACTTGTGTATTTCGAAAAAAAATTCATATATCACCCTTAACTTTAACATTTATCAATTTAATCATTTACTAAATAGTAATTATAAGAAAAATTGAATACTTTTATTTCATAAAATTCGGGGTCTTACACATATTATTTAAATAATATTATTAGATAGCATTATTGGTAATGTCTATAAAGTTTTATCTAAGGAGAGGTTTGGTCATCTAATTGCGCGCCAGTAAAGAGAAATCCTTATTGGAAAGCACCCTCTTTCCTGGGAACGACCTGGTTGTCATAATTATGATTCTGTAATATTATTTGTGAATAATTAATTATTGATCTATATGATAATGAAATATTTATTTGATGTAGATATAAATGATGGATTTATTTATGTGGTTATAAATGAAGAAATTAATGTTGAGGTGTTTTATCTGTATTTTTGTCGGAACGGAGGTATTGAAAATCAAATTAGGATTTTTGAGATATTTTGCGAGGGTTATAATTTTTAATCCGACCGTTGGATCGTGGTAATATTTGGATATGTTATACATATATAAGTTGAGTATATGTCCACAAATTTTGAACTGTTAAAAATAAACGTATGATTTGTTATGAATTTTACGAGATGACTGGTTCATAAATTGTTGAATTTTTTAAGTTAATCATTTTGGTGGAAAAATTTAGAATTGGTGGGCCCCAGTCTTGGTTGGTGAAAAAATGTACTGAGATTTTTATTCAAATGTGGTGGGTGGGAATAGTAGCAGGTAAAGCCATCAGGTTGTAGGTTAAGTCTGCTTCGGCGTGCTAACATTTTCTTATAAATAGTGGGCTAAGTTAGAATTTAAAATCACACCAGAAACATAAGCTTTCTCTCTTTCTCTCTCTATATTATGAAGCATATTTTATAAGTATTTAGATACTTTGAGAGTTGCTATTCAGTGCAAGTTTCCTTCGGCTTTGCATTCCAGTCAGAAATACTGCACTTTTGAGGTAAGGGATAGTAAGGGATTTTAAGGGTTATTATGTTTTTCAGTTCGTATTTCTTCCGACCTTCAGAAAATTTTGAAAAAATTTGAAATGATATTTTGATGAGTTTTATTGATTGTGTCCAAAAATGGTGATTTTTTGATGTATAGATTAATAGTTATGAATTTTACGGGAAAAGACTATTTTAAAAGTAACCGCTTATAACTCCTTGTGGTTAACTCTAAAATTGATAAAAATTTTATTGGAAGTATATCTATATAATATCAGTGTACTCTGTGAATTTCAAAATTTTTGGATAAAAGTACAATTTATGATAAATGTCTAAATATTCGGCGATTTTGGCCATATGAAAAATAGTAAACTAGTTTTAAAAATTTTGAGAAAAATATATGTTCAATATGGGACTATATTCTGCTAATTTCCAGAAAAAAAATATTTTTGAAATTGATTTAGTATTTTTCATGAAAATAGGCTAGTTATGAGTAAATGAATTAAATATGTTATGTGAAGTACGAAAATTGAAAAATAGAATTTTATGGCTTGAGAATCCTATATGAGGTATATGCAGATTTTTGATGAGAGTTTTTGGTTATTGGTGATGAAATCTTATGAGTTGGCATTTTAGGATGATTAAATGCATTATTTAGTAAATTGTAAACAATTAAAATAAATTGTTTATAAGCTTAAGAAACATTATTATTTTAATATCATTATACCGAAATATTGGTATAAATTTTATTGTAGAATTTCTACCTTTTTGTGTCGAGATTACTATTCATGAGTTACTATTCACGAGTTATTATTCACGACAAAATTAATTTTTTTTTGACCAAATTATAGTTAATTTATGAATATTACTCTTGAAATTAAATCTATATTTTGATTATATTATTTTTATTATCATATATAACATTTTTATAACCCTGATGTTGAAATTCTCATTTACTTGAGTGTAAAGATGGGTAGATTGTTGGTATGATCATGACTATGGGTTCTCTTTGGCCAGTAGTGCAAAGTTAAATTGTTGACTGGTATGATCATGACCATTGAATTTATAATTGAATATATTTAGCTTAAGTGTAAAGATGAATTAATTAACATGGTTATAATTATTATTTATATAAATTCTGAAATGATTATATATTTCTTTGAGATATTAATATATTTGGCATGTAGTGCAAATATGAAATGTTGATGAATATATTTGGTCTGTAGTGCAAATATGAACTGTTGAGAAATATCTTTGGCCTGTAGTGCAAAGATGAATTGTTGATGAATATCTTTGGCCGTAGTGCAAAGATGAATTATTGATGAATATCTTTGGCTTGTAGTGCAAAGATGAATTGTTGATGAATATCTTTGGCCTATAGTGCAAAGATGGTCTGTTGATGAATATCTTTGGCCTGTAATGCAAAGATGAACTGTTGTTGAATATCTTTGGCCGTAGTGCAAAGATGAAGTTATTAGTATGATTATGAACAGAAAATGTGATTTGGTGTAACCATGATCTTTGATGTTTCAGGTAAAGATAGGTGATGAAAATTATCTTTGTCCTGGATGAGAAGAGGAATTTAGAACTACAGTTATGATTATGAGTTATTCATATGATTGTGGACCAGAATTATTGATTGATGTTACAGGGATAAAACATTGTTGATGAATTTTTAACATGGAGAAGATAATAGACTTTATAGTTTATTTGACTCATCTAATGGATTGCTCGTTCCGCTGCAACTATGGTTGAAAATTTTTATCATCTACCATATGTTCTAAATCTCTGATTTATTACTGTTGAAGGCTATTGATAATTTATTTATCTTTAGTCATGATATTCTTTACTGGGCTAGTTGTGCTCACCCTTCTGTTTCACAATTCCTTTCAGGTAATAAGAGTGTAGCTGGGTCGAGCGGGGGTAACAGGAGAATAGAACGGTGGTCATCATTTAGTAGTTATATTTGGTGAATCAAATAGGGTGAGGCGAACCCAATGTTGGAAGGGTATTTTGTCACTATCATACAAGATGTCTAATGACAGACAACCTCGTGTCATCATAAGACAAGATTGTGCTCATCCACTTGCTGAGTATATTTACGAGCACTACCTATATAATCTTGGTGTTTGTTTGAAGTATAATTCTCAATTAGAGACAGTGGAGATAATGATAAGTCAAGAGAAGACTCGCCATTGGGAAGAATATGATAGTAATCTTCTCGTTTTTCTTTGGGGCCTATTGGGTCAACCAAGGATAATTCTGTGGCCATATGATATCTATCATAACCTAGATACATGGCCTCCCATGTACGAAGGTTTTCTTGAGCACTTCTTAAAGATTCTAATTTCTAAAACAGTTTTTGACTATACCTTTATGTAAGGCGCCACTGTGAGGTGATGTCTACGGTTGGGACATGTGTCACATTTGGTATATATTTGTATCTAAACTCACAGCATATGTGTTGTTGTATTTTATACGACAATTGATATGTGGTGAATCAATAATCGCCTGTGCTCCATTGCTATTCTCAACATTCTCAGATGTCATTTTCAGATACTGCCACAAAATAAAAGTTAATTGATATGTCATATATTATCCTTATATTATGACCGACCAATTAAATACCATGCAAATAAACTTAGGTAGGTCATACTATCGAAGGAATTCCCCGTCGCTCCCCTCCTAGTTCTATTCTCACATCTTAGCCAGGGATCATATCCCTAAGCTCTGATACCAACTGTGACGCCCCCAAAAATAGGTATACATCACCCATCTTGGGTCGTCAAATACATAGTACAAAATATAAATATAACTTACTAATACAACTGTCGTGTACAATACGACAAAACATAAACTGTGAGTTTGAATACAAATATTATCTTCTAGAGAGTATTCATACTCAAAATGAGTCCTCATTATATTTATTAACACACTATTACATAGAATAGTGAGGACTACTAACTAATACTATCATTCAAACCATCACTCTGTTCCCCGAGTTGCCCCAGCTACGTTCTCATTTCCTGAAGAGAACAGTGAAAGAAAGGGTGAGCTCAACTAGCCCAGTAAGAAATATTATCACTAAGATAATGCAGAATAAATTATCATTAGTCTTCAACAATGTTAAACTGATAAAATATAATAGACAACAAGTTTAACTGCAGCGGAACAAGCAATCCATTAAAAGAGTGAAGTAGAAAATAAACTCTACTATCTTTTATGATTTAAAAGGTTTTTCAACACTGTGATCGCTGAGACTCAGCTTAATAAAATAATCCACATCATCGAATCACCCCTGCACTACGGCCAAGGATATTCGTGTCTTTATTAATGGTCATGATCATGCCAACAACTGTCCATCAATGCACTACGGGCCAATGAGGACTTTTAACACATCATTTGTAACATTACGGTCATGATTATACCGAATAATCTCTGGTCATAATCATACCAAGTCCATCTATGCACTACATGCCACAGATGACTTTCAACATTTTATAAACATGAGGATGATGACAATGATATAAGAATTCAATAAAACAAGTTCAAGAATTAGTTTATCCAGGAATTAATAACGTCCAAATTGTCAACATGATACTGTTTTGTGGAGTAAACTTCAAGGATGATTAGGAGAATATTTTCATGAATAGATACTAGATGAAGCGCAAATATCAAGGATATTCCACTAATTTCATGGAGTATAGAAGTCATAGTTTTAATCAACTGAGTATAATAAAAAAATGGAATAACAAAAGAAATCACCATGCATGCGATAGACCGCACAGACAGGTTATTCCAACAGAATAATAAGTAATGGAACCAGGTCCGGCGTAAACGCACAGACAGGATATTCCGACAGAATAATAAATAATGGAACCAGGTCCGGCGTAAACGCACAGACAGAATATTCCGACAATAATAAATAATGGAACCAGGTCCGGCGTTAAACACACAGACAGGATGTTCCAACAGAATAATAACAAGACGGAACCAGGTCCGGTGTAAAACACACAGACAGGATGTTCCAACAGAATAATAATAAAAACGGAACTAGGTCCGGTGTAAAACACACAGACAGGATGTTCCAACAGAATAATAGAAGAATGTCACCAAGTATAGGGTAGACCGCGTATACAGGTTATTCCAACAGAATAATAAAAAATGGAATAACAAAAGTTCTCTTCATGAATAAGAAAGAATAACACCCCTTACCGTTTTAAAGAAGAGCTGAAATAAGGAAGTAGTTAAGTAGCAGAATACTCTTCTTCTCTCTAGAGTTCAGTGAATTCGTAAGAAATAATGAAGGAATGAGCTGCTATTTATAGAAAAATAGAATGCATAGTAACTAATCCATGAACGGTCCAGATTGATTACTTTAATCTGACGGTCCATATTTAAAGAAAAATCTTTTAAATATAATATAATATATTCTATTTATAGAATAACTTTAATAAAGTATTCTGTTTTATATAAAAAGATGTTTCTGTTTTATTACGTTAATAATACGAATAAAACAAAACGTCATTATCGCTAAATAATTCATATTATTAACTGACAATAATTGAATCAAACTGAGTGACTTCTCACATAAGTATGAATAATCAATACCGTGTGCTACTATGCAACCACACGTATTACTGTACTTTTACTACCGAGTAGTTCAACAGTAACAATGGTAAAATTCTGCCGTTATTTTTAATAAAATATTTTTGTCGTTTTCTCAATCCGACAATAATTCCGTTGTGGGGTCCACCAATGATTGTGTCGTTGTACGAATATTCCCTGTTAAAACGAATATTCCCCGACCAATTGAATATTATATAACAACTTGCGTACTTTGCAAAATTTATAAATATTACCCACAACTATAACATTATATCAAATTAACTCCATAATATTCAAAAATAATATTTATAAAAAATTCATCTTTATTTATAAAAGTTGGGGTCTTACAAGTACAGTAACTGAAAAATGTATTATCCCATTTTTTTGTCACGAGTTACAATCAAGATTAATATAAAAAAATAAAAATATTTATTATTTTATGGTATTTTATGGAGGTTATTAAACATAAATTTGAATTTTTTTTATTCTATTTTCTTTACTAAAAATGTACTTTGTTCATTCTTTGGAAAACAAATGAAGTATATTTCAATTACATATCAAATATAATTACTTTGAGAATTTTGGGCTATTTTTGTTTACAAGTATTACACTTGGAATAAGACTATAAATATCAAGTATCTTGTTTATTTTTAAATTTGAGCTTGAGACTATTAGTTCTGGGATTATAAAATAATTTAAGGTAAATGATTATTTAATACCATATCTAGCTAGTTATTATAATCCCAGGATTAAAATTTTATAAATAAAACTAACCTTTATTTTTTTTAAATATAATTACCTTATCCTTAACATTCATCATATTTTGTATTTTTTTGAAAAACCAGAATCTAATAACTACATGATGAGGGTATTTACATAACAGTGACCATGTGATTAAATAAATATTAAGTCATTTAAAATAACATTCATATTACACCTCGAGTAAATAGGCTCAATGTTAACGGTGGCCACGGTAATCCGAATTACTGGTCAATAAATTATTTGGTCCTCCTATAAAAAAAATTACTAAAATTATTTTTATGAATACTACAAATAAAAAAATGAAGTAACAAGGTCTTTTTTTTTTTATCACAATTGAAAGCAGATCATATGTTGAATAACGTGACCTGACTCATCCAACTATATGGTATGACTATATATGAATGTAATCATTGTTTATTATTTTTTGATGTATAAATAAGTTTAAATTATAATTTAAAACATGTTATTATTAGTAAGGGTATAAATAAGTTTAAATTATAATGTCTTGAGATTATAATTTCATAGATTATAATCCTTGCAAACAAACACGACCCAATAGATGTGAAAAGGAAAGAAAATAATAAAAATATAGATTTGAGTATTTTTCTTGTCAAAGTTTTTTGTCCAAAAAATATAAAATAAAATAAGAAATTTATCTTAATTTTATTTATACCCTCTATTTATAACCAAAATCTATATGTAAAATTTAGTTTTTGTTATTTTCCTTTTTATAAAATCAATTTAACAAACATGTACAAAAATAAAAGAGAATTTACAGTTTTTTCTTATTCTATATTAATTTAAATTTTTCAATCCTCTGTTTCTCAGAATATAACAAACCTTTGAAATTATTTATCAATAGAGATAAACATTTCAAAACGTTTAGTTAAAATAAACAAAGCTCAGAAAGTAAGTTTGTTGAATGGAGAATGAGTGGGACCACATCAATAAACGGACCAAAATTACGGAGTAATAAAGATAGAAAGACATTATGATGCTAATAACAAAGCCTGTTGCTTATCGAGACAGCAGACAAACTAAGAAGAAAATTAACTGGTATTGGTCTTGGAGTTGGGAAAGTATAGGGGTTGGGGTAGCTATCATATATGTAAGTACTAGTTGGACTGGGCTTAAGGTTAGAGTCCAACTTAGTCCATCTTAGCTTAAGAGCCCATTTAGTTACTTTAATTAAGATCGTATTAGACTTCACTACTATGCAACACCAAAACCTATATGATGACTTATTATTTTCAGACCCAAAATTTTGGCATTGTTCCCGGTTTGATATCATCACTGATATAATTTGGTTGGCTCCGGTTGCGGGTTACACATTCAGTGTTGAAGTCAAGAATGTTCTGTCATAGTTAAAACCAATCAGAGATAGACAGATACTCATTCTTCTAATAAAAAGAATTAAGAGTTTCATTTTACTTTTGTTATACAAGCAATAAACATGAAATTTTTTTTGGGTGTTTTTTATTTATTAATTTTTTTTATAGATATTTTAACATCATAATTAGCTACACTACACTATGATCGATGTATAGCCAGCCAGTCTAATGAAACTTTGACACAACCATCATCATGCGTCTCCCCAACCAACCCAGAAAGCACCCATTGTTTCAAAGAAAGGAAAACAAGTCACTTTGATATGAACAAACAGTAAAAAGAAAAAGAAAATATTTACCACACTTGTAAGTTGATTAACATTTAGACAAATTATGCCAAATATTTAATCACTAACGTTAAAAAAAGAAAAGACCAATTAAGATCTCTCCTTTTTGCTGTGCCTCTTCACATGGTGCAGCCAACCAATCCCTTTAAGGGCCTTGGAAATCTTAACAAGATTTGGCCTTCCCATCCCCAAATTCATCTTCCCTGCCGAGAACTTCAATGCTTGTAAGCAACAAAGCTGCCCATTTGTCATCTCTAATTCCTCATCATCCTCGTCTTCATCATCTTCATCCCCATAATAATCAATTTCAGTAATACTCTTCTTCTTCTTCTTCTTCTTCTTCTTAGCATCATCATCCTTTCGCTTGGACTTGCTCGAATCCGATTCATATATCTCCCAAAGCGAATCCATCCCTTCATCTCCTTCCACCACATTGTGTCTTTCCTCAAATAGTTTGCAGGCTAACGTTCTCTTCCACTCCTTTTCCTTTCTCATGGACCCGTAACTCCCCAGATTTGAACCCAAACTCTCAAAATTTGAGTTGTAGTACATGACAGCTCCATTACTACCATTGTCATTTTGAACAAGTAACTTAGCATGTGGTGTTACCTTTTTAGTGTTGTCACAACCCCTTACATTAATAATATCTCTTGCCTCGGATCCGCTTCTCAATTTTGACTCTTGTTCATGCTCTTTAACTACTTTATTGGACTTGGCGCCCGGAGTATCATGAACTACTTTCTCTTCCGCCTTGGAATTTAATTCTCGTGGGAAGAAATTTTCCATGAGCGGCAAATTCGCAGCTTCGGTTGCTTTACATGGATTTTCTTCTAAATTGGCATCCAAATTTGACGCAAGAACTTGATCCAAAGCTTGCAAGCAATTTTCATCAGGTTTGAGCTCAGGAACTTCAACCGGACTTTCTATTAGATCAAATGTTGATGTGTCCTCCTCGAACAAAAACACAATTTTGTATGCTTCGAACTCCTCGAAACCATGAAATTCCGGGCCAACTTTTGGGCGTAAGCGGTCTATAATTTCATGGAATGCGGACAAGAGGAAACTGGATCCGGGGTCGGATAATTTAGGAGTGGAACTATGGAAAATGAGGGCGAGGAGGAGAATAGAGGTGGTGATGAAGAGAGGAGAGAGAAAAGAGAGGAGTTTGAGAAGATATGGGGAGAAGAAGATGAAGTAGGAGAAGTAAAGAGGGTGAGAGAAAATAAAGGAACAAAAGAGTGCAAAGTCAGAGAAAATGAGACTGGGGAATTGGGAGTTTGACAAGCAGAGCTCAGCCATTTTTTCCCTTGCCCTGGAGAAATTAATGGGAAGATGGTGATGGAGTTGGGAGGAAAAGAAAGTTTGAAAGAAAAATAGTTGTGATTGTGGAAGTGAAACCGGCGTGAATGAAGGGCAGATAATAGTGAGAGAGAGAGGCTAACCAACAAACAGTGACAATAAAAAAGAGCATAATCATTTCCTTGAGGAACTTTTTCTCCTTCTATAACTACCAACCAGATGTTTTGCCCTTTTGCTCTGCCATAACAACACTCTTACCAAAATATCCCTCTTCCCACCTCCCTGATCAGAACAGAACAGATGCATGCCATGTTATTCTTCTTACTAGTATTATTCTTGACCATATTTATCTTCAGATTGAAAAAAAGAAAATGTTCAATTTTTCATTCAAAAGGTGTATGCAACACTTGACCAATCACGCACACTAAAAAAATTAAAAATTATATAATAAGTTATGTGTAAATGAAGATCATTATCGGATGGTAAAATATTATTAAAACCGAAATCTCTGTCATATGTTAAATCACTAAACTAAAACCTTGTCACTCAACTAATATCCCATGTTATGTCTTAAATATACCTCCAGGCTCCAAAACCTTGTAATGTTTTAGCATTAAAGGATGGTGGGTCAAAGTATGGGTAACTAATTCTGGTGGCAACTTGGGTTCATCATTCTTCAACTTGGAAAGCTTTAACACGTTTACACCATCACTAGTAAAACAAAATTTTAATTTCTATATATACAAAAAAAATATCAACTAATAAAATACACCAGGGTAGCAATACTATGACTAATCCGCAAGTATGGGCTGTGCTCATCAATTGTCGGTTATCTATTTGGATAAAATATTTTTGTTTTGGAACTTTCTTTTGTAAACAAATCGAATACCCATTTGAAATCATGTTGTGTTTATATTGGGGTACGGTATGGGATGAAACAGAAGTTTGTCTGCAAGTATATAATGTTTTTAAATGAAACTCTCAATCTAAGGAGGGATGGGATGGGATGTTCGTATGAAGATAAAGTAACGAGAGGGTGCAATGTTAGAAAAGCTAAGCCGGAGTCTATATAAGTTGCAACTAATGGGTATGGAAATGGTGTGAAGGACAAGAGGTGATTGAGGAGGCTAGGAAGGTAGATCATCTTCACATGCGGAACCACTCGAGTGATATTATGCATGCACCCCCTTGTCCCTCTCTCTACTTTTAACCTGAAATTGGACCCCCCATATGTCGGTTGTTACCCTCCCCTCTCAATTATTCTAAGTTTATTTTCCAGGGCCTAAACCTTTTCCCATCTCAATTTTGACTATTCAAGTCTTCCGTGGAAGAATCCAAAGAATTGGATGCCTTTCATGTTCTCCCGTTCTTCTTGCTGTTAGAATTCTCAAATGGTATGTGGAAGGGGAAATATGTCCCTTCCTCTCCTTTATGTTATTATTATTGTATATGTACAACCCTTCCTCGAGAACTTTTGAGCCACAAAATATAGCATAGGAAGATAAAATCTTATCATGACAACTACATTTTTTTAAAAAACCAATACAAGGCATTGGAATTTATTTTAATGGCGATACAATTTTCTACGGTCAACTACAACCTCATGATGCACAAGAAATACCCCACCACGAAGTACACTTGCATTGAGTAGTTTCATAGTAAATTATGTGCATAAGGCCCAAGGGAAACATTCTGAATCTCCTTTACCTTTACTGATTGCAATTTACAATTACATAGTGGCTGACTGGCTGCTGATCATTCCCACAATCCACTCCAATCCAACTGTTAGGCATCCAAATGTCAAAATACAACAACTTGGAATCAATTAGAACAAAGGGTATTTTTGCCCTCAATTACATTCTTCCCTCTTAACTTTTAACCACTAATTTGGGGGTGGGGGGTAAAATGCATATGTTGTCCCCTAAACTTTAGACTTTAGGGCTACATTTTTTGCAAGAATTATACTTGGATTAGAATTATTAATTCCAAGTGTCTTGTTTGTTTTTCAATTTGAACTTGGGACCATTAATCTTGGGATTATAAAATAGCTTAAAATGTGAAATTATTTAATATCATGTTCTACCTGGTATTATAATCCCTACTATTTGGGATTAAAAATTGCTTGACAATTAACCTAAACCTTTTTTTTAAAATGATCATAATATTATAATTCTTATATTAGTCTACTATTATAATTTTTTATATCTGTGAACCAATTAAAGAGTGAAGTATTAATTAGCTATATTTTTTTAATTTAATTTAAATTATAACTATAACTATTTTAAGTCCTTGATTAAACCAAATTATTTTATATTGACCGTTATTCCCTCTAGCAGACTGTTTTTGATTGGCCGCTAGAGGGAGTAGCGGCCAACATAAAATAATTTGACTGGCCGCTAGAGGGAGTAACGGTTAACCCCAACCCAGCCCCTTAGTTCTTCCATTGGACAGCTAGATAACAGTTGGTTGAAACAGTGTCCATAACTAACGCTTTCCATGAATCATTTCTCATATATATATATATATATATATATATATATATATATATACAGTCCGGATCTGAAACTCACCCTTATCTAGCTCACCTAATTCACCTTACTCACTCTCCTTTAGCGCCGAACCGGGCAACGATTCGGTCCGTCGCTATATATAAAACTGTCGTCTTAACTTTTAACGACGGACAATATATAGCGACAAACAACATATAACAACGGACCGAACATATAACGACGGACCGAATCGTCACCCGATCCATCGCTAAAGGAAGGTGAGCAAGTTAAGAGATGAGCTTAAAATTCAGACCGTATATATATATATATATATATATATATATATATATATATATATATATATATATATATATATATATATATACACACACACACACATTCGTGTGTGTGCGCGCGCGCGAGCGTGTGTGAGAAGCCTAACCATTTTTCTACCTTGTATGACCGCTCAATATCATTGACTGTCTAAAGCTTTCATAAATCACAAGTTAATAATGGTAAGACTATATAAAAGTGTCACGTGTGAAGCGAGCAACATATTACAATCAGAAGACGTGCGTATGGACAGATTTAGTAGGGATTCGCAAGTTGGATCTGGTCAATTTGTTGTGCATCCAAAACAAAATGTTCAACATGCCAGAGTTTTACATCCGTGTCGCCATTCAAATAACACTAGCTATGCAAAAACAGGCAAATAACACAAAATAAAATGAATGCTCAACTTACCATTCAAAGAATGAAAAAAGACATAAGCAACGAAGTCAGAATGGCATGCATCTCTTAGAAAATCCTGACATTATTCTGCTAGTAGTTTAATTAAAAAAGGAAAGTCGTACAGACAGAAGTTCAAGCTTCTACATAAACAAATTCACTTAAAAACAGCTCCTCACCACACTTGTGGATGCATTGAAGAACTGACCCCATGCTTGCATCCACACCGAGTACTCACTATTCTGTCATTACAGGCTTATTCTCATTCGATTTGGGCCTCTGTTCCTTTGGCTTATGCTCTTCGGTTCGCCTGAATTTCCCCAAGAAAAATAAAAACAATCAAATGTAAGATAAATGTAAAGCAAAGATGGGACATTAAGCATTTATCACTAGGGGATGATGTACAAAAATGGGTGTGCAACACAACCAATGCTGGATACCGAATTCGAACTTTGAGATATAAAGTCATCCCTCAAATGACATGGATGAGGATTTTATTAGAAACAAACAAGTAAATTGACAAACAGACACAAAGCTGGCATTCATCATATGCAATTACATCAGGATTCCAAACTTTAACAGATCAATCATAGCGACCCCAAAAGAGAACCCTAACAAATTTTAGATTACTTCATCGAGGACTGCTAAATGAGCTAGTGCAGCCATTCTAGAAATCAATACAAATCTGAAATAAGGTAATCGACTTTAAAACCGACTCTCTATAATATATCTTAGGTCCATGGAAAATATTAAGTGTGATTACCAAAACAGTAATTACATCAAAATAATCATTTATAGTAAAGTAACAATTACATTATCCTTTGGAATAGGGATAATCTAAGCAGACATGAAAATGGGATTCCCCTACTAAGTTGTTAACCAAAAGCCTACAATAAAAGAGAAAAAGGCTGAATTTTGACAAATCAAGCCATTAACCCACTGCTCATACACTGGATCCACAAAACATTCGCATAAACAACAATCACTCGAGTATTAGCCATAGTTGTTAAGGCGTTTAGTCGGCAGTAGGTACCCAAGGCAACTAGGCGACTTGGTCTTGGGTTGAAAGTCGAGCGACTAGGCCACTCCAGATCGACCAAAATGTCAACTGAGTTAAAAAAAGGAAAACAACATTGCATCACAGTAGAACTAGCCGTAATCGAACTCAAAGTCGATTTGCATAATCGCATCGCAGTAGAACTTAGAAGAAGATCAAGACTGTGAAAACGACTGAGATTCCGAGAGAGAGACTGTGAGAGCGAGAGTCTTCCGTCGACGGCGGCGCTGCTTGCGACTCGATCGACATGTATTTCATCTTCTTCTTTTTTCTCCTTTATTCCTTGGCTGCGCTACTCCTTGTGCATACTACGTACTGTTTTCTTTTCTTTCTGCTGGTTGCTTTTTTTTATTCCCCTTATCCTTATCCTGATCCTTTCTTCTGCTGACTATTGGTTATATATATATATATATATATATATATATATATATCCTTTATGTTAACTGATGGTTATATATATATAATTATATAATTATTATAATAATAAATATAATAAATAATTATAATTATAAATATAATTATTATATTATAATTATAAATTATAATAATAAATATAAACTATTATAAATATTATTATTAAATTATAAATATATAAATATTATTAATATAATATATAAATATTATTAAAATATTATATTAATATATATATATAATAATATAATAATAAATTATATATATAAATATAAATATAAATATATATATATGTGTATATATATTTATATATGTATTTATTTATATTTTATATATGTACTCTTTATATTTTATCCATTGATATGTAACATTTATCTACTTGATGTGGTTTATAGTGATACAATTTATCTGTTTTATTTTTTAATTGTTATTGCTAAATATTTACATAATTGTGTTTTTAATATTATTCTATAGTATTATATTTTGAGTTTTAATGTATATGAAATTTTATTGCCAACATATTTGTTAAGTTTAGTAAATAATATATAAATTGCACATTGTAAACGACTTATCGCCATACGGACGCCATGGCGGTCACCTTGTCGCCTAGGCGTTCTGGCAGTCGGCTATCGTCATGATTCGTCGTGGCGTCGTGACAACTATGGTATCAGCAAACTCAATCCAAACAGAAGAAAAATATTGTATAGCTAAAAGGTAGAGGACAGAGAGCCAATGCATATGCCATGTTTTCAACAAATAAAAATATATACAAAAATCAAGCGTATAGGTGATCAACAACTAGTCTCTAAGGTCTTTATAAAATTGCAAACTATTTGCTTCAAAATTTAAACGATAAACAGTAAAAAGAAATGCAACATGAAAAATTGTTAAAAATCATTAGAATCTTTGAATCATATAGGCAATTACTGAAGCCAGCTACATTTCCATCTTCAGCTTTATTTTGCCCCTTAACGAACTATATTCTACATTAATAGCATAAATTTCAAAACAATGCCTCTTGTACCATACCATATTAATTCACGCCACAAGTAGACCTGGCAAACACGCAGGCCTGGGCCCAGGCCTGCGGGCCGGGTCGGCCCGCCCGTTACGAACTGGGCTTTGGACTGCATTTTTTTAACCCAAAAAAATACGGGCCTTTTTTGCCGGCGCGTTTTTGGCCCAGCCCGCGACTTATTTTATATTTTTATTTTTATTTTTTTTAAACAAAATGTTGCTATTAGTGGGTACAAAATATTTTTTTTAAACCCCTATATATATATATATATATATAAAATTAAGCTTATGGGCCAACCAAAAGTTTACAGCTAGAGTGTACGTTCATACTTGGGAATGTGAGGAAATTAATTTGGATATAGGCAAAGTTGATAAAGAAGAACATGGATGGCAAGGGCAATCAGTATAATGGTTGACTAAGGGGTGGGGGGGTTCCTTTTAAGAGAACGTACAATGATTCATATTATGGCACGCAACAATTCAAGCAGTACATCTTTGATGAGCTTTTCATGCAAGATAAGATTTTAAATTCCAGAAAAGGCAAAAGCAACCACATTATTATTAATTCCTAAATATATAACAAACTTATATATTACATTACATATATATAAATGTTTATAGATATACATCCCTTCCTTTCTCATATATATTATTATTACATTAAGTTTGCATAACATTCAGAAATTAAGCTATAATTAATCATTAATTGATATCATTTGCATTCACAAATTGATTGATGCCAAGTAAAATAAGTTAATTCAATCTGAAGTAAAATTAAACCAGTGAAATAAGCAGAAAAGTTTGGTATCATGATGAGGCCGGCACAGCGGCACTAATCATATACTACTACTATTGGTATCAATTGTGGGTTTTAAAAATAATTTATAATATTTTAATTGATTGAGATATATAGTTAATGTAGATAATTAGAATTATTGTTTATTATAAATTATTTTATTATTTTTAATATTTATTATTATTACTATTTTTGGTGTAGCAAGATTTTGCAAAAAAAAAATAGAGGAAGAAGCCTGCGGACCGGGCCGGCCCAACCCGGGCCACGGGCCTCACATTATCAGCCCACCGAAAACCGGGCCATTTTGCCACCTCTAGCCACAAGGCATAGCAAAATGTTGCCTAACATGGAACAACAGTATGGAAATCCTAGCCTTCATTCCAATTGAATATGGTTCTTCCTTTATTCATCAAGCAATTTAGATGTAAAAAAAGGGACACTTGAAACATCAAATATTCACAAACCAACCTGTTAATACCTATAAGTGGCTGCACATGATTTTCATGTTCTTATGTCGATAATAACATAAATGTAAGCATAATATGAACATATAGAATGAAATTATAATCTGTATAAATACTTTTTTGGTAGGTAAAGTACTAAACGTGATGTAAATTTACATATAGAGATAGAAAGTGAAAAAGGCTACCTCTTATCAGAATAGCCTCCCTTCTGGCTTAGGAAGGAGCGGAAGAGGGGCGAATTCACGTCGTAGATCATCTTCTCTGATATGAAACCCTAATTTCGATCTAGTCGCGCGGCTTCTTCTATAGCTTCGTTTACAAGTGAGAACTGGCGGAATAGAGGTAATGGGCTTTGATTTATAGCGGGAATGATATTGGATCGGACCGGGTCGACCACTACATAATATTTGTATTATATTTATGATTATTATTATGACTAGCATTCTTAATTAAAGAGTATGAAGTTATCTCATTCAACTTATTCAAATATATTATACATATAACTCTGACTACAGAATAAATTACACGTAAAAAATTTGTAAGTACTTTACTATGAAACAAAAATGATTGTCTATACTAAATCAAGAGATACGTGTTATTTTTTCAATATATCAATCAATGTCTCAAGTATAAATATTTTTTTCAAATGGTGACATAATTCATTTAAAAATTGTACGTCACAAAGTGAACAATCCATAAAAAAAATTATTACCAGAATTTCCTATTCAATTATATAATATAACATATACTCATGGATTAGTTAAAAACAAGTAAAATCGAATTATCGAACCAAATTGATTTCTTTTTACCTTACTTATTTCGGCTATTTTATTTAATTCAATTATAATCGTTTAATTATTCGATTTTATTTTTTTTAATTATGCTATTCGGATATCCGAATAATTGAATTATATATATATATATATATTTTTTAAAGTTTTAAACTTTATCATATGGTTATGTACTTTGTATTATTAATTTGAAATTATTAAACTAGTTTGTGAATTATTATGAATTGTGGATTGTGGTTAAATATTATTTGGAAACTTTAGTCTAAAGTTTGAAGTGATTTTTTTGTTTAGCAAAGATAAGTTCATATTTAAGTTATAAATAAAATAGCCAAATAGTATAATTTGATTATTCGATTAATATTAATTTCGAATATTTGTTCGGATAGTGAAATTATATGAAATTTAGTATTCAATTATAACTGAATAGACAATTCGGTTCGATTAATTATAATCGAATACTCACCCCTAATTACGTAGATTAATACTTTATTTAAAATTGAAGAAAATATTATTATAAATATTCGTTCAAACATATATGTGTGTGTGGTTAGTAAAGTTTGTTTGATATGTAGTTTCTTACCCGTATTTTACAGGGGTTATTATAAAAAAATCATTCTATGCGTTGTACCGAAAAATAATTATAAATAAAATAGATTAAATTATATATTATTTTAAATTTGGAGGTGATAAATAGTAAACTCATCCAACGCCCTCAAACAAAATGCGTAAGAGTATTTATTCTATTTTACAAAAAAAAAGAATTATAAAAAAATTACTCCCTCCGTTATTTAATATGGGTCGTTTTAGACATATACACAAAAATCAAGGAAATGATTGAAAAGTATTATCTAAACTATCAATTATCTATAATACCCTTCTCCTCACTTATTGGGAAAAAAAGAGAAAGACTTAAGAGTATAGTAGTATAGGATAATGATAAATATGGATCAAAAAATTAGGTGGAGTAATAAGGAGTAATTTGGGGAAAATAGTGATCAATTCTCCTAGATAACTACAAACGACAAATAATTAAGAATAACAAAAAAAAATCTAAAACGACCTACATATAAGAATGGAGGGATTATTTCACAAAAAGAATAATTTTTTTATTGATAATAGTGATATTTTAAATTTATCCTCCTATCATTACCATTAAACTAAATCTTTAAGAGTAAAGTAAATACAAAATAAGAGTTGAAGTTTTATATATTGTTAATATACTACTATATAAGAATGGTATACAAATTATGACATACTATTAATAAAATATAAAATTATTTTGGTTTTGATTTAAATTAAAAGAAACGAGATTTTTTTTTGGGAGGCCGTCCTTCCAAATATCCAATCATGGATTTGTTTGGTCTCCTCGGTGTTTTCTCTCGCTTGCTAGTTGCTATCAACTACGGTGAGCATGATGCGATTTGGTACGATTTGAAGTTTAAATTGCACCCGAAATTGTTTAAGTGTGGTTTGAAAAATTTAAAATCGCATCCAAAATCGCTTATGATTGGTACGGTTCGGTTTTAAAGTGTGCGGTGAGGTTTTAATTGGTGCGATTTCGGTTTCAAAACCAATTGAAACAACAAAAAAGTTTAAGGCTTCAATAAAATTTAACATAAAACTTACATCGAGCAATTAACTTAGTGACAAAGTCGACAATGAGAATTATATCAAGCATGCTTTAAAACTAAAATATGCGCTATATAAAACAACAGAGACTATTCGATAACAAGCAAGAATATTTATCTAGTTCCCCAAAAATTAAAAGTATATACTGAAGATAGAATAAAATATATTGCAGGGAGGACTAAAAATAATCTATTAGACTATTAAAATTATAGCATTGACATTAACCAATGCATCAAGTGCTCGAGCCCCTCAACTATAAGCTCCTCCAATAACGCATCAAACAAATTCAAAATTTTAAAACCCAATTGCTTAATTTTTGACTCTATAACCTCTAATATCTTCTTTCAATTGGTGAAAAAATGACAATGCAAGACTGAGATTTTTTCTGAGCGTGTTCAAGTGAAAAGTAATTTTAGAAATTACTAGAGATAATACATACATACACACACATGGTACGATTTCGGTTTTATACAGTTTAGTTTTGGCTAGTAACCAAACCGGAACCGTAAATTTGGTTATTCAACCCACCTAAAACCGTCACATACGCCGGAACCGTTGATGCGATTTTAATTATTGCGATTCGTGTAATTTTTGGTGCGATTTCAATTTCAATTTGATTACTTGGTCAGCCCTACTACCAACCAACCAACCAACCCCAGCGGCCCAGACTCATTAATAATTACCATAGGGAAGATTGACAAGGGTTTTATGGTCTTTTAGAAATTAAAGTACATACATGATACATGTACACATACATAGAATAGCAGCAGCAGCAGCAGCATACGTTAGTTCCCGTTCACTTATTCATTCTACCATTCTCTCTCTCTATATACAGTACCACCACCCTCGTCTTCTCCAAACAGGATACAACAATGATAAAGATAAATACCACTATTGCAAAAGGTGGTTTTGGTATATGCATGAGCAGAAGCCACAATCTCCTTTCTATTTTCTCTCTCTTCTTTCTCTCTCCACCCGCCACCTTCCTTTGTAATTAATCTACCTACAATTAACATATAATTACCATCTAATTTAGTACTGATTAATTTCACTCAAACCCCTGTTCAATTCTCCTCGATCGTTTGCCCCGCTTTACCAACCACTACCTCTCTTCTTTGCCCCTCAGGTATATGAATGACCAAATAATACACTTTTTTTTAGTTATAACTTATAATGTCTGCTTTATTTTCTTTCTTCATTCTCTAATCCACAAGGGCTGAAGGAAGTGCATGTTAATTCTTGGTGTTGCTACTGAAAACTCTTGTGATGGACTTCTTTTTTGGGTATTTATATGGGGTTTTTTCTTGATTTAATTCTTCTGTCTTATTTGGATAAGTGTGTATTGGACTTCGTTTTGTTGTTGGGTTTGTTATGTTGCTGTATCCTGATTCCTGCCTCCACAAAAGGTGGTAGGTTGGTGGGTGGTTGACTTGTTTTTTTCTGAGAGAGAGAGAGAGAGAGATTGCAAATTCCTAGAATTGGGTTTTTTCATTGGATTCTTCAAATACCATTTCTGGGTGGCAAGATAATTATTGTGGGTTTAGTTTGTTATATTTATATAGATAGCACCTTCAAGTTTTGGGACTGACCAGAGGCTTTGTCACCTTTGAACCTATTGCTATATTTATTGAAATTTTCTTCTTAATAGAGTTGACTGGGTATGTTATCATGCTTAAAAATCAATTCTTGAACATCAATGACTTTGATCTGTACTCAATGATGGTAAACCGCGTCTATACAGAACTCCAAGCTGCATTTTTCGTTTGTAGGGAACTTATTGTTAACGCCAAGATCTTTGCTGACGTCCCAATCACGTAAGACGCCCTAATCCTGCATAGAAAACACGATCGACACCAAAAGTTTGACGGCTGGACCGTCGGGGGATAGCTCCGGCGTGAGAGTCAATACAGGTGTTTAAGGTTTAACAATGGAGGGTGTAAAACGTCTAGTGTGTTGAGCCTTATGAAAAGTGTGTATGTGTGTGTTTTGTTACCTCTTTTTCTTTTGTTAACCTTGCCTCATACGTTCATCAGGCCCGGTTTACTGTGCCACCCACTACCTCCTGACACCTCCTCCCATCCCCGGTCATCTCAGCCGAAAGTGTGTAGCTTATTTTCCTACCTGCTACCACTGTTACCTCCCGCCGGCAATCGGGGTCCCATCCTCATTAATGTCATGCAGACCGGTGGCAGACGTAACAGTCAACTACTGCCTTTTTGATGATTACTGGTCAAAGATAAGATAAATAATACCTTACGTAATGGATCAACCCCGTGACTAAGCCCAATATTATAGTCAAGTAGCGAGGCCCAAGTTGTTTGACCCAATATGGTAAAGGTGATATAATCCAGAAGACGAGCCCATCCGGCCTGGCCTAGTAGGAAAAGTATTCTGGCCCAACATTGCCCCCCAGTCTTTTATTAAACAGGATGTTTAGTAGAAGACTGACTGTAAATAGCGCGAGTCCACAGGAAGAAAGGGCCCATTAAGCGCCGGCCCACCTTGGATAACCCACCAAAGCCAAAATCGGACGTTACCTTTTCCTCTCCCTCATCATTATCCCCAATTAATGCGCCGCCCTTGGCTCTCGTGCAAATTTTGAAAAAATCACTCGCTATAAAAGCCGCTGCCCATTCTCCTTGGAGGGTTCCCTGCTATTTCGAATTCATAAGAGCCTATTGTCTTTTCCTCCTCAAATTTCTTCATTTTCTCTGCAAATTCTCAACAATGGCATCCCAGAACCCCGATACAAGTTCTCCCCTTCGTGTCGCCCCCATCTCCACTGTGACCCCTCACTCAAATCCTGACAAAGAGGTTCCGGGCTCAAACCCCCAAGTCGGTGCCGCGAGTAAGGAAGCTCCGCCCATGGAATCACTTCCCAACCCATCTAATTTTTTCCAAAACGAGGAAGACTTTCCTCATGCCAACACCCCCTCCACCGTCAATGAAGCTGAGCTCTGTAACATTAGAGCTCGCTATCAAATACCGGATACCCACAGGGTACGGATAGCGGCCCCTCACGAAAGGATGTACCAGCGTCCCGACGGCTGGATCGCCGTTCCGGCAACTTTTCTGGAGAAGGGGGTGAGGTTCCCCCTTCACGCCTTCCTGATCACCCTCCTAGGGTTTGTTGGAGTGGGGTTCGCCCAATTGGTGTCGAACTCGTACATCCATATACTGGCTTACATAGCCTTCTGCTACGAGATAGGAGTTCCTCCTGCTGTGGATTCCTTCTTTACCCTCTTCTCGGTGGGGAAATCTCGGGAGAAAAGCTTCAAGGTGCTAAGTAAGATAGCCCCCAAGCCCAATGCCAGGATCGAGAAGCGGTCTCTAATGGACACTCCTTCGAGCAACCGAGGATGGCATAATAAATGGTTCTTCGTCAACGGGCCCGAAATCTCCTCTGTCCCTGACTGGACCACTTCTGATCGCGTCTCTGCAGACTTCGGAGATATACCCGAGGAGCGTATAAGAGAAATGACGCGCATCATAGAGAAGATACCCCTGAAGGAGTGGAGCTTCGTCCTCTTGGGCAAACAAGCCTGGTTGTATGACCACAAGTTGTCTCTCATCAAGCCGACTTCGACCGATCGGAAGGACTTGGATAGGTACCTTTCTGGCAAGCCTTCATCCCCTTCCATCGAAGCTCCCCAAGAAGAATTTCCGGCCTCGGAGGCCCAGGATGCAGAGGTCTTCCGCGGATCAGAACTTGCTGAGGAGCCTGGCCGACCTCGACAGAAGAAGAGGGCGGTTCGGAAAGTCCGATCAAATCCTCAAAGAACTCAATCAACTTCTACAGCGAGTTTGATTGACTTGCCGGCGACCGAGCGAATGCAGGCTCTCCGGATTAAGAAAAGGAAGACCCACGTGACTCCTCTGTCTGCCGATGAGCTTCGAGTTCCTCGTCCTGTTGCAGTTGAGCCTCCCCCCCGTCATCCCCGTGGAGATCCACGTTTCAGAAGATGAGCTCGAAAACCTGAACGAGTCTCCTCTTCTGTCTCGTAAAAGGAAGTTGTCTTCCGAGGATCAACCAGCACCGCCTCCCGAACCATCAGTGCCTTCTCCGCCGAGACCCTCTTCCTCCACCTTCCGGCGAGAAGCTGCATCTTCTCCCACTGTATGGCCGGATTTTAACGAGAACTTTCCTTTTCAGCTGTTCGACTCCTTTGTTCGGGAGATCGATGACCATCGGTTCGGAAACAGCTCGATCAGGGATTTGATCGAAGAGGGCATGAGTTACCAGGCTAAGGTGAGTTGGTTCAATTGAAATATTTAGGAATCATCTGTTTCTTCTACTAATTCATTTTAAATGTCTGCAGGCAAATGCTGTCTTCGGGAGACTTCTTCCCCGATACAGAGAGTCTGAAGCCGAAGAAGATGCGGGCAGGCGAGAGATGGCTACTATGACTTCTGCTCTGGAGAGGGAGAGAAGGGCTCATGGTATCACTATCTTCAATAAAGAAGGCCTTCAGAAGGACTTAAATAAGTTGAAAGAACGGTTGGAGACATCCGAGGCCACCCACCAGCTGACCGTTACTACGAACATAGACCTGGTTCGTCGGAATGAGGTTCTTGTTGGGAAGAACGAGACGATGGTGAAGACCAATAAGAGCTTGGCTATACAAGTACACGACCTTGAGGCCAGGGATCTGAGACATCTGAAGGAGTGGGCAAAACTCGAAGAGGAGCTCCGCGAACTTCGGGCTCTGAGAGACTTGGGTCCTCCTCTAACCGGAGATCTTCGGAGGAAAATCCAACAAGAATACCGGAAATCTGCCGAGTTGAACGAGGAGATCATCCAGATGTTCTCGGATGGATACGACGAATGCCGAAGCAAAGACAAGGCAATACTTGTCGCTGCCAAGGTTGAACCGACCATCCTGGACTCTTCGGAAGACGAAGCCGATCTCTGAAGATGGTTCTCTTTCCCTTAGCTGTAGGATTTTTGTAAAGCTTCTATCGCTTTGTAAACATCATTATGTAAATAAAATATCAGTATTATCAGTACCATCCTTTATGACTTCGGTTTTTTCATTGTTAACCAACACTTCAATATGGATTTAATTTGAAAAATGTACAAGCTCCTCCGTGGGCTTAACTTTAAACTGTTAATTAACAACTAAGCAAGTCGTATAACAGATAAGATGAAGCTAAATAACATGGCCTTCCGAACTCAACACTTAGAAAGATTTAGGCAATAATAACAAAGTAAAGGAATACTTATTCGTTACCGAAGTGTGAGGTAGGTGTCGCGAGGGATCGGACGAAGTCTGAATGACGATACTTGCCTACCCCGAAGGGCCTGACAAGGTTCTTAGGATCACCTGCCGATGAGGCTATCATCGAATGGTCAACGAGTCCGCCCGAACCTCCTTACACCGGTGACCATTGACTTTACCACCCTTGGTAAAAAACAATATAGGATCCAGGATTTGACTACCACGCGGGGTATCAAATAAATTGGCTGCCATCGAATGGCCAGCGAGTCCTACCATACCTCCTTACTTCGGTGACCATTGATTTTACTACCCTTGGTAAAAAACAATATAGGATCCAGGATTTGACTACCACGCGGGGTATCAAATAAATTGGCTGCCATCGAATGGCCAGCGAGTCCTACCATACCTCCTTACTTCGGTGACCATTGATTTTACCACCCTTGGTAAAAAACAATATAGGATCCAGGATTTGACTACCACACGGGGTATCAAATAGATTGGCTGCCATCGAATGGCCAGCGAGTCCTACCATACCTCCTTACTTCGGTGACCATTGATTTTACCACCCTTGGTAAAAAACAATATAGGATCCAGGATTTGAATACCACACGGGGTATCAAATAGATTGGCTGCCATCGAATGGCCAGCGAGTCCTACCATACCTCTTTACTCCACTGTGACATTGGGACAAATGCGAAGATCAGTTGTGAAAAAAGTGACTTTTTATTGATGATGAACGGTTATGTACAGACTCCCAGTGGACTGACTTGGTTTCTATTGAAAGTACTTTCGGAGCCTGCCTGCGTGCCATGTGTTCTGAATTTCGGATCCATCCAAAGCCTTCAGCCGATACGTCCCGGGCTTCGGTGCTTCGGCCACCTCATACGGTCCTTCCCAGTTCGGCATCAACTTCCCAGTGTTCTGCGGTGTAGACGCTTCGGCCTCTCTGAGAACGAGGTCTCCCACCTCAAATCTTCGGAGCTTTACCCCTTTGTTGTAGTGCTTGGCGACTCTTCTCTGGTAGGCTGCTAACTTGATCATAGCCACTTCTCTGACTTCCTCTAACAGGTCCAAGTTGGCCTTTAGTCCCTCGTCATTGTAGATCTCACTGAACTGACTAACTCGAAGACTTGGAGATCCAATCTCAACTGGGACTAAGGCATCAGTGTCGTAGGCCAGTCTGAAAGGCGAGTCCCCTGTTGTTGTCCTCGGCGTAGTCCTATAAGCCCACAATACGCTGAGCAGCTCTTCCGGCCATCTTCCTTTGGCTTCGTCCAATCTGCGCTTGATCCCGTTTAGAAGTGTTCTGTTAGTCACTTCGACCTGCCCATTTGATTGCGGATGAGCCACTGAAGTCTTCCTGTGCTGGACTCCCAGTTCCTTCAGAAAGCCTTCAAATTTTGATCCCACAAACTGACGTCCGTTGTCTGATATCACCACTTGAGGGATCCCGAAGCGAAACACTACGAATTCTTTCATAAATTTCAGACACTCCTGTTCCGTTATCAGCCGAAGTGGTTTCGCCTCGACCCATTTGGTCATATAATCAATGGCGACGATGACGAAGCTGACCTGCCCCTTAGCCTTCGGTAACGGACCCAGTATATCAACCCCCCAGACAGCGAAGAGTATAGGAGATAGAATCGAGTATAGCTCTTCCGGTGGCTGATGTGGGATTGGACTGTTGAGCTGACATTTATCACATTTTTTTCACGTATTCCGTAGCTTCCTTGAAGATCGTTGGCCAGTAGTACCCCTGCCGAAGAACTTTGTATGCCAGCGACTTAGCCGCCATGTGATCACCGCAGATACCCTCATGAACTTCCCGAAAGGCGTACTCTGCTTTGGACGGGACTAGACATTTCAATAGTGGTGACGAAAATGCCCTCCGATAAAGATCCCCGTCAATAAGAACGAAGTTGGCACTTTTTTATTTGACCTTTTTTACTAACATCTGATCCGAAGGAAGGACGCCATCTGCCAAATAATTGATGTAGGGAGTCATCCAGCAGTCAGGTCGCTCGATACACATCACTGAGTCATGTTGAACACTCGGCTGCTGTAAGACCTCCAGATAGACTGACCCATTGAAAACGACAGCATCTGTAGTGGCCAACTTTGATAAGGCATCGGCAATAGAATTATCGTTACGCTCTATGCCTTGAAATTCGTGAAAAGCAAAGTATCGGAGTCTGTCTTTCAACTCTGCCAAATGCCTGATCATCCTTGTCCCCCGAGCTTCATATTCTCCTGATAACTGCTTGACGACCAACTGAGAGTCACTATAAATAATCAACTTCTGGACTTCTAGGCTCTTCGCCAGCCGAACCCCAGCTAGAACGGCTTCATACTCGGCCTCGTTGTTAGTCGCCTTAAACCCGAATCTAATGGCTTGTTGTACCTTGAACCCCTCCGGACTGGTCAGAATAATCCCTGCTCCACTGACATTTACTGTGGAAGACCCATCTACATACAGTGTCCATGCATTCTGACCGTGCTGAAGAAGGGTAACAGTTCGATCAGATGTCTCTGTTTCCTGTGACTCGGCATCTGCCTCGGTGAAGAAACATTCTACCACGAAGTCGGCCAAAGCCTGTCCCTTGATAGCGGTTCGGGGATGGTATTCAAGGAAAAACTGGGACAATTCCATGGTCCATGCCGCCAATCTCCCCGAAACCTCCGGCTTACCCATTACCTTCTTCAGCGGTTGATCTGTGTAGACGATCAGGAACCTACCCTGAAAGTATTGCCGAAGCTTTCGGCTAGCAATTACTAAAGCAAAGGCAATCTTTTCAATATTTGGATACCTGGTTTCGGCGTCTCGTAGGACGTGACTGACGTAATAGACCGGGTGCTGCTTTTCACTGATCTCCCGAATCAACACCGCTCCAACGGCTAAGGGGCTCGCTGCAAGGTAGAGATATAAGGTCTCTTTCGGAGTAGGTTTTACCAATAGGGGAGCAGAGGACAGATAGGTCTTTATGCCTTGGAAGGCTTCTTCACAGGGCGAAGTCCATTGGAAAGTCTTCGCATTCTTCGGCCCCTTCAGTGTGTCAAAGAACGGTAGACACCTCTCTGCGGATTTGGACATGAACCTCCTCAGAGCTGCAATCCTACCGGTCAGACGTTGGACGTCTTTAAATGATTGAGGAGTCTTCATGTCAAGGACGGCTTGAATTTTCTCTGGATTAGCTTCGATGCCCCTCTGACTGACCAGATACCCCAAGAATTTTTCCGCACCGAGGCCGAAGGTACATTTTGCGGGATTAAGCCTCAATTTGTGATGTCGGACAATCTGAAAACATTCCTCCAGATCATCCAAATGTTTCTGAACCTGCATGCTTTTAACGATCATGTCGTCGACATAAACCTCCATATTCTTTCCCAGCTGCTTGTGGAAGATAAAATTCATCATTCTTTGGTAGGTTGCTCCAGCATTTATAAGGCCAAAGGTCATCTTCTTATAGGCGTATACCGAACGGTGTGTAATGAATGCTGTCTTCGGGATATCTTCCCTACACATGGATATTTGATGATAACCTGAAAAAGCATCCATAAAGCTTAGTAGAGCATAACCTGAAGTTGCATCAATAAGTTGATCAATATGGGGCAAAGGATAAAAGTCCTTCGGACAAGCTTTATTTAGGTCGGTGTAATCAATGCAAACTCGCCATTTCTGGTTCTGCTTCTGCACCAATACTACATTGGCCATCCACTGTGGGTAGTCGATCTCAAAAATAAAATCAGCAGCCAACAACTTGGCGATCTCTTCGTCAATTATCTTCTGTCGCTCGGGTGCGAATATCCGCCTCTTTTGCCGAACAGGCTTCTTCGAGGGATCCACCTCCAATCGGTGCTCAGCGACCTTTCTGCTAATCCCAGGCATGTCTTTTGGTTCCCATGCAAAAATGTCCGCATAGCAGCGAAGGAGTTCCATAAGATTTGTCCGAAGAGGCTCTGGTAGACCTAAGCCAATTTTCACTGTCTTGTCTGCCTTCCCGAGGATTAACTCGATCTCCTCCGTCTCCCCCGCAGGTGTTACCAATGGCTCGGAACTGCTTTCAGTGAAGGGCTCAATCTCGATTGCCATGGTTTGTTTCTGTTTGCTAACCCCTACTCCGGAAGAGATGCACGCATTCCGATAACAGCGTCGGGCTAGATCCAAATCCCAGCCACCTCTCCGACTCCGTGCGCTGTAGGAAACTTGATTTTGAAATGGGGGATAGAAGTCACGGCCTGGAGAGCCGTCAGGGTAGGT
This sequence comes from Panax notoginseng, assembly GCA_016801055.1. Classification (NCBI taxonomy): domain Eukaryota; kingdom Viridiplantae; phylum Streptophyta; class Magnoliopsida; order Apiales; family Araliaceae; genus Panax; species Panax notoginseng. Next base: position 16,129,851 of record CM029013.1, on the reverse strand, counting down.
CTTCCCAGTATGGCGTTGTAAGCCGAGTCTACATGCACAACATAGAATTTACACATTATTTCTGTTTGCTGAGGGGCTATGCCGAAGACCACTGGGAGCTCGATAGTGCCTGCAACTTTGACCGGATCGTTGCTGAAACCATATAGAGGAGCCTCCTGCCCAACTTCCATCTTTCGCCCTTCAAGATGCATTCTTTGGTACGCGTGAGCGTACAGAATATCCACTGAGGACCCGTTATCTATCATCATACGTTTCATGTCTACCGAGCCCACTTGCGCAGTGATCACTAACGCTCCTTCATGTGGATCAATGGGCTCCAAAGGATAGTCTGCGTCTGTAAAGGATATAATAGTTCCGGGAAATGGTCTATCCATCTTTGGAGAGGCACCTGATATGGACATAACCGAATCTAGATACCCTCTTCTCTTCCTTCCTACCAATTTCCCCGACGTTCCCCCTGTTATTACGTCGATGACGTGCCTTGGTGGCGGGTTCGGGACGGGCTGCACAGGAGGATCCGTTTGAACTGTCTGAACGGTGCGGTCGGCACCTTGGTGACTTTTTTCGGCCACATACTGGACTAAAAGGCCGCTCTGGATCTTTCTTTCCACAAAATCCTTCAGATTACAACACTCATTGGTGCCATGGCCTGCGGCTTGATGATAGTTACAATATTTTCGAGGGTTGCCCTGCCCGGTCCTATAGTTGTCCCTCGGTGGCTCAAAGAACGGCTGGTTCCGGATTTGGTCTAGAATCACCGATCTGTCTGTGTTCAGTTTGGTATAAACCTTATTCACCTTCGGGGCGGAAGCAGGCGGACGAGTATCTCCTTGTCGCCACGAGTTGTTGAACTTCTTGGAACGGCTCTCCGATCTATCATTGTACCCCCCAGTCTTCTTCGGATCATCCCGGGTTTTAGGGACATCTGCCTCTTTCATCTGTTCCGTAGAGGAACGCTTCAAGCTACTCATAGCCTCTTCCACAACGATATAACCTTCTGCCTTATCGAATGCCTCTGCCAGGCACTTCGGGTGATTGAACATCAACTTCTTCACCAGCTTCTCCGACTTTACTAGGTCCAGGCCGTTCTGAAACAAACCCACGGCTTGGAGATCGTTCAAATCCGACACCTGACCAACGGCCTCTCGGAACCTCTTCATATACTGACCCAAAGACTCGTTGGTGTACTGCCTGACCTGTGCCAAAGAGCCCGTGGGCTTCCCTCTCCTTCGGTTACTCCCAAAACGAGTGTGGAACTTATCGCAGAGTTCGGACCATGAGGAAATTGAATCTGCCGGTAAATTCCCCATCCACTGCCTCGCATCCTTTCTCAACGTCGTAACAAACATGTGACATTTAGCAGCGTCAGTGAAATCGTAGTAGTCCATCAACCGGTCAAATGCTTGGCTATGGTCGTAAGGATCTCCCGAACCATCGTAACTTTCCATGTGAGGCAACTTCTTAGAGGTGTCCGCCTTCTCCTTAAGGATATCCGAGGAAAACGGGGATGCTTTCTTTCCCGGAGTATTCTTCACCTGCTGGACCTCCGCCAACTGCTTCTGGAGTGCCTTCAGTTCTTTTACGAGGTACTCTACTCCTTCCGGCTGTGACGACACTTCCTTCTCCGACGACTCTCTCTTTCTTTGAGTAGGTCGGTCGTTGATCATAATACCCCCAACCTTCAAGGGACTTTCGCGACGACGGTCTTCTGAGCAAAGTACCCGACTTTCGGGTGCACGACCCCCAGATCTGCTTCGCCTCTGGGTCCGATGACTGTGGTGGGAGTGTGCGACAATGAGTGCCCTTTTCATGCTCTCTGGAGTTCGTTCTCTGGATCGGCCTTTCCTACCACTTCGGATCTGCCCCGTAGGGACGTCACGACGGAGTGCTTTCTTCGATCTTCGAGGAGTAGGGCTCCTCGATCTTTCTCTCTCTCGATGTTGGCTTTGAAACCCACGTTCTGAATGAACCGGCTCTTTCCCGCTGCGATGCACACGCCTTTCGGACTGGACATAACTGGATGCTTCATCCCTCAACTCTTCCATCCGGGACATCTGCTCAGCTATATCCTGCCTCTGCTTCATGAGTGACTCCATGGCCCTATCTGCCTCTTCTGCCATCTTAGCCAATCGGGAGGTCTTCTCGTCGTGGTCTAGCTGTTTCCGGCCGCGACCGGACTCTTTATCCGTCGTGAAGATTAACTTTCTCTTAGCTTTGCCCACGGCCCTTGGACGAGAATCTCCATGCGATCGCTTAGAGGCTGTGCTAGCATGAGCACTTAGTGTGGACCCCAAACGATCTCTAACAGAAACTCGTGGTGGTGAATCACCAACAGTCATCGGTTGTCCTTCAAGCGTGTCTGCTCTGCTCTTCCCCATCTTTGAGAGCGTGGAACAAATGAATATTTGTGATTGAAAGCTCTGGAACACTAGAACTCAGCCCTCCTTCTAGCGCCAATGTTAACGCCAAGATCTTTGCTGACGTCCCAATCACGTAAGACGCCCTAATCCTGCACAGAAAACACGATCGACACCAAAAGCTTGACGGCTGGACCGTCGGGGGATAGCTCCGGCGTGAGAGTCAATACAGGTGTTCAAGGTTTAACAATAGAGGGTGTAAAACGTCTAGTGTGTTGAGCCTTATGAAAAGTGTGTATGTGTGTGTTTTGTTACCTCTTTTTCTTTTGTTAACCTTGCCTCATACGTTCCTCAGGCCCGGTTTACTGTGCCACCCACTACCTCCTGACACCTCCTCCCATCCCCGGTCATCTCAGCCGAAAGTGTGTAGCTTATTTTCCTACCTGCTACCACTGTTACCTCCCGCCGGCAATCGGGGTCCCATTCTCATTAATGCCATGCAGACCGGTGGCAGACGTAACAGTCAACTACTGCCTTTTTGATGATTACTGGTCAAAGATAAGATAAATAATACCTTACGTAATGGATCAACCCCGTGACTAAGCCCAATATTATAGTCAAGTAGCGAGGCCCAAGTTGTTTGACCCAATATGATAAAGGTGATATAATCCAGAAGACGAGCCCATCCAGCCTGGCCTAGTAGGAAAAGTATTATGGCCCAACACTTATTATTGGAAGTATTTGAGCTGTGAATCTTAAAATGCTTAGCAAGTGCTCTTTGATTTTAGTTTTAGTCGGTCTTTTTTGACATCTGCAGTTGATATTTATCGGTACTTAAAATTAGAAACATATATATGCGGTTGAAATTTAGTGGTAGTTAAAAGTAGAAACATATATTTGTGTTAGATAGTAAAGATTAGTTGTTGTTTTTTTACCTCAAGTTACTATATTTGGTGCTCATTTGGTTTCTTGGTTCTTATATTGACACATCATTTGACCTTTTGGCATTCATACTTGTTCAATGATAATGTGCTTTACCAACTCGGTCCAGGCTACTTCTTAAAGTAGTATGTATAATTTTTGAGTAAGGTTCTTTGGTGAAGCATGAGTCAAAGTCATCACACAGGTTCGAATTGGCTACTAGTATCAAAATTCTTTTTAGACGAACCTTGGTAGTTTCTTGTATTATTTCTTCTATTAAAATATTTTGTTTTATGTAGCCTCGAGGCATCTTGTTTAACTACTAGTTAGTGCTATTTTTATCATCCCAGAGCTTCGGTAGCACGGAATAGATTTATCTTCGCATATTAAAACTTTTCATGCGTCTCTTTCCAACCTGCCTTACTTTTTTCGTGAATCATTTTTGGATTTCCTCTGCACCGTTGTTCAATGTTGATTGGAATACTGCAATCAGCCATGGTGAGCATTAGAAGGCGCAAACTCCTTGGACTATGCTCCGGTACGCTCAAGTTGAAATTAGTTTTGGTTAATGTAGGAATGCTTTGCTTAAAGTTGGCTTAAATTGGATTCTTTAATATGTTTTGGATAACTACTCGGAGGTTTTCAATTAGTATACCAATTTTTAGGATTTTCCATTTCTTGGCCTATTGTTTAACTAAATCACAAATTCAGTGAATGGAAATTCTCTATTAAACTTTCCTTTGTGTGCGTTTAATAATATTCAGAATATCCAATGCGTCTTTGTAGGCCGAAGTCGTTTCCTGGATCCACTCCCTAGATTCTTGGACAGTGGACATACTCCTGAAAACCTTACCCTAAACTCAAGACGATTTAGTGTGCATCCTACGACTTCAATTGATTTTGACCAATCAAAGGAGGTAAACATGGACTTCATGGACTCTTTCTTAAGTATTTAGCATTTATTAAGTATGTTCACATACGCATCAGATATCGTACCAATCTCTTAAATTTTTTGAGTAAAACTTAATTTGTGTGTGTTTGCATATTGTATCAAACTACTATGTTTTACTTGTCATATAATTAAGCAAGAAGGTGGAAAATCTGCTCTCTGATCATACCACTCCGTCTTGGTCCGTTTTGGACATTTAAGAATTACTTCTGAACTGTTTCTTGTTAATGGAAAGAACAAAAGGCATTATCATTGCCTTGTAAACCCCTAGGAAGTGATATATGGCGAGGTAGTTTTCTGTATATGTTGCTTATACTTTGTTGCTTTGGCTAGAATATGAGGAAAAAAAGTCGCTGAAGGAAAGGGTTTTGACTTTTTGAGGACCAAGATCTGGGAGAATTTCTGCTAGCTACATTACATTGACTGTTGGACCCTTCGAAATACATTTAGTATTGAATATAGACAATTGCCCTTTGGGTAAACACCAATTTATTACTACGTCCGTTCCACAAAAGGATCCCATTTTGACCTTTTAAAGTTAATTTGTGAAGTCCTAAAATTAAAAATTGATTTGAATTAGTTTGATTTTACTAAATACAATTGTGAATATTGGGAACTATTTTTAAAGAACTACTAATTATATTCTTTTAAAATACAAAAGTTACATGAATTCACATCCGTTTAAATTTTAGGTTTTGCCTTTTGACTTCAAAAGTCAAAATGGGACTTTTTTTGGTAGAGCGAGTTTGTAAATGTACATAACAAGAATATATATGAAAATTTTATATAAAATATTGTCAGTGTCTTCATTTCATTGGAAATTTAGATAAATCCAACCTTGAATTCACACCTGTACCCGGCACTCGTATCTGTGTCCATGTAACGTTAAGGTGTTGATTCTTGCAGCTCAAGTTGAATGACACATATGTTAAGTTAAAAATTTAAAAAGCCGAATTGCATATCTCCCCATTTGGCTTGTGAGAGACTAGAACTGTTGTTTTACTATGTGGAGGTCTTCTATAGCCAACTTTAAGCTGACAAACATTTATGATTTCTGGTTTTAGTCTTTTAGAGAAGCTAGTTATGCTAATAATAAGAGTAGCTTTATCCTAGAAGTTAGAATGGTTCTCCAGTAAGCTTGTCTGTTTCATGGTTACTGGAGAAAAACTTCAATTTGAACATTTCTAAGCCATCATCCATGCTTCCAGTGGAATGGAATAAATGGTTTAAACCGTCACTATACATTTATAGCGACACTTTTCATGTGAAAATATCAATTTCCATATCATCATGTACTCGGCCTATGATTATGTTACATCTGTTGTCTATTATATACCATCCATCCCTCACCACTCTAAAGGTGTCTTTGTTACCTATCATGTTTGTCAGAAAGCTATACCAAAAGTACATCCTGGATCATCAACTACGTCTACTGCTAGCTCATCAAAAGAACAGCACCATGAACAGTTTGCAGGTCTGCATTTTCATGTTTTTAAAATATATACATGTTTGAGTTAGTTCTTTTTTTGGAAAAAAAAAACATGCTTGAGCTAGTATTAACTACTGGACTACAAAATATCAGTTTGGAACCCCTAGAAATGCTGTCATTATATGTTCTTGTTTAATTCTTCCTTGATAATCACCAGATGTACCAATGTCCAGTAAAAAAAGAAAACAGATGTACCAAAAAAGCTGGAATGAAAATGACTAAACTTTCCACACATAAGAGATACGAGGTGGCAGGTATTATGGACAACTGAATATAGCTGTAGTTATTGTTAGTGATGTTGTAATAAAATTTGAGCTTGAGAGCAACTAGTGAAGCTCATGTCATGGTATCAAGATAACCTCAGCTTCAATTTAAATGAGGATTATTTGATGGTAACAGATATCATAAATCTTGAAGTCCAAGAGGGGTGAGATATATTCATTCTAATTTATGCCTTTTGTTTTAACACCAATCCTTAATTTTCATCAGTTCCTGAAGTCAAACGCAGAAAGCGGCATAGGAGGAAGCATTTTGAAAATCAAGAACCTTGTGTAATGCGAGGTGTCTACTTCAAGAATATGAAATGGCAAGCTGCAATAAAAGTTGACAAGAAACAAATCCACTTGGGAACGGTTGGCTCTCAGGAAGAGGCTGCTCGATTGTATGACAGGTACTACAACTTACCTAACCTAGCTATTGTTCATGCATTTTGTCAAAGCTGCTCCAACCTAAGGCTCCCTTCATAAGTGAACTTGAAGATTTAGACACATGAAAAAACTTGTCTGTGAGATGATCAGTCGCAGTGTTTGCATCATCTAACGAGCCACCTTATCTACTTTGAACTTCCTTCAATGTTGTAATCACCCAAGTATATCTACTCAACTGCACTTAAAGAAGTTTTAACTGGTTTCTGGGTTAACACTGTAGTATTGCTTTGGGTCCTCAAGTTTTGTAAAAAGAGTTAATTTGAAGAAGTTGATTTGAAGTTTTCTAATAGTTTTAGTACCTGTGGACTTTCAAATACTCGAGTCCCTATGATGTTTCCATTGTCATGAACTGCTTAGCTTAAAAGACACTAAGTAAATTTATGATTTCTCTTTTCCAAATAATTTGAAAAGTTGGTTTGTGAGAATATATGATATCAAGATATCTGTTTCTGTCCTCCTAAGTAGATATTGCTGAGGCTTATAATAGTGGACTTTCTTGGTATCGTGAATTCGTTATTACAATATTTTTTATTGTTTTCATTTGGAAATTTTGGCGGCCTTCCTAGATGCAACAGTAGGTATAAGTGACGTTGTGGAATGGATAACAATACATAGTAGAGAAAGAGCAAAAGACGTGCGCCTAATCTACGTGCTTCGTTGTGTATGGTTTGGACACTGAAAGATGGAATTGAGAAAGTGCCAACCAGTCTGAATTGAGTGGTAGCATGGGTAGGAAAAACTTGTCATTGTATCTTATTTCATTCTCAGGAACATTAACTTCTGACACACCTTAGAATTCTAGAGGGTTGTTAAACAGTTAATCAACTTAAGGCAAAACAGTTCCTATGGTATTGAGGTCACAATAACATACTGCCACTGGTCAGAGTAGATCCGGTATGACTTAATAATAAGGAAGAAATAGATGGATAGTTTTAGATAAAATGATTTAAGAATATTGACATCAATTAGATGGCAAAGAAGTCCAAAATCCCAACTCATTTAATTCTCATTTGCATGATTGGAGTTATCTTAGCTGTAGAGTTTTGCATTGAGATAATTTTCCCCAAAAATGAGAGAAAATGAGTTTTAGGCTGGGGTAGTAGAGATAATAAGAGGGGGTTTTGTTTTGCAACATAAAATGCATGGATAGTGGTCTGGAAATGTTGGCACATTTTCGTGAACTCTTGACTCTTTCTCTTCTGAATTCTTATTCAGTCTCTGCACACGCCCAAAAAATAAAAATAAAATCATCCTTTGATACACTATTTGATGGTTTGCTGTGGTTATAGTTGTCTGCTATATTATTATTGTAAAGTCATCATTGACTCACCTGCTTTTATATTATTTCAGATGCATGATAAATAATATGTTTAGAAACTCAATATAATTATTCCATATATGCAGAGCCGCTTTTATGTGTGGGAGGGAACCCAACTTTGAGCTCTCTGAGGAGGATAAGCAAGAACTTAGAAAATTCAAGTGGGATGAATTTTTAGCTGTTACTCGTTCCGCAATTTCTAAACAAAAGTAAGAATTATTTTCACTTGTAATCTGCCTCGTGTTGCCATGATTTTGGTTTTGTTATTCAAATTTTCCATACATGTAATCTACAGAACACCAGAGAAGAAGTGGGGGTTCGCCAAGAAAGTTCGAGCCTTCACAGAATAGCGACCGGGAGGTTGATCATGAAGGCTTCTCAGGCTCAGAAGATTAGACACATCAATCAGTCTCTTGAAAACGAAATTCCACATGGTTCTAAGTTTTTAGTAATCTTATAAGATTAGCCAAATACCTTCTTATATATCTCCCGTCCAACAAAACAAGTCCATTTGCAAATTTTAAGGATATATGTAAAGATGCTTAAGGATTATTTTTCCGTCTACTATACATTAGCCATAAGGGCATATCTCTGTTCTCTTCATATTGCTGTTGCTGTTCTCTCTCGCGCGCACTCTTTAATGACTAGCATTGCTGCATTGAGCATTAACAGACAGACAAACAGAATCATTCCGGAATTCAGGATGTCTCAAAATATACGAGTGCAACAGGCAGGTAAACTGGAAGTCAGAAATATTAATATAAATGAAGTTACTCTCTTTGTCCTACAATTACAGTCCCATTTACCAATTTTTTGGTTTTAAATGACTTTCACATGAAATTTTTCTCCATAAATCCTATTATACACGTAAAAATATCAGTTTTAATTCTCATGCTTATCCATGGTAGCTAAACGAGCACATCCCCAAATTATGGAATAGGCTAAGCATTGCATAGCATAACATAACATGAATTTGGGTTTCTTAATCATTAATAACAAAAAAATAAAAACTATTGGATCCGTTTCAAAATATTTTATTTTTATTTTTTTTGTTTAATTTACATAATTTTGAATTCAAAATCAACGTTAAACTTTTTTAGTTTTTGGTTAAAACAATTATAATTGATAATAAAGTAACTAAAAAGTACTACTAATAGTCATATTTTTTTAAAAAATTTAACATAAAAAATGCTAACACGAAAAAAACTTTTACAAACAGTATTTTAGAAAATGATATATCAAACTAAGTTAGTTAATGATTTACTATATACGAGTGGGTCTATCATTTAACAAGTATCCAATTTAAGTATATAATTTGACTCATTAAATAGTCATTCTTAAACAAATTTATATTCATTTTGAATTTTAAAATTTCACAATTTAAGTCAAAATAGTAAAAATAAGAATCTTTCCACTATAATTTGCAACTTTTATTTATTACACCATTAAATTTTAAATTTTTAAAAATTTCTCATTAAACTAATTAAAATTTTAAAATTAGACCATCCTGTTAAAATAAAATAACTTGATTCACGCGTGGCATTAAAAAATAGATAAAAGAAAGAAATAATAACATGGCCAATTTGACCGAATAAAAAAAAAATTAAAAAATGTGGGCCCCAATGGCTCCTCCCAAGATCTCAACACTCTGCCCCAAACCAACCAGAACTCCGGTGAATTGCAGACCGCCGGATATCAGAAGACAGCATGAACAGGAATAGAAAAACACCGGAAATCCACCACTAGATCGAACATAGAGCACATGGATCCATCGAAGCAGGTCATAAGACCAAAATCCCAAATTCAACTACCGGAACAACCGAGAAGATAGATGCACGGGCGAAAAACACCCTAAAAGATTCAAACAAAAAAGAATAAACAGTAAAGATAAGGAATCGGAACGGGCAAATCAATACTTCAAGCCCCAATATTTCAAGTAAGAATTCAGAGGTAACAACCAAATCAACACAGGAAAAGTAACCGAAGAAATATGGAAAACACCATATCAACGGTGAAGTCTAGTCCAACCCATAACTGAACTAACTGTAAAACAAACCAAAAAGGAAATAGAACACCAAAAATCTGATAATGAAAATATAACCAATATGCACACAATTTATCAGATTTGGAGCAGATCCATCTGTCAAACCATCACCAGAACAAATCCAAACCCCCGGACAAGAACCCAAATTGATCCCCAGCTCAGATCATAACCCCCAAAATCCAGGCCACACACGATCAACCCTTACTAATCTCGCAAGAACGCCATACAATTTATAAACCCTTGGACTTGGCATATAATAGATCGGAGAGGAGATTTTCGAAGGTTCCCATTGTAGTCGCCGATAAGACTAAACATAATCAAGCAGATCGGAAGAGGCGGGACAAGGAAAAAGAAGAAATGGAGGGGCGAGAAAGGGATGGGTGGAAATGAGTGGGCCAAAGAGAAAAGGTGATGAAGAGAATAGTCGAATCAACATCCCCACTCTTCAACTCCAGACAAGGTCAAATCCACCAACCAATTAGATGATCTTGTGGAAGTTAGGGTTAGACATTAGAGATTTGGGAAGAGGGTTTGTATTTTGGTGTCGAATGAGAGGAAAAGTTGTTCGAATCCCGTGGTGGAGAGGGCAACGGTGATAACCAGGGATGTATGTGGGTTAGGTTTTCTTGGGTGGTTGATGGTGGAGAGGGGACGACGGTGGTGGAAATCATGATGACGATGAGGATAATGAATAACTCAAAATTGATAATTAATTGATGATGAGGATCATCAACCACATAGGCAGCATCCCACGTCATTTTCGTTTTTTTTTGTCAGCCACGCATGAAAAAATTCAAAACAATTTGACATAAGTTTAGTCGATTTAACATAATGATTTAATTTTAAATATTTAATTAATTTAATAAAATAATTTAAAAAATTAAAAATTTAATAATATAATAAATAAAAACTATCAACGTAAAAATCTTTAATTTTTTTAAGTCAAAATATATTTTTAATTTTAGCACGAATGTAATAATCAATATATAAAGTTCAAATATTTATTTATATAATTATTTTTGGGGCCTTATAATGGGTTAATCTAACCAAAATGGGTATAAACTTCGTTTGGTTATGGAGCTCAGTCTACTGACTCTTAAATTAAATTGGACAACAGAACAATGACTAGTCAATTGGCAGTCCTGTTGAGCATACTATTCGGCCTCTCTCTCACCTACGCCGCCGACGGTTGTCTCTGCATATTCTCTTCCATCCAGTGAGTTTTTTTTAGTTTGACTTAGATTTGTATAGTTAGGATTCATTTTGATTTGGGTGAATCGAGTAATTGTAAGACGTTAAACAGAATAGATTTGTTGTGGATGATTTTTTTTCTAGGTCATTCAGCTTTTCCTTGATGACTGTTGTTCCTTGAATACCTCAATTTATTTGGATCTCCTTCACTATTCTAATAGAAATATTTCAGCTTTTTTTCCCCTGGGAAGTAGGAATATTTCTGCATATTTTGGTATCCGGATCAGGAAGGAGAAGGGTATGTTTCTACAAATTATCTGAAGTACTTGGAATTTAAGTTTGTGTCTCAGAAATCCATTTTGTGCGTAAAGATGAGATCTTTATTCGTTCATGTATCTTTAACCTTCTTGCGTCTTAACTAAAGTTTTTAAAGTTTACACTTTTGTCATCATAGTTAAGTCCTACTAGTGTAATACATTATGTTTGGACATTGCGCAAGGGCTTTGAGTCCCACTTTACCATTATAATGGGAGTCTGGGTCATTGAGAATATCTACACTAAATTCCCTTCTGATGGCAGGTCTTTATTACTTTTACTGGAAAATATGTTTTTGCTTAAACATATCTGAGAACACAAACTTAGATTGGAGATGGCCTGACTAACGAATATATGGCTTGTGCTTACATTTTCGTGACTGTAAAAATTTTAAAATTTTAGTTAGTTCTTGTATTCCAACACCTTTATATAAAAAGAAGCATTCGAGTTTTGGACATTCGAAACAGTGATAAATCTATGATTTTGATTGGTTCTGTGCACCGACTAAATGCTTTGTCCGACACGGCAGATACGTTGACCTCCGAAGTGTCCGTGCTTCATATGCTGACACTCAAGTTTAAGTCTTCTCCTTAATTTTCCTAAAAAGAAAGGCCTTATATGAATTGGTAATTTGGTACCACAAGTGACTAAACAGAAACTCTGACATAAGGTGTTGGCACTGCAAACTCATTGGATGAAGACATCAGTGGTGGCAGGGCTAGTGTGTGTGTGCATGTGTGAAGGTTGATCACAGAACTACACACTTATACTTCACTCCAGTCTTTGTGAAATTTAAGAGGACCCTACTGTTAATACTTATTTTCATAATTCTTGCATATCCTGGCCTTGTTTAATAATTTTGTGGTTTGTGTGTTTTACTTGTTTAATTGATGGTAAAAAGTTTCTGAATTCTGATTTGTAGACTGAACAACAACAACCATGACTTTTAACTTGATGGAGACATTAGTCCACTTCCTTGACTATTATTACACACCACAACGAGCATACTTAACTCATTTTCTACACTTCTCCGGGTTAAGGGTTTCTAATAAAAGACACACACTTTTATGGTGTAGTCCAGCCCATAAAGGTCCTCGCCAGATTGACCTCCTCCCTTCCTCTTACCAACCATTTTCTTTCTTCATGTGTAATCAACTATCTTTCTTCAATATATGCAATTGTATGATTGTTTATCTAGAAATGGGATGTTTCAGAGTAAATCGACCAAAATTTAAATTTAAAATTTGAGTCCAAATCTGAAGTTCCTATTTTTATGCATGTTAATTTGAATAAGAACTTAGAATATTTTAATGTGGGTATTTGAATCCGGATTTTTTAAAGACAGTGGGTAATTCCCACCCGTGAAGGTAATCCAGAGATACACCTAATCACCACAAATTATTTTTTTCCATCTATATGCCCTGACATCTGTGGGTGATAAAATCCAGTTTCCATCGCTCTTTTTGTTATATTCACCTTATAACATCAGTATCATTTGTATACTTGATACTCTCATGGGGACTGGGGTGTACCTGTCAAGAGCGTGCTGAAATGGCTATCATATTTATTACTCCTGAACTATGAAATTATCTTGCTTTAAAGTTTAATTTGTTCAAGGAAGTTGAGTAAGGAGGCTTTCTCATGGCAGATTCAATGAAGCATATTGTGAAGATTCTGACGTTGTTGGTGGCCATATCGGCCATTTGGATTGGACTATTGCAGACATCAATTGTTCCGGAGAGTTATACTTGGTTGGTGAGTTCCTTCATCTACTTTATATTTCATGAAATTATTTATGTTTCTTCACTTGTTTTCATGTTTTGATTATCTTTATGTTATGGCTCATTGCGGCTTGTTGCCTTATTTCCCCCAGCTTCCACTTTACTCTATCGTGTCACTAGGATGCTATGGTCTATTAATGGTTGGGGTTGGTCTAATGCAATTTCCAACTTGTCTGCAAGAGTCCCTCCTGTTACAGAAGGTATTTACCTTATTTTCTGTCACCTCATGTTGCAAATTTCCATACAGTCAACAGGTCAAGACACAATGTTATGTTAGACAAGTGAATCCCCATGTCCTTTTGATTTTGAAATCATCCACTGTTTTGTAATTTTTGTTAGTGAAAACCTGTTTTAAGACTTCATTTGTAGAACAAATTGACCACATATTCACCTGGTGGTAAGCTTCATTAATTATGGTTAACAAGTTCTTCATTTCCTATAGTCATAAAATATGAGAGCAGATTCCCTGTCCCCAAATTCCCTGTCCCCTTTGTGTCCCTCCACTTAAATTTTGACATATGTCATTTTATTTAATTTTAGAATTAATTAGTGCTAAGTAAGAGACTAGGTGTCAAAATTTAAGTGGAGGGACATAAGGGGACAGAAAATTTGGAGACAGAGGATCTCCTCTCATAAAATATGGCACATAGGTTCTCAGTTGAACATTTAACCCTCATGCTTCCTTTATGCGAATCTATAAAAGGATTGATGCATTGTAGATTTATATAACCTTCAACATAGCGTCTAATTTGAAAAAAAAATGGTTCTTTAATTTTGTTTTATTTCTTTTTGTGCTGGTGTTTTAGGGCCTTTGGGCTCCTGCAAAAACACATCTGATTTGCTTTTAAATGTTGGATGAATGGACTAATTTTTTTCCCTGCAAAAACACATCTGATCTGATAGTCCTCCCCCCCCCCCCAAAAAAAAAAAAAAACACCCAAAAGCAAATTATCTAAGAATTATTCTTTGCATATATGCATTTTCTTCAAAGAAATTTTCTGTGTTTCCTGGATAACATGTGCAGTATCAATCTATAGATGAACTAATCCTGGCGTGCAATTCATTTTCACAATTAACTGGACAGGCCTTTTATACGCAACTGATTGGATCGAAATGAACTTGTTACTAACCATCCCCCTCTCAACAAAAAAACTTGCACAAAGACTAGACACAAAAAAGAAAAGAGAAAGTATCAAAAAGCAAATGCCCATATACCTCAACTTAGTCTGGTCACTGGTGCAGTGCTTTTGAAGATGAATTGTTGTTTTCTTTTACCAATAGCAAAACTAACAATTCTTTTGTTTTGTAGGACATAGTCGAGGCCAAGGGATTCCTGAAGAAAAAAGGGGTAGATGTAGGTTCTGATTAATTGAAGGTTAAAACTTTATTTTTTGTTTACCCAACTAAACTAGAGATTCTACTAAGCTCTCGACAATCTGGAATCGTGGGTGTGCATTGCCTTCTCCTATAGTCAGAACTCTTATACAAAGCAGGAAAAATATTAGAATCTTAGTTAGCAAATTAAAGTGCACAGTTGACTAGTTGGCCTTGAGTAATGTTTTGCTGCAAAATTTTGTCAAATGTATTCTAAAATATACTGATTCTTGAGGTGTTAATGAACATGTTGGGTACTTGGAAGAAAAATGTACATGCTGGGTTCAGAATCAAAATCCAATCATTTTGAATCAAGACTGGATTTCCTCTTGAATAATTCGAGTAGATGTAATGGTGAAAATACAGTAATACAATAAAAAGGAGATGGGAGTTCTTGAAAAATATGGGCTTGGTTCATTGCTTATAATACTACACTATAATAAACAGGATTGTGCGTGCTACTTACACTTTTTTTATATATATAATATAAACTATTATATTAAATAAATTTACAACAATTTTAAATTTTTTAAAAAAATTTGTTATTTGTTTTAGACATATTAATTATTAAATAATTTTTTTTATTTAGATTCGGATTTAGTTTAATTCATTCAGTTTTTATTAAACACTCTTAATAAAATATAATTACTCGTATAATATACAAATGATAGCATCGTTTATGGAAGTGGAATATATTAAAACTTGAATATAAAACTGCTCTCTCCAGTCTACAAGGATTACCGTTTGATTTATTTTTTATAAGAATGATAAAGTATTATTTTTAAAATATAATACAGGGATAATAAAGCCATCTCTAATGGAGTAGGAAAATACTTCATGTCACTAGCTATTTAAATAATTTTATTATCTTAACAATTTATTATTTTCAAGGATAAAAATATACTCTTATTATTTGCAAATTTTACAAATAGGACATTCTTTCTTTCACATGTGAAAGGGGGGGAGTACTACTACATTTAATTATTAATTTTGTAAAAATTTGTTTTAGTGCTTCAAAAGATTAACATTTCTTTTTCTAATCAATACAATATTTTTATGTATTTTAATTCGTATATTAATGGTCTGCATAATTTTATACTGATTTTTCTTAATGAATAATATTTTTATAAATAAAGTAGTACTAATTGGTTTTATGCCCGAATAATAGCAGTCTTAAAACTCTCCAAGGTTTGCCCGCCCAATCAGTGCATGGGCTATTCGTGCTACACGATATAACCCCGTCTACATATTCGGAGCGAAGCTAGGGCATTCGAAGATGATCATACCAGTTCGTTGTTTCACTTGCGGCAAGGTATTTATCTTCTTCTTTCTCCTTATTCTCTCTCAAAAGATGTACTATTTATGATAAAATGGAAGCTGTTATGGCCTAATTCTTTTATTTTAGGCTTTCGCAGGTTTTTTGTGATTGTTTTGTTTAAATTTCATTTGATTTGGTGTTACAGGTGATTGGAAACAAATGGGACACATATCTTGATCTTCTCCAAGCCGATTACACCGAAGGGTCAGTTCATCACTTTTACCAGTTTCGTATTGCATACCCCATAACAGTACTATGTTAGAAATCTATAAGGAAATTATTAAATCCACAACTGAAAATGTTATTTCCACAACAAAAGTTATATCAGTTATATTGTTCTGCTGATTTGAAGTTACTTTATCAGAATAAAAAAGTTGTTTATGGTGGTTTTAGAGATGTCTAAATATTGGCTAGTTCCATACCCAGTTTGCATGTGCTTTAGTATTTGAGAACCCGTACTTAGGATATAAAAGAGCAAAAGCTTCTTCTCTTTTCTAAATCGAGATTTATGAAATATGGACTGATGTAATGATATATACGTATCTTGCTAGTCTTATGTTGCTTCTTCTCTTTTTGAGATTGAGATTTTTGAAGTTTTCTCTGATGTAATGATATATATGTATCTCGCTATTTCTGTATTATTTTGCTTTAGTTTTATATAACATTATCTCAACTCAACATATGAATAACTTCTTAAAGAGATGTTTTGAACTGATATACTAGCAACTAACAAGTTAATTCTTCAACACTATTTTGGGAATTGGTGATTGGTATTGGTGTGTTAAGGAATGGTACTGTAGAGATGCAATCTGGATAGAACTCTGATAATTCCTCAATTTGGTTATCTTGTTTTCTCCTTTTTTCCAACTCTAAGTCAATATTGTACAACTGAATGACATGTTGGGAATTTGGGATCTTGTCTTCTAATGCGGTCCATTCGGATATGTTTATGCTTCTCAATAGATGATAGACTGGTAGTAAAGCTGCAGTGACACATAATACCTGATACTTAAAAACTTATAAATATTTATGAGAGATGGAAAAATGAGTTGAAAATATTTATTAAAACCTAATTCATTATGTATTTTCCTCTGTGTTTTTTTCACATGTGAAAACAACCTCTATTGATTGTTTATCCTTATCTTTCTTGCTAAATTTATTTGCGGAGCTACCGTAAAATTACAAGATCAAACATAACTATATAAAATCATCCAGCATAAAAATGTTACAAGATCAAACATAATTATATAAAAACATCCAGCATAAAAATGCCCCATCTATCTATCCAGCTTGACAAGGAGGTGGAGACGTAACCTTTAATTGTTTTATGCAGCGATGCTCTTGATGCCCTGGGATTGGTTCGTTATTGCTGTAGAAGAATGCTAATGACTCATGTCGACCTCATTGAGAAGCTTCTGAACTACAATAGTATTCTCTCTCTCTTTCTCGCACTGTGTGGCAGTCTTTGTTTTTCTGTCAGTGTTTGTGGGTATATTTTATGTGCCTGCATAGGTGTGTATCTGTGTGTATGTCCTATATTGTGGTTGGAACCCAGGTAACCTTTTCTTTTATTCACCTGCATGTATATGTGTGTATGTCCTATAGTGGTTGGGGGAAGGGCTGGTAGCAGTCGGGTAACTTTTTCTTTTGTTTGTTTTTTTCCCAGAGGTGGGTGGGTGTTTTCGCTTTCGATGAAAAGGGCCATTTGATGTTGCATGTAGAAGACATATTCTTCTTTTAAACTTCTCAATGTATAGGATTTGGTAGGCCAAGTGATAGAAAATTCTTTAATTTACTGATTTGTAACTGGTTTAGTTGCTTTACTATCTTTTGATAAATTTTATCCACCTGCTTATAAAGAAAAGATGCTTATTTTGTTAAGCTGGTGAAAGTAATCTACTAATTAGGATATCATTTCATGAAGTTAGCATTGCGATTCATTTTTACTTTCATTGAAGAGCATGGATTTTGGTCAACTAAATCTATTATATATGATTCAAAATGTCGAGCATGGGGATGAAATAAAAATCACAGTAGTTGTTGTTTGTCTGTTCTTATATCATATCTTATTCATTTGATTTTTCCCTTATAAAAAGTTGCACTTTTGTTTTTGACTGACATGGATTCCTTTTGCAGCTTTGGAGAAATCCGAGGGTAGCTGAGGCCTGCTGCTTCAGGAGTTCCAAGAGCTTAATGGCAGTTGGTCTTTCATGTGTGGGCAAAAATTTTGTATCCTCGTGCTTGTGTTTGGAACTGAGACAATTAATGAGAAGATAATTTTATTAAGTGTTTAGAGCTATTATGGTGAATTGATTGCTTATCTAAGAAGAATCTACCCACTAATTCTGAACAACAACATACCAGTTCTAGAAATTTATCTTACTTGAGAGTGGTGGTAAATACGCTTAAACTTTGTTTGCAATGATGATATCGTAATGTATATGGTACCAGGACGTATGGTGGTGCTCTTTTGCAAAGCAGCAATTGCATTTGCAGATGCAAATATTGCTCAAGATAGTTGCCCAAATTACTTTCTTATTTGTTAGTTGTTTTTTTTGAAGCTGCTTGCGGGTATCACAGAATGATTTTGGTCAAGATTATATTTTTTGCGTGCATATTCTTCTTATAAATGGGAGAGATTGTCTATAATCTGAACAATTTATTTGCAATTAGACCGAGTTTGACAACTTTAGGCTGCTTGATACCTGAATTATGAGACAAATATAGTTGGAGAAATTGAAGAAGTTCTGTGGGCGCTCAAGTAGTAGCTTGTTTGTTGTGTAACTTTTGCTTGGATATGTTTTTAAGATTGGTAATTGGGGGATTTGGGATTTTATTGCTGATAAAGGAACTACTGTCTATTTAAATTAACTTTTAAAGATGAGAAGCCGTTATGGGTGATGGCGTACAACGTGATATGCTTTCCAATAATTTGATGTTTTGCTCAAGGAAGAAGATTTGTTGCGTGCACAAGGTCCCAAAAATCAAACAATTGTTCATGTCACTCTCATCCCTACCAAATTGTTATTTATAATTCAAACGAGTATTTCAAAATTGGTACGACTCGTAATGAAATTAATATTTTTTTTGTTATATACTATACAGTTATAATAATTGAATTAACTAAAATTGAATAAATTTACATCAATCAATTTGAAGTTTAATATGACGATAATAGTGTCAAAATACTAAATCAACCTAATATATGATCCTTATTTTTGGATTGTCAAAATATTGGGAGAGACGTATTCGGCCAGTTTCACATGGTTCTACACAATAGACATTTTTTTTCCTTTTTCTCTAACTCATCCAATTCCTCGTATATAGACGGACAGACGTATCCTATCTCCATAGTGTATACACTTTGATTCATTTCAAGTAATAACACTCGACTTACTTGTTTTCATTTAATGATTCCCATACTAGATTAAGGAATGTTATGTTCGTGGAGTTGCAATGGATAGCAATTTTTTACTTTTTTATTTTCTTGAAAAAAAAATAAAAAAAATGGGAAGCAACCTCTTCTATACGAAAAATATAACACTCCATGAAGCATAATTGGGCATACAAAATGGTCCAAATATAGCATGAAATAACATTCATTCAGACTAATTTTCTTTCTAATTATTTATTGGTATTGTAAGGTACTACAGTATATAACTTTACCTTTTGGTACTATATATATATATATATTATATATCATTCCGCTTTTCCACCGAGCTGGAAGGAGCGAACTAAGAACGAACCGGCTATAACGACGATTTTTTCCGTTGCTATAGCATAGAAAACCGATTTTTATATTACAACGACGGAAAAAACCGTCGCTCTAATCGATTCACTCTTAGTTCGCTCTTTTCAATTCGTTAGAGAGAGCCGGATTATTATATATATATATATATATATAGCATATAGTAGACATAACAGAATGTTAGCTGCAAATAAAGGTTTAGCTGTCCCATTCAATAATTGCTAAATGGAAGTTGGGTGATGGTGGCCTCAGTCATGGCATGGGTGTTGTTGGACTGTTAGTAGAATTTATACTCGATATAATTTCAAATTCATCTCACCCTAATAATGGACTCAAACCATCAAATTCAATATTCGAATTCATAGTTTGACTCGTATTTTGACTCCATTACAATTTACAATATTCATCTCTTGCTCTCCCACCTACTTAATTTGTGTCTACAATTTTAATTATATAATTATTATTATTATTATTTATTTATTGATTAATTTTTTTAATTTATCACACATAATTTAAACATAATAATAAAAAATTAAATATAAAAGAAAAATATAAATAATATAAATACTAATTATTAATAATTAATTATAATTCAACGCATTATTTTATAGGTTTAAATATAAATTACTATCCTAAACTATTACAATTTTTCAACTTCGGTGTTCCACTTTTTAATTTTATCAATTAAATTATTAAACTTTCAAATTTTTCCACTTTGATTCAATTGAAACTGTCATGTCACAAAATTGATGATGTGGCACATACGTGTGACATTTAAGTTCTGATGTGTCAAAAAGAAATAATTTTTTTATTTAATTATTATCAAATTAATACACGTTTCTCTTCAAATCCAGCGAGAATTAAAAGAAGATAAAAATAAATAAATTTATAAAAAAAAAACACCGAAAAAAAAAGATACCGGGGAAAAAAATATAATTAAAATTAAAACTGCATTTAAAATACTCGATCTTTGTTTGGTTTTTTGTTTTTTTTGTTCTGATTCAAGAAGCTCCTCCAAGACACTCACTTCTTTTTCAGTTGACGTTGAACTCTCATCATTACTAGCTAAAGATGAATATTAATACAAAAAACTAAATATATTTAAGATTTATTATAAGCAATTGGGTTGAGAGTTGAGAGTTGAGACCCAAATTAACAACGAAAATCACCAATCTCCACCTTCATTTTACCTTTTTTTGAAAGCCTAATTTGAAAGAATTCAATATCTTGACTTTCTCAAGAAGGCCATCAATGAAGAGAGGAGAGAGAAAATGAATCCATCTAGATCCCACCACCTCCGTCACCACCACACGCTACCGCCTCCTCAACTCCACCTCCACTCCGTCTCCGTCTTCATCTTCCACCGTGAAATCGAGAGCAAATCAGATTTGGATTTGAGATCGAAGAATGAAAGGATCGCAAGAGATTTTTGAGATTGAGTTTTAAGATTTGAAACCCAAAATGATGAGCCTTTTTTCCACCATGAAATCGAAGAATGAAAGGAGCGCAAGAAATTTTTGAGATTTGAAAATTGAAACTCACTGATGAATAAAAGAGAGGAGATTGGTTAATTTTGATTTTGCTTTCTAATAATTAGTATATGTTTTGTTTTGTTATGTTTTTATCTTTTTATTTAATTAAAATAATAATAATTAAATAAAAAAAAATATTTGACAAATCAGAACTAAAATAGCACATGTTTGTACCACGTCATTAATTTGTGACATTACAATTCAATTGAATTAAAATAAAAAAAATTCAATGTTTAATTATTTAATTTAAAAAATTAAAAAATGAATCATTAAAATAAAAAAAAAATTTAATATATTAATTTATATTTAAGTCTATTTTATATGAAATTTGATTTTGTAATGTCACCATTACTAAGGTTTAACAGCAAAGAAGGTTAATGTCCAAAAAATAAACAAGTGAAACAACAAAAACATGAGTAAAGAGGTTAAAAGTAACAGGATTTGCTACAAATTCCCTCGTATCTACGCATTCCGTGAGCAACTTCTTCTTCTTCTTCTTCACACTCTCTATATATATAACTAATCCCACTGACTCCCTCTCTCTCTCTCCCTATATATATATATATATACACAAACATATTACTAAGATAGGAGAACTTCTCAGTCAGAATTATATATAAGCAAAATCTACTTTTAGAGAGAGACAGGGAGAAGAAGGAAAGGAAATGAATTAACATTTAATGGATCTGGAACCCTAACTCACTTCTTCAAGCAAAAAATAAATTATAATGGGAGTTTTTGGGGAGTCCTGGTGTTTCTGTAATGGCGGAGGCAAGTCTGAGAGAATGAAAGGCGCCATTTTCTCCGGCAAAGGTCCGGCTATGGTCAGGATTGATGTCGGCGGCTCAATGTTCGGCACCGGATTTTTGATTCACCGGAATCTACTGCTCACCACTCACGTTAACCTCCCGTCTGTTTCTGCAGCTGAGTCCGCCGAGATCCGGCTGCAAAATGGCGTCGGTGCTTGTCTTTTTCCTCACAGGTTTGCTCTTTCCCATATTCCTATATGATGTACATTGAATTTGTTGATTCAACTGAGGTTGTTTGGAAATTAATTTTTAGGGGAATGATTGAAATTGTTAGTGGAAGAGAGCTAAGTTTTAATTTTTAATAACTTTATTGACTGAAAGTGATTGATGCGTATGCTATTTCTTTTATGATTGTGGAGATCTGATAGAATTTTTAGTTACTATGAATACTATCATCGCGAACACATGAGGTAGTTTTATTTTTATTTTGTTGGCAACTCCCAAAGATCACATTGAATGATAATAAATACTTGTGGGAAGTTAAAGGTTGTGTTTGATAAAATTTAATATTAAGATCTGTTTAGACATCGGAATAATGTAGAGCATCTAAATAGAATTGTATCTGAATGAACAAATGATGTTTGATAATTAATTTTTTCAAAATGTCTCAATAATAGTATTTTACAATTTTAATCCAGTTACTCAAACTAGTCCAAAAATACAACCATTAAACCAAAGAAAAACATTAACATCACTATCCCTTACCACCAAAACTCAAACATAAATACATGGATTAATGCTTGCAAAATCTCACAATTACAACCCTTATTACCATTCTAAAAAAGTTTTAATGCTTGCAAAATCATGGGTTACATTTTGATACAAGATCTCGAGAAAGAGAAATGATTATTCATTTGGTGCTGCTATGGATGGAAGTTGGGCTGCAGGCGAAAGCTTATTATCAGGAATGGCACGACTTGTTGCGATCTTTAAAGGGGCGAGCTCACTGTTAAGTTCTATGTCAGTTGTGCTTTTGCTTTCCAATGGTCGCGCTGCCATCCATCTTTCTAACTAACTCCATCCCCAGTGAGGATTATTTGAATCCATAAATGTTTGATTTACAGGTTTAGATGGAAAGAAGGAAGGGAGGACGGAGAAACGTGGATGGAAGGGAAAGGAGGCTGGGGGATTGAAGGATTGGGCGGCATGGACGGAGAGGGGAAGGGGGAAGAGGCAGAGAGGAGGGAGAACAATTGTGTAGTAGGGTTATTGGGGGATAAAAGAGGAATTTTGTAATATTGAAGAAGTCATTTTTGTCTAAAAAATAGTTAATTTTGTTTAGATGTACCTCTAAATAGTTACTATTTAATTTTATATCTTACTGATTAAGAGGCTAAAAGATTTTACCAAACAAGTTTAGCATATGACCGAATCAGAGATACACCTATTAAGAGCCATTCAGACCTAATCAAACACAGCTTAAGGTGGTGTTTGTTTATGTCTGAATACCTCTTAATTCACTTGCCTCTGATTCAATCAGAGGTAAATCTTGTTTGGTAATTTTTTTTTTGCCTCTTAATGCCTTTTAATCGTTAAGACATAAACTCAAATATTAATTATTAAGAGTTGTCTCTTAATAGTTTATTTAAAATTTATCGACAAAAATAGCCTCAATAAATATTGTACTACTTCAATTTAAAATTTTAAGATCATTCAAATAAATTTTTTAAATAACTCAAAGGGTTAAATGGTAAAATAGTCTTATACTTTTTAGTTATCAAACAGTTTTTTTAGATTCAGATGCTATTTCATTGATATGATCTAATTTATTAAGATGTATTAACCATTCAAATCTTAATTACTCAGTTTTATCAAACAACACCTTAGTCCCACATCGGTTAAGAAATAAAAATAAATTGAGTTTATATACAATTAGTTAGCTCTTGGAACTTTTGTGGAGGAGAGATGACCTAACCAAGACTTGGTTTGAACCGCGCACTGCCGCCGCCCGGCTGGGCTAGAGGCTCGTGGGTCTGGGTCATTGTATATATCTTTTTAGATAAATTTTGAGTTTTGAAAAAACTGTGTCGTTTTGAGTTTTGGTCAAAACGGAAGTGTTAATACTACGTCGTTTTGGAAAGCTTCATCTGCCTAAACGGAAGCCTCAAAACTACGTCATTTTTGTCCGAACGGATGCGCCCATTCTGCCATGCCCAAAACTGCATCTTTTTTTTTGCCCAAACGGACGATCTCATTCGGCCATGTCCAAAACTACGTCTTTTTTAACTGAACGGACACATCTCATGCCTTTTCAAGGGGTTGTGTACCTTCTGTAAATAGGCTAGGGGTAACCATTTGGATTATTCAAATCCAAGCGTTCAAGCATCGTCAGTCATTCAAGTCTTCATCATTTTATAAGTAATTCATAGTCATTTTTGAGAGAGTTATGAGCATTTTATTTTGTTCATTGTGTGTGTTATTTGTAGTGCTGCTATAACACGTTGTCATTATATCTTGGGAGACAAGTGCCGCTAACTCTAAGTATCATTAAAGAGGGCATAATTGTCTTAAGGACATAGTTTCAAGTACTAGATAAATTTATACATATATAGCCCTTGTCCATTCAGTATTCATAACACATATTTCGTCTTATCTTATCCAATACTTTCTGATAGAACTTGGTGATTGTAGCACATAATGTATATTCCTATTTTGGATTTCTTCTTCTCAAGTAGCTATGTCATGCTTACCTTAGTCTGCATTGTTAGTTGTTTGTGAGAACTTTCTCAAGTCTTTCATTTATCATAGGTTCTTCATCACCAGCTCCATTCTTGATCTAACAATAGTGGGTTTAGATGCGATAGATGGTGACTCAAGTGCGCAGGTTCAGCATCCTCAGTACTTGAAGACCTGCTCTAAACTTAATCTGGATCTTGGTAGTATTGTTTACCTTTTAGGATACACAGAGAAAAAGGAATTGACAGTGGGGGAAGGAAAAGTGGTGATAGCCACAGACAATCTCATAAAGCTGTCTACCGATGGAGTAATGTGGAGCCCTGGGTCAGCAGGTTTTGATTTGCATGGAAATCTTGCGTTTATGGTCTGTGATCCTATGAAACTAGCCACGTCTCCAAACACAAAATCATCTTCCACATCATCATCCTCATCATCATCTTGGAAGAAGGATCTTCCTATGCAGTTTGGTATCCCGATTCCCATCATATGTGATTGGTTAAACCAGCACTGGGAGGGCAGCCTTGATGAACTCACCAAACCGAAGCTACCACTCATTCGATTGATGTCTGCTGGCCAAAAAAGTGATCATTCTTGTGCGTCCTTCACAATGCGGCGGGTGTTCAAGTCAACAGAAGCTGAAGATGGAACTCCATCATCATCAAATGTAATATCAAAACCCAAAGACCTGCCTGGAGCAAGCTGTTCCCCAGTGGCAAATAGATGTGAAGACGAAACTCCAATAACAGATACACAGAGGGCTGCTCATGTACAGGGAATTCCAACTCCAGAAATCTATGAGTCACCGAAGTTAACTCCAGTAACTTCTAGGAAGAAGGAAAGTACCCAAATCCAGCTGTTAGATATTAATTTTCCACCAAGGATTACTAAAATTGCAGTATCACCTCAGCCATCGCGAAAGCTGCTCCAAAACTCAGATGAGAATTGTGTCAAGGAACTTCCCTTGCAGTATGCAATAAGAGAAGAACATTTGAGTGATAGAGGGCAGGATACTATGGCAGATGCAGAGATTGCCTCAACTGCTTCTGTAAATGGCGCCGAGAGTGAGATCCAATCTAGTTCTTTTCCTGTTGAGGTTTCGGAGGTGCAGCATGGGTATAGCAGTGAAGGAGAGACTACTATGTACTCTGCAGAAACAGCTGAAAGCCATAATTATCCAAGTCCTAGAGAGGGAAAGTTTCAGCAAGTAGGGAGGAGCCAAAGCTGTGTGAATTACAACAGATGGGGCGCTGTCCAGAGTAATCCAATTGCTCGAAGGACAATGCTAGAAAAGCAAAGAAATTTTATGCAGGGTAGAAAAGTGTACTCACAAGGGGCTACTTCTCAAAGGAGTAATGACTACTTCGGCCCAACTGTCTCCTCCATCATGAAGAAACGGAACAACTTGGAGCAGCCAAACAGGCCCCGACAAAGTGCAGTTCACTCATCTGCTAAATGGACGTTCTAATTAGTCTGAAATCAGACAGGTTCATCCTATGTTTCCTAGTCTCATTTCTTGCAGGCTGCATATCTTTTTAATTTAATATGCCTATACTGTAATTGTAACTAGTTAATTTGCGTTACTATATATGTGCATAACATTTCAAAGATTAATGAGAAAATTTAGCAAAGATGTTTTTTCTTTGCGTCTTCTGTTATATATTAGTAAGAAAATGATTATATATAAGGCAGGGATATATGTTTTACTTTATAAAGGTATAGGCTTAAAGTTATA
The DNA here is from genome assembly GCA_016801055.1 of Panax notoginseng. Lineage (NCBI taxonomy): Eukaryota > Viridiplantae > Streptophyta > Magnoliopsida > Apiales > Araliaceae > Panax > Panax notoginseng. Next base: position 16,103,590 of record CM029013.1, on the reverse strand, counting down.
GTTGTAGTTTCTTTTTCAGAAAAGTTGTTACTATGTACCTGGCTCAGGCTGAGAGAGTGCAAATAGTTAGAATCCTTACTTCTAAAAGGAGAGTAAATAGTTAGCTCAACTTTCAAACAAACCCGGTAAAAACGAGCGGACTTTGGAGTTTGGATTTATATTTGTTTATATGTTGGTGGAGTTATAATTAACAATACAACAAATTCGAACGATCAAACATACATATTCAGCACATTTTGGATGATTGAATCAAGTACGTTTGGGTAATCTTAAAGAAATTACTTAAAATCGAATTACTATATAAATTTCTTATGAGTTAGGAACCAATAAGTTTATGTCCATTTGCTTGTTGCCTTGTTTGCTGATTAATTACTAGAGAGACGGAACAAATAATTTAGAACCCACTTTATTGTGTAATTGTATAGTAACATACTAGCATTAAGATAAAGCCATAACTAACATGCATACATAACAGTAGTATACATAATTTACGTATAAGCTACATAGACGACCAAACATCGACTGATTTGATCGATCGGTCACAGCAACATGCATGCATGAATTTTCATTTGATCATGACGGAACCTTGGGGATATATCTGAGCCTGTAGTTGTATTCTTTAGCCATGAAATCTTCATCGTAGTTGAGCCACCCAACTTTAGCTGCAGGAGCTCTGTTCAGATATTCAAGTGGCGGAAATGGTGGAAATGGTTTTAGCCACCATGGTAGCAACCACCAGGCTTTCAGCCACCGCCAAAATGGAAGCAGGCCTTGAGGTCTGTACACGATTCCATCCTCTTTCTTCAGCACGTCTCTTCCTCCTTCACCAGTACCAAGATTTGCCATCAGAAAAATGGCCAACACAAGCGAACACTTGGTAACTTTCTCCATTGTAGTTATATTTTTAAGTAGTATTACAACTTAATTGATTCAATTAACTTTGGATGAAGACTAGATTTTGAGAACTCCCCCATTTTATAATGCATGCAGCTTGAGTGTCTAATCAGGACATCTTTTAATTACCTAACTAGTATACTTGACATTAATGGAAAATACTAATTAATTGAAGTGGTTGTTCCAACTTCCAAGTGAATTTATCATGTTATTAATTTTCTTATATTCCTTAAACTCAGTTCTTGGTCATGTATTTGGGTGTTTAGGGTGTCTGATGGATAAGATTTTTTTGTAGCATTTAGTCAGTTTTTCCTTTTACGTTTCACATGGGAGATTCTTTATGCTATCCAACTGGTTTCAGATAAAAGGCATCGTTAACGAATTTAGTGGAACAACGAAGGAATTACTTCAAACTTTAAAAGATAACCAACTATCAGTCTGATGCTTTAAATTTGGAAGAAAGAGAGATTGACAACTGGAATATGATTTAATTAGTTGGTGTGTGAATATTTAGTAAATTATATATTAGCTAAAATTTTAAGTGATTGGTAATTTGCCTCTAATAGAGTTTTCCTTGCATAACACTTGTTTTGTGTAAATTTTGTTATTGACTTTTGTGTATTTATATCTAATGAATTGTTGCATAATTATTAGTGCTTGATCATGGTCTTATTAGCAGTAGATAAGAGGGTATTGTTAGAACTTATATTTAGCAAAAAAATAAATTTGCTGGAGTTTTCTTAACCATCCATCAGACTACATTTTACGTTGTTCTTGATGTCAAAATTTTATAAGTACAAGTATATATTCATTAAGATTTTTTTTGCATTATTATTAATTTATTGTTTGCCCTTTATTTTTATTTTTCGTGTTTTCCAAGTTTCAAACATGTTTCCAATCCAATTTTCTATATGCTTGGGATTTGAATCCACACCCCTGGTTAACTTTGTCTAAACTCAAACCAATATTTTCCAGAATATAGAAGTTATGAATGAAATTCTGAGCTTACTTTTTATAAGTAAGAGGAAAATATGTGCAACGGGAAACAAAACAAAATCCCCTGCTGATTGCCAGTTCTATAACATTATTTCAATTCCAAATGCATTGCCACACCAATCACTTTATCACATTACACAGAGCTGGAACATACTTGGCATCTCAATATGATACAAGCAAAAAAAAAAACACCCACAAACTCCAAAAAAGTACAGCTTACGAATGAAAATTTGACCCCAAACAACTCGCATGAACAAACTTTGTTTCAACTTTTAGATCTAAGAAAATATCTTCAGTAGGATGCCCAATTAACTGGATTTGTCGATTTGATGTCAGGAACAAACAGAGTGAAGGCTGAAGGTGTATTGAACCAACCGAAATTCTCCAAGAGTTTCTTGATTAAATCTCCAACTGCGTAAGAAACACCTGAGACCAGAACTGCAGTACTAACATAGTACACTATGGTTTTAAGGTAAATGTAAAACTTTGGTGGCTTCTGGATGTAAGCCTTGCCAATTGCTAGTAAAATGATGCATAACAAAGAGGCTGCTGCAACTGCCACAATCGTCATGTCCTTACTGTTTGTCTTATCAAACGCAAAGCCGTAAGTTGCAGGTGGAATTAGGCCAAATACTAGGAATGATAGCACTGCAAATATTGCATGAAGTATGAAATTCTCCCTCCTGCCCAATTGTTCTTGGTATTTGTTAACGGCCCCTTCACATTGATCATTTTTCAAGTCTCTAAGCTGCAAAATACCAAAATGTGATTAGGGTGGGCGGAAATGAAGATCATGCGCGCATTTTATCTGCTCCAGAATTTGTTTTAGAATATGAAAAGAAAATGTAGTTGATGCTCATGCCAATTATTACAGAAGGCAAGCCAAAAAAAAAAAAAAAAATCTGAGAAATTATCAATGTATGAAACTACTTACATCATGAACAAGGATGAAAAGTCCACCAATTAGGTTTGCCAATCCAATAGCTATAATATTCACTGCAAGAGAATTCAAGGAAAATTCTAAGCCAGAAGGACTATATCCAAAGATATCTTTTTGTACCAAGAGTTGAAGAGAAAAGATATATAAACCAATCAAGTCCCAGAAACTTACATGTAGTAGCATCAGATGCAGCTGCAGAAGACACAACACTAAGGCTTGTTATGGACTCCATTAAACCTCCATAGACGATACTTTTCAGAATCTCCACTGATTTAGAACCTTGAGTTTCTTTTATGTCTCTTGGACTTTCAACGCCAGCAACATTGTCTGTGCCATACGAGGATCCCGCACTTGTACTACTATTTCCTGCATCATAATACCAATGTCGATACCCTAGACACACACACACACACTACTAGTATATACTAAACCTTAGCGAGTCCCCCCTCAACCAAGTGTAGGCATGTACATACATACCTTCAGGCATTTTAGCACTTTCTGGTTTGGTGAGGAGTGTGGCTCCTGGTCTGCTCTTTACGGCAAAATCCATAGTTGAACCTTAATATCAGAAATTTAACATCTAAAATAACCTTACCAAACACTAAAATATTATCGGTAGGTTAGATGAATTGATTTTTCAGTATCCTCGCGTTACCTGGGACCTTATCGACATCAATTTTCCAGTCTCCAGGCAGTATGGATCCTTGAGGTGGAGAAAATCCCAAACCTTTCCCCCCATCAGGGTGCTTACTAGCCACACCACCAACAACTCCATTACGGTCCACTATTTTACCACGTGTACCTATACTTACATTCTGCATATCATCATTTCCTGTACAAACATATCAATTAAATTAAACCCCAAAATAAGATTAGATTTTTTCTTTTTTGTTGCACTAAAAATTTGAAGAGTTGGGTAAAATTGCAGCTTTGAGATTCTGAGTCGAGTGAAAAGATCTTTTGTCAAGCTAACTGAAATATACCAGTCTTTTACAAGCCGGAAACAAAGAGTTGAGGACAAACATTACATTACCTTGCTCAATCTCCCTCTCACCATTGTCGTGTGCAGAATCAGAGGATTCTTGTTTAGATACCTGCGTATTCTTTTCCTCTGTTCTATTTCCAAAAATCCGAAACAGACTAAAACAATCTCCTGCTTAAATAAATAAGTTAGTTATTATAACTTCCCGTCCATATTACGTGACCTTAATGCTGAAATGAAATTGATCAGCTATCTCAAAAAACTATTGTATATCAAATTATCACAGGTATCGTCTTTCATTTTCTTGCAGCACGCGCGTTAGCAAAACAAAGAATAATATGTTACCTTGTTCAATCACAATGTTGTTATTATCTCTAGTTAAACTATGTGCAGGAACATTTGCATCCGGTGGAAGTTGGCCATCTTTCTTTTCTGCATTTCCCAAAAGCCAGAACCAACTGAAACAATTTGCTGTTTTACAGATTAAAAGAAGAAGAAGAAGAAGAAGAAAACAATTAAATAAGTCCAAGTATATAACAGTTGGTAAATGATCATGTGGCTGGATTTGTACCTGAAGGAACAAACAAGCTATAGCAAGATGAACATCCAAACAGATCTACTGACTCATGTTGTTGAGTACTACGATCTGCAGACAGTGGTCCCTTTTTCACTCGTTTGTTACGAAGAACAACTTTGGTTATGGAAGTATTACAATTAGGACAATACATAGTATGAGTATCCAGCTTCTTAATTTCCCTCTCAAATTCCAATTCTATAACATCCTCGTCGTCGTCGCTTTCTTCTATTAGCTTATCAAACTTGACATGTTTAGTTTTTCCTTTGGCTAATGGGATTGAAGGCTTATTTTCTTCTTCAGGTGGAGAAATTTCAGAGTCCTTATTCTCCTTGGTAACAGTCCTCGGAACATCATCTGATTCTTCAACTCGAGGATTTTTTTTAGAAAGAGAAAATTCATCTGCAAATTGAAGGAGAACAATAGTATGTAAATGATCTTGCCCTTGGACTATACAAGTACAATCACATACATATGCATGTTTAGATGTGTAAATAGAAATTCTCGACACATGACAGGTGCCAAGCAACATATAATGTACTACATGTTAATAATATCTTTATAGAAACTAAAAAGAGTGTATGTTAGTTGTTTCATGTTTGTGAGGTGGAAACTGCAGAGTAGCACAAACCAATTCTGTTTTTAGAAAGAATTATACGGCATGACCTGACCTGACCTGACCTGACCTCTATGGTTTTTAGTGAAGGAATTTTGATGAATATGATTATCAACCCAAGGACTTCCAATTCCATAGGTCCAAATGCAGTGCCGACATTTCCACATTCCTTCAGATTCAAAAAATAAGTTGTTCAATTCATAATTATCACTTTTTTTACTTGCAAAGAAAACTCTAATGCTTGGAAATCTTTGATGATCGAAGAATTTACTCTAATATTTCAAAGGGACCTTAATAAATCCACTATTTAGTCAGCCATTTATTTATAGCTTCCTACCATAATTTTCCACACTTTAACCTTAACTCATTTGAAGCTAAAATAAAGTGTTAAAAACTAACCAACATTCACAAATTTTCTATTTTTACTAACCAACTATAAAATTTTCACTCTAAACTCTAAACTTAAGAGAGAGAGATTCTGTTTTCCATAAAACTTAGTTGTCACGTTAACAAAAACAAATAGTCAAATGAAATCAACTAACCGTATGTCTAACTATTTTAGTAAAAATAAAATCTCTCTCTTGAGTATAGTTTTAAAGCGCAGGGAGGATGTATCGCTGTCTGTCTTGAGAAAATAGGATTCTCCAGGGGCAAGGGGACAGGAGACGACCATCTCCACGACCTACAGGCAATATGCATTTTGATCCACAATTTTGGTCGGTAACAACAGATAGCTTACGAGTTAGTTAGTTAGTTTTAAGTGTTGTTTACCCTTCCAAACAATAAATAAAACACCAAATCTAACAACACAATTAAGCAATACTACTAAGATTTAACTTGTTCAAAACGACTTTTGTTGGTAAAAAAACTTGTATATACCTGTATCGTCCTCGAAATAAATGCTATTTCCCATTCTCTCCTCATCCTTGGTCACATTAAGAGATCCAGCATCTATAATGGTGGTGTTTATGCCCATACCACCACCATTAGTGTTGTGAGTTCCAGACCCTTCTCCGAGCACCACCACCTCCGTCCCCACCCGATGATGCAGCACTTCCATATCTTAATTTCTTAAAATTAAATAATTAATGAACCACCACAAGCTCCCTTTTGATCTCTACAAGAGCATGCAGCACTAATTGGCTGCCTCTATATAAAATCCTACTACATTTTATACCTAAAAATTTCAAAGGGTATTCATTCATTAATAGGTAGGATTAATTAAGAAAAAAATTATTTCATTATTATTTTGTGAACATGACAACCATGCAAACACAGACAATTAAGTTCGGTCATCAGTTCACACTTTATAAAATAACATTACATGTGTCCAATGCAGCTATATATGCTTGTGTAAATTGATAATTTATATCAGTGAATAATAATTTATTACAAATGTCAACTTTGACTTGATGAATACTAAATTAAGTCGTGAGAAATGATGGCTATGATGTTATTATTAATTATTAAATAAATGTTACTGAGTCAAATTTTCATATCTCCCCACCACTACACTACTACGACTGCGTACCTCTGGAAATTTAATGTCTTGAGTAATTAATAAGTATTTTTTTGGTACATTAATTCAAACATCTTCATCATAATATTCATACCACTCATGTGATCCTTGCTCCTATTGGTTTAGTAATTAATAAGTATTTTTTTGGTACATTAATTCAAACATCTTCATCATAATATTCATACCACTCATGTGTGTTAGAATATTTTATTCCTTATGTGGCCTTTACTATTTATGTAATTATTGGGCTTACATATTATATTAATTTAATAACTTTATTTATGGGTTTGGTAATTAATTATGTGGCCCATAAATATTATTACTAATATTAATTTGGCATAATGGGCCCTAGGGTTTCATAATCTTGATGGACGATTTTGACCCTTCGCTATTATATAAATAAAACAGTTAGGGTTTGGTCCCAGTTGTCGTCTCAAGAATTTTATATACACACCTATACATCCATCCTAAGATTGAGAGAGACAATTGAAGACCTTCACCCTTAAGCGCAGTGGAAGCGTGATACATACGAGATGACTTCTCTCAATTCATGTAAGTACTCAATATTATGATTAATTGATTCTATTTATTCTATGCAATAACACGTTCCTGTATAATTTATTCAACATCTGGTATCAGAGCTGTTGGTTACGTTATTGTATAGAAAAAAAAATTAATTATTATATGTGTTAAGGAATTTCTGAAAATAATTTTTTTAAAAAGTGACTTGTTTAGTATATGTTGAAAAGCAATTCATCAATCTTAATGTTCCTGTACACATCATATATATGGCAACAGTATGTTAATATATATATACTGCATATATATTGCATCTTCGTCCTTTTATTTCTATTTATGGATTGCTGGACTTGATATTTAGTTTAAATATTTGCAAATTATGTATATATTTGCAGATTATGATTATTAAGGCTACTGCCCTATGGGCTAAGCTATATATAAAGTACTGCTATACACATGTATAGCTTAGCCTTCACTCCCTTAAGAGAGATATATATATATATATATATATATATATATATATATATATATATATATATATATATATATATATATATATATATATATGAATATATTAACTTACTGCAATATATATACGTCATATGATATGTCACTAGCTATTTATTTTCCTCTATGGTATGGGTTTCATTAATGTTCCCTTGCAATCAATTATATATTGTTTTTGATGTTATGCGTGAAACATGAACATAAATATTAAGATAATATATGTTAAATTTATTGTTTATGTGGGGATAATATTATGATATTCTTATGCCCTCATGTATTCATGTTAAAATTAACGTGATTATTTTATAATCAATTCATGTTCATAATTATATATTTTAATTTAAGATATTAGAACATGATGTGATATACTATTAGGGCTTTTAAGTTGTTACATGTAAATTTTAAATAATGTTAATTTTCAAGCTTGATTAATATGTTTAAAGAAAAATTGAGTTTGATCATAATAATTTACATGTATGCGTGACTCTTTTATTGTTAAAATTAATAATCAACCCAACGGAGGGTTATTAATTGAAACAATTAAAGATTAAGAAAAGTCACATAATGTTACATTTAATAAATGAATATTTTAATTTTACCCAACGGAAAATTAGAATTAGAATTTTTTAAATGGAATTTTATTGCATAAGTAACATGTTTATTTCGTTTTCTGCCCAACGGTGATGCGTAGATAAATGTGTTGTGCATTATTTTATGGGGATGTTATTAGCATATTATTAATTGGACCAACGAAAGATTGATAATTATGCACTAACGTCTCATTAAAATCTATTTTGGTGTTGTAAATAGATTTTATGTAACTAACTGTTTGCCCTACAGTTGGTTTTTATTATTATTAATTATTAATTATTGTTGTACATTATGGATTTCTTCTAGTTTTTTTTTGTAAGCATGTTTATGAGCTTAATTATGTTTCGACATTGACTCCAACTAGTATTTCTGGGTATCTCTCTGTAATTGAAACCTTGAATGAAACTAATTTACTGCTTGAAAAGTGTAAGTGAAAAATTGTTCCCAGTACTATGGTTTTGGACCATGCATTACGAGTGGATCATCCTGCTCCACTTACAACTACTAGCTCAATTGAGCAAAATGTTATCTATGAAGGTGAGAGCGATCCAACTGCATGTCCCTTATGATTATGAAAAACTCTATTACGACAGTCATTCGAGGAGTCATTCCTGACTTTGAGAATGTTAAAGAGTACTTAACTTCAGTCGAGTAACAATTTAAGGGTTCTTCTAAAAATCATGCAAGTACCCTTATTTTGAAAATGCTTACTAGCAGGTATGATGGGGTTAGTGGGGTGCGCGAGCATATTATGATGATGAACGACATGACCTTTAAATTAAAGGGTATGAACATGGCGATTTTGAGGGTTTTCTTATTCACTTCATTATGACTTCTCTTCCTGCACAGTTTGATCCATTTAAGATCAATTATAACACGCAAAAAGAAAAATGGAAGATGAGCAAGTTAATCTCCATGTGCATCCAAGATGAAGAAACGTTTAAGGTTGAAAAAAAATAAATGTTGCTACTTGTGGGGCTTGAACACAAGACTTATAAATAAATAAATAAGAGTTCAAACTAATGTTGCTCATTTGACTACCACTGGATCCTATAAGAAGAATGCTTATAAAAATGGCAAAGGTTTTAAGAATAACGATAAACCAATTTCTACCAAAATAAATAAGGCAAATTATTCAGGTAGCAACTCTTAGACATGTCCTAAATGTCACTTCTGTAAAAAAAAAAAAAGGAAGCAAGGACATATTCAGAAAGAATGTCCTAAATTAAGAGAATGGCTTGAAAAGAAAGGTAAATCGTCCATCAATTATGTAACTTATGAATCCTTTCTAATTGATGTTTCTTCTAATACATGGTGACTTGACACTGGTGTTATGGTTCACATTACTAATTCATTGCATGAATTCCTTTCAAAGAAGACACTCTAAAAAAAAGGGGAAAGAACCATTAAAGTTGGCAATGAAGAGTTTATACAAGTTGAAACTGTAGGAACTCTTCCTTTAGTTTTGGAGAGTGGTTTTCACCTTGTATTTATATGATACTCTTTATGTTCCCAGTATGACACGTAATTTAATTTCTGTATCTAAACTTGACGTTGATGAATTTTCGTTTAAGTTTGGGAATAATAAAATAATTATTTATCATTACTCTCATGTTATTGGTTCTGGTTCTTTAGAGGGAAACCTCTATAAGATAAATTTTGATAATGTCTTTGCAGAATCCTTGTTAACAATGAATGTGACAGAAAGTACCTCTAAAAGTGGAAATGAGAGAAAAACTAGATAATGAGAATTCTTTAAAATTGTGGCATTAACGCTTAGGCCATATTTTAAAAGACAGAATGCAACATCTTATAAATGATGGAATTCTTTATTCACAAGATTTTTCTAATTTTGACAATTGTATTGAATGTATAAAAGGAAAAATTTGTGAAAGGTAATAAGAAAGGAGCAACAAGAAGTAGTGAACTTTTTGAGGTGATTCACACTGATATATGTGGACCATTTTCTCCAAGAAATGGTGGACACAAATCTTTCATTACGTTCATTGATGACTATTCTCATTATACTTATGGCTACCTGATTAATGAAAAAATCTGAATCACTAAATATGTTTAAAGTTTTCAAAGCTGAATCAGATAAAGGCGGAGAATATTATGGTAAACACTCCGATACAGGTCATAGTCTTGGCACATTTGCCTTATTTTGTAAAGAAAATGGAATCGTCACTCAGTATACAATGCCTGGTACACCGCAGCAGAATGGTGTAATTGAGAGGCAAAATCGTACCCTTATGGATATGGTATGTAGTATGTTATGCAATTCTAGCTTACTTGCGTTTTTGTGGACTGAGGCATTAAAGACAGCTGTTCATATTTTAAACCGGGTTTCTAGCAAATCTGTCCCCAACACTCCTTATGAAATTTAGATAGGTAGGAAACCTAGTTTAAAATACTTACGGGTGTGGGGCTGTCCAGCCGAGGCTAAGATTTTTAATCCATAAATAAAGAAACTTGACTCTAAAACCATTAGTTGTCATTTATTGGATATCCTGAGAGATCTAAGGGATTTCGATTTTACTGTCCCTCGCATACCACTAGAATTGTTGAGACTAGGCATGCAGAGTTTTAGATAATGGTGATTTAAGTGGGAGTGGTGAGCTTAGAAAAATTGATCTTGAAGAAAATAGGTTTTATGTTTCTAATCCTGTAATTCAAGAGGGTGAGGCAGAACAACCTCCTATTGAGGCGAATGATGCCCCTGATATAGCTGAGCCACCACCTAATGTTGAATCCCACATTATTGAAAATCATATTCCTAAAAATTGTGCAGCCTTTACGTAGGTCCGAAAGACCTAGAAAGCCTATTAATTTTGATGATTTTATAACCTATCTTAATGAGATTGACTATGATTCAAGTATAATTAATGATCCTATCTCCTATAAAGAGGTCATTACGAGTGCTCAATCAACTCAATGGCTTGAAGCCATGAATGATGAGTTGAAATCAATGGAGCTTAATAACGTTTGGGATTGTGAGGAATTACCAAAAAGGTTTTAAACCTGTTAGTTGTAAGTGGGTCTATAAGACCAAATTAGATCCTAAAGAGAACTTTGAAATGAATAAAGCTCGATTGGTTACTAAGGATTTCACTCAAAAGGAAGGTGTGGATTATAATGAAACTTTCTCTCTAGTATCTAGGAAAGATTCATTTAAAATAGTCATGACTTTAGTAGCTCATTATGATTTAGAGATCAGATGGATGTTAAAACTGCATTCCTTAATGGTAACTTGCATGAGAATGTCTATATGACACAACCAGAAGGTTTTTGGTTAAGGCCAAGGAACATATGGTATACAGACTTAAGAAGTCCATATATGGGTTAAAACAGGCTTCTTGACAATGGTATCTTAAGTTTCACGAGGTAATGAGTAATTTTGATTTTAAGAAAAAAAATATAGTGGATCAATGTATATACTTGAAGGTCAGTGGGAGTAAATTTGTTATTCTTGTTTTGTATGTTGATGATATACTATTTGCAAGTAATAACTTAGACATGTTGCATGAGACCAAACGTTTCCTTTCTGAAAATTTTGATATGAAGGATCTCGGTGAAGCCTCTTATGTTATAGGTATTAAAATTCATCGAGATAGGTCTTGTGGGATATTAGGATTGTCCCAAAGAGCTTATATTGACAAAGTTCTTAACAAATACAACATGCAAAATTGCTCCCCTACTGTCGCCCCTATTGTTAAGGGTGACTAATTCGGCTCATATCAATGTCCTAAGAATAACCTTGAACGTGAACAAATGAATCTTATTCCCAATACTTCTATGGTTGGGAGTCTTATGTACGCTACTTACAGGGTACTATGGATATTATGCTTACATTTAGAAAACCATGTAACCTTAAAGTTGTTGATTATTTTGATTCTGATTTTGTTAAGTGTAAAGACGAAAAGAAATCTACAACAGGGTACATCTTTATGCTTTCAAGAGGCCCTATTTCGTGGAGAACTCATAAGCAGGAGTTAACTATCACTTCCACGATGATGGCAGAATATGTGACTTGTTATCATGCTACTTGTCACGCCATATTATTAAGGAATCTTATTTCAGGACTTAAGGTTGTAGATTCCATTTCAAGGCCATTGAAAGTATGTTGTGATAATAATTCTAATGTTAGTTTGTCTAACATCATCATTTCGAGTGGTGCTGGACTATACCTCGACACTAAGTATGTGACAACCCCAAAATAGGTCCATTCCACCCAACCCATTCTGAGTCATCAAATACATGGTACAGAAAATAACTACAACTTTATTACAACAATTGTCGTGCAAAATACAACAACACATATGCTGTGAGTTTGGATACAAATATATACCAAATGTGACTCATGTTCCAACTGTGGACATCACCTCACAATAACACCTTACATAAAGGTATAGTCAAAAACTGTTTTAGAAATTAGAATCTTTGGGAAGTGCTCAAGGAAACCTTCGTACATGGGAGGCCACGCGTCTAGGTTATGATAGATATCATATGGCCACAGAATTATCCTTGGTTGACCCAATAGACCCCAAAGAAAAACGAGAAGATTACTATCATATTCTTCCCAATGGTGAGTCTTCTCTTGACTTATCATTATCTCCACTGTCTCTAATTGAGAATTATACTTCAAACAAACACCAAGATTATATAGGTAGTGCCCATAGATATACTCAGCAAGTGGATGAGCACAACCCTGTCTTATGATGACACGAGGTTGTATGTCATTAGACATCTTGTATGATAGTAACAAAACACCCTTCCAACGTTGGGTTCGCCTCACCCTATTTTCTTCACCAAATATAACTACTAAATGATGACCACCGTTCTATTCCCTTGTTACCCCCGCTCGACCCAGCTACACTCTTATTACCTGAAAGGAATTGTGAAGCAAAAGGGTGAGCACAACTAGCTCAGTTAAGAATATCATGACTAAAGATAATTTAATTATCAATAGCCTTCATCAACAATAAATCAGAGATTTAGAACATATGGTAAATGATAAAAATTTCAATCATAGTTGCAGCGGAACGAGCAATCCATTAGAAGAGTCAAATAGACTATAAAGTCTATTATCTTCTCCATGTTAAAAATCCACCAACAATATTTTATCCATGTAACATCACTCAACAGTTCCTTTCCACAATCATATGAATAACTCATAATCATAATTGTGACTATAAATTTTTCTTCGCACCCAGGACGAAGAATATTTTCATCACCTGTCTTTACCTGAAACATCAAAGATCATGGTTATACCAAATCACAATTCCTGTTTATAATCATACTAACAAATCCATCTTTGCACTACGGGCCAAAGATATTCATCAACAAACCATCTTTGCACTACGGGCCAAAGATATTCATCAACAAACCATCTTTGCACTACGGGCCAAAGATATTCAACAACAGTTCATCTTTGCACTACAGGCCAAAGATATTCATCAACAGGCCATCTTTGCACTACATGCCAAAGATATTCATCAACAATTCATATTTACACTACAGGCCAAATATATTCATATCTCAAAGAAATATATAATCATTTCAGAATTTATATAAACAATAATTATAACCATGTTGATCAATTCACCTTTGCACTTAAGCTTAAGATATTCAATTATAAATTCAATGGTCATGATCATACCAGTCACAATTCAACTTTGCACTACAGGCCAAAGAGAACCCTAGTCATGATCATACCAATAATCTACCCATCTTTACATTCCAGTGAAAGAGAATTTCAACATCAGGGTTATAAAAATGTTATATATGATGATAAAAATAATATGATCAACATATAGTTTTAATCTCAAGAGTAATATTCGTAACTCATGAATAGTAACCCCGACACAAAAGATAGAAATTCTACAATAAAATTCATACCAATATTTCGGTATAATGATATTGAAAGAATAACATTACTTAAATTTATAAACAATTTATTTTAATTGTTTACACTTTACTAATTAATGCATTTAATCATCATAAAATGCCAACTCTTACAATTTCATCATCAATAACCAAAACCCTCATCAAAAATATGCATATACCTCATATAGGATTCTCAAGCCATAAAATCCTATTTTCCAATTTTTTTTCTTCACAAAACATATTTAATTCATTTACTCATAACTAGACCATTTTCATGAAAAATACCAAATCAGTTCTAAAAATATTTCTTTTCTGGGATTTAGCATAATATAGTCCAATATTGAACATATATTTTTCTCAGAATTTTTAAAACTCATTTACTATTTTTCATATGGCCAAAACCACCGAATATTTAGACATTTATCAAAAATTATACTTTTGTCCAAAAATTCTGAAATTTACAGAGTATACTTCTATCATATACATGTACTCCCAATAAAAATTTCATCAATTTTGGAGTTAACCACAAGGAATTATAAGCTGTTACTTTTAAAATAGTCTTTTCTCATAAAATTCATAACTCTCAATCTATACATCAAAAAATCACCATTTTTGGACACAATCAAGAAAACTCATCAAAATATCATTTTAAATTTTTTCAAAATTTTTGAAGATCAGAAAAATTACGAAACTGAAAATCATAACAACCCTTAAAATCCCTTAATATCCCTTACTATCCCTTACCTCAAAAGAGCAGTACTTCTGACTGGATATCGAATATGATGCTGAAGGAAACTTGCACTGATGAATAGAAACTCACAGAGTATCTAAATACTCACAAAATACACTCAATAATCTAGAGAGAGAAAGAGAGAAAACTTATGTTTCTGGTGTGTTTTTCAATTCTAACTTAGCCCTCTATTTATAGAAAAATTTTGGTAGGTTTGACCTGCAACCTGATGGCTTTACCTGCTACTATTCCCACCCACCACATTTAAAATATAATTCAGCACATTTCTTCATCAACCACAAGTGGGGCCCACCAATTCTAGAATTTTCCACCAAAATGATAAACTCCGAAAATTCAACAATTTCTGAACCAGTCATCTCGTAAAATTCATAACAAATCATACGTTCATTTTTAACGGTTCAAAATTTGTGGGCATATACTCAACTTATATATGTATAACATATCCAAAAATTACCACGATCCAACGGTCGGATTAAAAATTATAACCCCCGCAAAATATCTCAAAAACCCTAATTTTTAATACCTCCATTCCGACAAAAATACTGATAAAAACCTCAATATTAACTCCTTCATTTTTAACCACAAAAATATATCCCTCATTTATATCCACATAATATAAATATTTCCTTATCATATGAATCAATAATTAATTATTCACAAATAATATTACAGAATCACATTTATGACAACCAGGCCGTTCCCAGGAAAGAGGGGGCTTTCCAATAAGAATTTCTCCTTACTGGCGCGCAATTAGATGACCAAACCTCTCCTTAGACAGAACTTTCTAGACATTGCCAATAATGCTATCTAATAATATTATTCAAATAATATGAATTATTGATCTGATAATAGAAAATACTGTGCAGCAACAATTATTGAAACAAAAATAATATAAAATATCAACGCAACAATTATTGAATCAATAAAGTAAAATATTGAACAGTAATTACTGTAACAATTATTGAGTATTGCCTTCTTACGTAAGAATCAATAATTTCAAAAATACTGTGCAATACCGTGTGCTACTGTGCAATAACGCGTATTACTGTATTTTAACCACCGGGTATTTCAACAGTATTAACAGTAACAACTACGCCGTTATTTGTAAAAACTCAAATTTGTCATTTTCTTCACCCGACAGTTATTCTGTTATGGGGCCCACAAATGGCTGCGCCGTCGTACGAATATTCCCCGACAGAAAAGAATATTCCACGACCAAACGAATATTCCCCGACAACAATGATTATTTTATAACCACTTGCTTATTTTGAAAAAAATATTCGCATTTCACCCATAACTTTAAACTTTTATCAATTTAACCATTTACTGAATAGAAAAATTGAATACTTTTATTTCATAAAATTCGGGGTCTTACAATCTCCCCTCCTTATGAAATTTCGTCCCCGAAATTTACGTACCTGGTATTTCAAAGAATTGAGAATACCTTCCTTTCATTTCAGATTCCATCTTCCCTGTCATCATAATTTCTCCATTGCTCATCTCCTGTATTTCAAATATCATTCTAGAATACAGCTTCAAAACAAGGGTTAATTTAACAAATTAACATTTCACATCATATCCTGATAGTATGACTGACCAACAAATAAGCTTAGGTAGGACACACTAGCGAAGAATTTACTCGTCTCTCCCCTCCTAGTTGTATTCCCCGATCTCCGCCAGAGATCATATCCCTAAGCTCTGATACCACCTGTGACTCTCATGGTGCTTCAACCACAGCACCTCACAATGGTACCTATCAGTTTGCCACCGCAGAACGGCGTCCCCTACGGAGAGTCTGGCTTCGGTGCATCCCCCATCAACAGGAAGTCACCAGCGAGAGGCTCGGGGCTCTTTACTTATAGCTCTGATACCACCTGTGACAACCCCAAAATAGGTCCATTCCACCCAACCCATTCTGAGTCATCAAATACATGGTACAGAAAACAACTACAACTTTATTACAACAATTGTCGTGCAAAATACAACAACACATATGCTGTGAGTTTGGATACAAATATATACCAAATGTGACTCATGTTCCAACTGTGGACATCACCTCACAATAACACCTTACATAAAGGTATAGTCAAAAACTGTTTTAGAAATTAGAATCTTTGGGAAGTGCTCAAGGAAACCTTCGTACATGGGAGGCCACGCGTCTAGGTTATGATAGATATCATATGGCCACAGATTTATCCTTGGTTGACCCAATAGACCCCAAAGAAAAACGAGAAGATTACTATCATATTCTTCCCAATGGTGAGTCTTCTCTTGACTTATCATTATCTCCACTGTCTCTAATTGAGAATTATACTTCAAACAAACACCAAGATTATATAGGTAGTGCCCATAGATATACTCAGCAAGTGGATGAGCACAACCCTGTCTTATGATGACACGAGGTTGTATGTCATTAGACATCTTGTATGATAGTAACAAAACACCCTTCCAACGTTGGGTTCGCCTCACCCTATTTTCTTCACCAAATATAACTACTAAATGATGACCACCGTTCTATTCCCTTGTTACCCCCGCTCGACCCAGCTACACTCTTATTACCTGAAAGGAATTGTGAAGCAAAAGGGTGAGCACAACTAGCTCAGTAAAGAATATCATGACTAAAGATAATTTAATTATCAATAGCCTTCATCAACAATAAATCAGAGATTTAGAACATATGGTAAATGATAAAAATTTCAATCATAGTTGCAGCGGAACGAGCAATCCATTAGAAGAGTCAAATAGACTATAAAGTCTATTATCTTCTCCATGTTAAAAATCCACCAACAATATTTTATCCATGTAACATCACTCAACAGTTCCTTTCCACAATCATATGAATAACTCATAATCATAATTGTGACTATAAATTTTTCTTCGCACCCAGGACGAAGAATATTTTCATCACCTGTCTTTACCTGAAACATCAAAGATCATGGTTATACCAAATCACAATTCCTGTTTATAATCATACTAACAAATCCATCTTTGCACTACGGGCCAAAGATATTCATCAACAAACCATCTTTGCACTACGGGCCAAAGATATTCATCAACAAACCATCTTTGCACTACGGGCCAAAGATATTCAACAACAGTTCATCTTTGCACTACAGGCCAAAGATATTCATCAACAGGCCATCTTTGCACTACATGCCAAAGATATTCATCAACAATTCATATTTACACTACAGGCCAAATATATTCATATCTCAAAGAAATATATAATCATTTCAGAATTTATATAAACAATAATTATAACCATGTTGATCAATTCACCTTTGCACTTAAGCTTAAGATATTCAATTATAAATTCAATGGTCATGATCATACCAGTCACAATTCAACTTTGCACTACAGGCCAAAGAGAACCCTAGTCATGATCATACCAATAATCTACCCATCTTTACACTCCAGTGAAAGAGAATTTCAACATCAGGGTTATAAAAATGTTATATATGATGATAAAAATAATATGATCAACATATAGTTTTAATCTCAAGAGTAATATTCGTAACTCATGAATAGTAACCCCGACACAAAAGATAGAAATTCTACAATAAAATTCATACCAATATTTCGGTATAATGATATTGAAAGAATAACATTACTTAAATTTATAAACAATTTATTTTAATTGTTTACACTTTACTAATTAATGCATTTAATCATCATAAAATGCCAACTCTTACAATTTCATCATCAATAACCAAAACCCTCATAAAAAATATGCATATACCTCATATAGGATTCTCAAGCCATAAAATCCTATTTTCCAATTTTCTTTCTTCACAAAACATATTTAATTCATTACTCATAACTAGACCATTTTCATGAAAAATACCAAATCAGTTCTAAAAATATTTCTTTTCTGGGATTTAGCATAATATAGTCCAATATTGAACATATATTTTTCTCATAATTTTTAAAACTCATTTACTATTTTTCATATGGCCAAAACCACCGAATATGTAACGACCCCAAAATAGATCCATTCCATCCAACCTATTCTGAGTCGCCAAATACATGGTACAGAAAACAACTATAACTTTATTACAACAATTGTCGTGCAAAATACAACAACACATATGCTGTGAGTTTGGATACAAATATATACCAAATGTGACTCATGTTCCAACCGTGGACATCACCTCACAATGACACCTTACATAAAGGTATAGTCAAAAACTGTTTTAGAAATTAGAATCTTTGGGAAGTGCTCAAGGAAACCTTCGTACATGGGAGGCCACGCGTCTAGGTTATGATAGATATCATATGGCCACAGAATTATCCTTGGTTGACCCAATAGACCCCAAAGAAAAACGAGAAGATTACTATCATATTCTTCCCAATGGTGAGTCTTCTCTTGACTTATCATTATCTCCACTGTCTCTAATTGAGAATTATACTTCAAACAAACACCAAGATTATATAGGTAGTGCCCATAGATATACTCAGCAAGTGGATGAGCACAACCCTGTCCTATGATGACACGAGGTTGTATGTCATTAGACATCTTGTATGATAGTGACAAAACACCCTTCCAACGTTGGGTTCGCCTCACCCTATTTTCTTCACCAAATATAACTACTAAATGATGACCACCGTTCTATTCCCTTGTTACCCCCGCTCGACCCAGCTACACTCTTATTACCTGAAAGGAATTGTGAAGCAAAAGGGTGAGCACAACTAGCTCAGTAAAGAATATCATGACTAAAGATAATTCAATTATCAATAGCCTTCATCAACAATAAATCAGAGATTTAGAACATATGGTAAATGATAAAAATTTCAACCATAGTTGCAGCGGAACAAGCAATCCATTAGAAGAGTCAAATAGACTATAAAGTCTATTATCTTCTCCATGTTAAAAATCCACCAACAATGTTTTATCCCTGTAACATCAATCAACAATTCTGGTCCACAATCATATGAATAACTCATAATCATAACTGTAGTTCTAAATTCCTCTTCTCATCCAGGACGAAGATAATTTTCATCACCTATCTTTACCTGAAACATCAAAGATCATGGTTATACCAAATCACATTTCCTGTTCATAATCATACTAATAACTTCATCTTTGCACTACGGCCAAAGATATTCATTTGTATCAATCACAGTTGGTCATGTTTATCTCAACATCTGTTCATCTTTGCACTACTGGCCAAAGATATTCAACATGTCATCTTTGCACTACGGGCCAAAGATATTCATCAACAATTCATCTTTGCACTACAGGCCAAATATATTAATATCTCAAAGAAATATATAATCATTTCAGAATTTATATAAACAATAATTATAACCATGTTGATCAATTCACCTTTGCACTTAAGCTAAAGATATTCAATTATAAATTCAATGGTCATGATCATACCAGTCACAATTCAACTTTGCACTACTGGCCAAAGAGAACCCATAGTCATGATCATACCAATAATTTACCCATCTTTACACTCAAGTGAAAGAGAATTTCAACATCAAGGTTATAAAAATGTTATATATGATAATAAAAACAATATGATCAAAACATGGATTTAATTTCAAGAGTAATATTCATCAATCAACTATAATTTGGTTAGAAAAAGAAACCAATTTTATCGTGAATAGTAACTCGTGAATAGTAACTCATGAATAGTAACCCGACATGAAAAGTAACTCATGAATAGTAACCCCGACATGAAAAAGGTAGAAATTCCACAATAATATGCATACCAATATTTCGGTATAATGATATTGAAAGAATAATATTCTTAAGCTTATAAACAATTTATTTTAATTGTTTACACTTTACTAATTAATGCATTTAATCATCATAAAATGCCAACTCTTAAGATTTCATCATCAATAACCAAAACCCTCATCAAAAATCTGCATATACCTCATATATAGGATTCTCAAGCCATAAAATCCTATTTTCCAATTTTCTTACTTCACATAACATATTTAATTCATTTCTCATAACTAGACTATTTTCATGAAAAATACCAAATCAGTTCCAAAAATATTTCTTTTCTGGAATTTAGCATAATATAGTCCCATAGTGAACATATATTTTTCTCAGAATTTTTAAAAGTCATTTACTATTTTTCATATGGCCAAAATAGCCGAATATTTAGACATTTATCAAAAATTGTACTTTTGTCTAAAAATTCTGAAATTTACAGAGTATACTTCTATCATATACATGTACTCCCAATAAAAATTTCATCAATTTTGGAGTTAACCACAAGGAATTATAAGCTGTTACTTTTAAAATAGTCTTTTCTCATAAAATTCATAACTCTCAATCTATACATCCAAAAATCACCATTTTTGGACACAATCAAGAAAACTCATCAAAATATCATTTCAAATTTTTCCAGAATTTTTGAAGATCAGAAAAATTACGAAACTGAAAATCATAACAACCCTTAAAATCCCTTACTATCCCTTACTATCCCTTACAATCCCTTACAATCCCTTACCTCAAAAGAGCAGTACTTCTGACTGGATATCGGATATGATGCTGAAGGAAACTTGCACTGATGAATAGCAACTCACCAAGTATCTAAAAACTCACAAAATATGCTTCATAATATAGAGAGAGAAAGAGAGAAAGCTTATGTTTCTGGTGTGATTTTCAATTCTAACTTAGCCCTCTATTTATAGGAAAATTTTGGTAGGTTTGACCTGCAACCTGATGGCTTTACCTGCTACTATTCCCACCCACCACATTTGAAATATAATTCAGCACATTTCTTCACCAACCACAAGTGGGGCCCACCAATTCTAGAATTTTCCACCAAAATGATAAACTCCGAAAATTCAACAATTTCTGAACCAGTCATCTCGTAAAATTCATAATAAATCATACGTTCATTTTTAACGGTTCAAAATTTGTGGACATATACTCAACTTATATATGTATAACATATCCAAAAATTACCACGATCCAACGGTCGGATTAAAAATTATAACCCCCGCAAAATATCTCAAAAACCCTGATTTTTAATACCTCCATTCCGACAAAAATACGGATAAAAATCTCAACATTAACTCCTTCATTTTTAACCACAAAAATATATCCCTCATTTATATCCACATAAAATAAATATTTTCTTATCATATGAATCAATAATTAATTATTCACAAATAATATTACAGAATCACATTTATGACAACCAGGCCGTTCCCAGGAAAGAGGGGGCTTTCCAATAAGGATTTTTCCTTACTGGCGCGCAATTAGATGACCAAACCTCTCCTTAGACAGAACTTTCTAGACATTGCCAATAATGTTATCTAATAATATTATTCAAATAATATGAATTATTGATCTGATAATGGGAAATACTGTGCAGCAACAATTATTGAACAACAATAATATAAAATTTCAACGTAGCAATTATTGAATCAATAAAATAAAATATTGAACAGTAATTACTGTAACAATTATTGAGTAGTGCCTTCTTACGTAAGAATCAATAATTTCAAAAATACTATGCAAAACCGTGTGCTACTGTGCAATAACGCGTATTACTGTATTTTAACCACCGGGTATTCCAACAGTGTTAACGGTAACAACTACGCCGTTATTTGTAAAAACTCAAATTTGTCGTTTTCTTCACCCGACAGTTATTCGTTATGGGGCCCACAAATAGCTGCGCCGTCGTACGAATATTCCCCGACAGAAAAAATATTCCACGACCAATCGAATATTCCCCGACAACAATGATTATTTTATAACCACTTTGTATTTTGAAAAAAAAATCATATATCACCCTTAACTTTAACATTTATCAATTTAACCATTTACTGAATAGTAATTATAAGAAAAATTGAATACTTTTATTTCATAAAATTCGGGGTCTTACAATCTCCCCTCCTTATGAAATTTCGTCCCCGAAATTTACGTACCTGGTATTTCAAAGAGTTGAGAATACCTTCCTTTCATTTCAAATTCCATCTTCTCTGTCATCATAATTTCTCCATTGCTCATCTCCTGTATTTCAAATAACATTCTAGAATACAGCTTCAAAACAAGTGTTAATTTAACAAATTAACATATCACATAATATCCCGATATTATGACTGACCAACAAATAAGCTTAGGTAGGACACACTAGCGAAGGATTTACTCATCTCTCCCCTCCTAGTTGTATTCCCCGATCTCCGCCAGAGATCATATCCCCAAGCTCTGATACCAAATGTAACTCTGGACACCAACCTATGTCAGCACCTTACATTGATACCTATCAGTTTGCCACCGCAGAACGGCGTCCCCTACGGAGAGTCTGGCTTCGGTGCATCCCCCATCAACAGGAAGTCACCAGCGAGAGGCTCGGGGCTCTTTACTTATAGCTCTGATACCAAATGTAACGACCCCAAAATAGATCCATTCCATCCAACCTATTCTGAGTCGCCAAATACATGGTACAGAAAACAACTACAACTTTATTACAACAATTGTCGTGCAAAATACAACAACACATATGCTGTGAGTTTGGATACAAATATATACCAAATGTGACTCATGTTCCAACCGTGGACATCACCTCACAATGACACCTTACATAAAGGTATAGTCAAAAATTTTTAGAAATTAGAATCTTTGGGAAGTGCTCAAGGAAACCTTCGTACATGGGAGGCCACGCGTCTAGGTTATGATAGATATCATATGGCCACAGAATTATCCTTGGTTGACCCAATAGACCCCAAAGAAAAACGAGAAGATTACTATCATATTCTTCCCAATGGTGAGTCTTCTCTTGACTTATCATTATCTCCACTGTCTCTAATTGAGAATTATACTTCAAACAAACACCAAGATTATATAGGTAGTGCCCATAGATATACTCAGCAAGTGGATGAGCACAACCCTGTCCTATGATGACACGAGGTTGTATGTCATTAGACATCTTGTATGATAGTGACAAAACACCCTTCCAACGTTGGGTTCGCCTCACCCTATTTTCTTCACCAAATATAACTACTAAATGATGACCACCGTTCTATTCCCTTGTTACCCCCGCTCGACCCAGCTACACTCTTATTACCTGAAAGGAATTGTGAAGCAAAAGGGTGAGCACAACTAGCTCAGTAAAGAATATCATGACTAAAGATAATTCAATTATCAATAGCCTTCATCAACAATAAATCAGAGATTTAGAACATATGGTAAATGATAAAAATTTCAACCATAGTTGCAGCGGAACGAGCAATCCATTAGAAGAGTCAAATAGACTATAAAGTCTATTATCTTCTCCATGTTAAAAATCCATCAACAATGTTTTATCCCTGTAACATCAATCAACAATTCTGGTCCACAATCATATGAATAACTCATAATCATAACTGTAGTTCTAAATTCCTCTTCTCATCCAGGACGAAGATAATTTTTATCACCCATCTTTACCTGAAACATCAAAGATCATGGTTATACCAAATCACATTTCCTGTTCATAATCATACTAATAACTTCATCTTTGCACTACGGCCAAAGATATTCATTTGTATCACCAGTTGGTCATGTTTATCTCAACATCTGTTCATCTTTGCACTACTGGCCAAAGATATTCAACATGTCATCTTTGCACTACGGGCCAAAGATATTCATCAACAATTCATCTTTGCACTACAGGCCAAAGATATTAATATCTCAAAGAAATATATAATCATTTCAGAATTTATATAAACAATAATTATAACCATGTTGATCATTTCACCTTTGCACTTAAGCTAAAGATATTCACTTATAAATTCAATGGTCATGATCATACCAGTCACAATTCAACTTTGCACAAGGCCAAAGAGAACCCTAGTCATGATCATACCAATAATTTACCCATCTTTACACTCAAGTGAAAGAGAATTTCAACATCAAGGTTATAAAAATGTTATATATGATAATAAAAACAATATGATCAAAACATGGATTTAATTTCAAGAGCAATATTCATCAATCAACTATAATTTGGTTAGAAAAAGAAACCAATTTTTATCGTGAATAGTAACTCGTGAATAGTAACTCATGAATAGTAACCCCGACATGAAAAATGTAACTCATGAATAGTAACCCCGACATGAAAAAGGTAGAAATTCCACAATAATATACATACCAATATTTCGGTATAATGATATTGAAAGAATAATATTCTTAAGCTTATAAACAATTTATTTAAATTGTTTACACTTTACAAATTAATGCATTTAATCATCATAAAACGCCAACTCTTAAGATTTCATCATCAATAACCAAAACCCTCATCAAAAATCTGCATATACCTCATATAGGATTCTCAAGCCATAAAATCCTATTTTCCAATTTTCTTACTTCACATAACATATTTAATTCATTTTCTCATAACTAGACTATTTTCATGAAAAATACCAAATCCGTTCCAAAAATATTTCTTTTCTGGAATTTAGCATAATATAGTCCCATAGTGAACATATATTTTTCTCAGAATTTTTAAAAGTCATTTACTATTTTTCATATGGCCAAAATAGCCGAATATTTAGACATTTATCAAAAATTGTACTTTTGTCTAAAAATTCTGAAATTTACAGAGTATACTTCTATCATATACATGTACTCCCAATAAAAATTTCATCAATTTTGGAGTTAACCACAAGGAATTATAAGCTGTTACTTTTAAAATAGTCTTTTCTCATAAAATTCATAACTCTCAATCTATACATCCAAAAATCACCATTTTTGGACACAATCAAGAAAACTCATCAAAATATCATTTCAAATTTTTCCAGAATTTTTGAAGATCAGAAAAATTACGAAACTGAAAATCATAACAACCCTTAAAATCCCTTACTATCCCTTACTATCCCTTACAATCCCTTACAATCCCTTACCTCAAAAGAGCAGTACTTCTGACTGGATATCGGATATGATGCTGAAGGAAACTTGCACTGATGAATAGCAACTCACCAAGTATCTAAAAACTCACAAAATATGCTTCATAATATAGAGAGAGAAAGAGAGAAAGCTTATGTTTCTGGTGTGATTTTTAATTCTAACTTAGCCCTCTATTTATAGGAAAATTTTGGTAGGTTTGACCTGCAACCTGATGGCTTTACCTGCTACTATTCCCACCCACCACATTTGAAATATAATTCAGCACATTTCTTCACCAACCACAAGTGGGGCCCACCAATTCTAGAATTTTCCACCAAAATGATAAACTCCAAAAATTCAACAATTTCTGAACCAGTCATCTCGTAAAATTCATAATAAATCATACGTTCATTTTTAACGGTTCAAAATTTGTGGACATATACTCAACTTATATATGTATAACATATCCAAAAATTACCACGATCCAACGGTCGGATTAAAAATTATAACCCCCGCAAAATATCTCAAAAACCCTGATTTTTAATACCTCCATTCCGACAAAAATACGGATAAAAATCTCAACATTAACTCCTTCATTTTTAACCACAAAAATATATCCCTCATTTATATCCACATAAAATAAATATTTTCTTATCATATGAATCAATAATTAATTATTCACAAATAATATTACAGAATCACATTTATGACAACCAGGCCGTTCCCAGGAAAGAGGGGGCTTTTCAATAAGGATTTTTCCTTACTGGCGCGCAATTAGATGACCAAACCTCTCCTTAGACAGAATTTTCTAGACATTGCCAATAATGTTATCTAATAATATTATTCAAATAATATGAATTATTGATCTGATAATAGGAAATACTGTGCAGCAACAATTATTGAACAACAATAATATAAAATTTCAACGTAGCAATTATTGAATCAATAAAATAAAATATTGAACAGTAATTACTGTAACAATTATTGAGTAGTGCCTTCTTACGTAAGAATCAATAATTTCAAAAATACTATGCAATACTGTGTGCTACTGTGCAATAACGCGTATTACTGTATTTTAACCACCGGGTATTCCAACAGTGTTAACGGTAACAACTACGCCGTTATTTGTAAAAACTCAAATTTGTCATTTTCTTCACCCGACAGTTATTCGTTATGGGGCCCACAAATAGCTGTGCCGTCGTACGAATATTCCCCGACAGAAAAATATTCCACGACCAAACGAATATTCCCCGACAACAATGATTATTTTATAACCACTTGTGTATTTTGAAAAAAAATCATATATCACCCTTAACTTTAACATTTATCAATTTAACCATTTACTGAATAGTAATTATAAGAAAAATTGAATACTTTTATTTCATAAAATTCGGGGTCTTACAGAATATTTAGACATTTATCAAAAATTATACTTTTGTCCAAAAATTCTGAAATTTACAGAGTATACTTCTATCATATACATGTACTCCCAATAAAAATTTCATCAATTTTGGAGTTAACCACAAGGAATTATAAGCTGTTACTTTTAAAATAGTCTTTTCTCATAAAATTCATAACTCTCAATCTATACATCCAAAAATCACCATTTTTGGACACAATCAAGAAATCATCAAAATATCATTTTAAATTTTTTCAGAATTTTTGAAGATCAGAAAAATTACGAAACTGAAAATCATAACAACCCTTAAAATCCCTTAATATCCCTTACTATCCCTTACCTCAAAAGAGCAGTACTTCTGACTGGATATCGAATATGATGCTGAAGGAAACTTGCACTGATGAATAGAAACTCACAGAGTATCTAAATACTCACAAAATACACTCAATAATCTAGAGAGAGAAAGAGAGAAAACTTATGTTTCTGGTGTGTTTTTCAATTCTAACTTAGCCCTCTATTTATAGAAAAATTTTGGTAGGTTTGACCTGCAACCTGATGGCTTTACCTGCTACTATTCCCACCCACCACATTTAAAATATAATTCAGCACATTTCTTCATCAACCACAAGTGGGGCCCACCAATTCTAGAATTTTCCACCAAAATGATAAACTCCGAAAATTCAACAATTTCTGAACCAGTCATCTCGTAAAATTCATAACAAATCATACGTTCATTTTTAACGGTTCAAAATTTGTGGGCATATACTCAACTTATATATGTATAACATATCCAAAAATTACCACGATCCAACGGTCGGATTAAAAATTATAACCCCCGCAAAATATCTCAAAAACCCTAATTTTTAATACCTCCATTTCGATAAAAATACTGATAAAACACCTCAACATTAACTCCTTCATTTTTAACCACAAAAATATATCCCTCATTTATATCCACATAAAATAAATATTTCCTTATCATATGAATCAATAATTAATTATTCACAAATAATATTACAGAATCACATTTATGACAACCAGGCCGTTCCCAGGAAAGAGGGGGCTTTCCAATAAGGATTTCTCCTTACTGGCGCGCAATTAGATGACCAAACCTCTCCTTAGACAGAACTTTCTAGACATTGTCAATAATGCTATCTAATAATACTATTCAAATAATATGAATTATTGATCTGATAATGGGAAATACTGTGCAGCAACAATTATTGAACAACAATAATACAAAATTTCAACGTAGTAATTATTGAATCAATAAAATAAAATATTGAACAGTAATTACTGTAACAATTATTGAGTAATGTCTTCTTACGTAAGAATCAATAATTTCAAAAATACTGTGCAATACCGTGTGCTACTGTGCAATAACGCGTATTACTGTATTTTAACCACCGGGTATTTCAACAGTATTAACAGTAACAACTACGCCGTTATTTGTAAAAACTCAAATTTGTCATTTTCTTCACCCAACAGTTATTCTGTTATGGGGCCCACAAATGGCTGCGCCGTCGTACGAATATTCCCCGACAGAAAAGAATATTCCACGACCAAACGAATATTCCCCGACAACAATGATTATTTTATAACCACTTGCTTATTTTGAAAAAAATATTCACATTTCACCCATAACTTTAAACTTTTATCAATTTAACCATTTACTGAATAGAAAAATTGAATACTTTTATTTCATAAAATTCGGGGTCTTACAAAGTACTTATTTGTCAGGGAAAGAGTTGAAGATCAAAACGTTGTATATTAGTACGCATGATATGTTAGCGGATTCACTTACGAAAGGCTTACCACCCAAGCTCTTTTTAGAGCATGTTGTCGGCATGGGTTTAACTGGTAGTCTTAATTAGTAAGTTATTTTGATGTAAGACAACAATTTTGAGCTCGTTGTTTTGAACTTCACATTATGTTTATGGTTTGTTATTCTCTTTATTGTGCACACTTGAGAACTTATGAGCAAGCGGTACGGTAATGTTTTGGACCATATGAATGAGTTTAATCTATTACCACTTATGTAAACTCTATTCATACCTGTTATGCTTAATGTTAATCTTTGTTTTAATAAAAGTACTAATTGTGTAACTAATGGGGATCTTGTGTTAATAGTGACACAAAGATTGTATTAATTCGCATTAGTGTTTTTTATTTAAACAAGATGTAGACATTAAATTAATACTTGGCCAAATTAATGATTGTAAACGTTATGTTTTGTATATAAATAGTATTTCGGCCAAGTGGGAGAATGTTAGAATATTTTATTCCTTATGTGGCCTTTACTATTTATGTAATTATTGGGCTTACATATTGTATTAATTTAATAACTTTATTTATGAGTTTGGTAATTAATTATGTGGCCCATAAATATTATTACTAATATTAATTTGGCATAATGAGCCCTAGGGTTTCATAATCTTGATGGACGATTTTGACCCTTAGCTATTATATAAATAAAACAGTTAGGGTTTGGTCCAGTTGTCGTCTCAAGAATTTTATATACACACCTATACATCCATCCTAAGATTGAGAGAGACAATTGAAGACCTTCACCCTTAAGCGCAGTGAAAGCGTGATACATACGAGATGACTTCTCTCAATTCATGTAAGTACTCAATATTATGATTAATTGATTCTATTTTATTCTATGCAATAACACGTTCCTGTATAATTTATTCAACAATGTGATCCTTGCTCCTATTGGTTTGTCTTTTGATTATATATATATATATATATATATATATATATATATATTATATATATATATATATATATATATTATATTATTGTTACTTTCAAATACCTTAACTATTTATTAATGCTAATATATATATAGTGATGTCCTCTTTTGAATACTAGAATTTAATTTTCGTTATTGATGATGTTCATTAAAAGGATTGATCATGATGTTAAATTTCAATCATCTTAATTATTCATATAATTACCTCTTTTTTTTTTAATAAAAAGAGTTCCATTTACAAACTTTATACAATAAATTTTAATATATAGATTATAAAGCCTCCATGAGCCTTCCCGCATAAGTTTGGTTATTTTGTCACCTTTTTTTTTTACCTCTTTTGCCCCTACAACTATTTTGTCTTTTTAATATTAATTTTTTATATATTTCTATTTACTCTCTTTTAAATCTTATAAAAATTCTATTTTAATTAACATAATTTACACGTACCGCGCGTGTGACTATCACTTGTTTTTATAAGCCAAACTTGTCGCAACCAGTTGTATGTAGTTACCACAATCACTTGGTTTTTCTAAAACTCAATAAAACCTAGTTTTGTTTAGTGTTTACTATATTTGGGAAATTACAAAATAGTCATTGTTGGGCCATAATATTTTCACCATTGGGCCAGATCGAATAGAGTTCCCCCTTAGATATTGATATCTTTTACGTTGGACCGGATTGATTGGGCTCATTTCTTAAGTTATATTTATTGTGTCTTAAATGTATTGGGCCTTTGATTTATGGCTGATCCATTAGGCAAATAATATCTAAATATCTATCTTTGACCGGTAATGATGAAAAAGTATGACAGTTGACTGTTATTTCTGCCATACATTAATGTGGATGGATTCTTAGCCGGCCGAGGTGGAAAACAGTGACTGAAAGTAGTGTGTGTGTTGCCTACATTCAGTTGAGGTGACTAGGAGTGGGGAACTGTGCTAGTGGAGAGTGGGTGCGCGAAAAACTGGACAGAGTGTATATGAGCAAAGATCACACATAAAGAAAAAGGTAACTTATATTTTATCTCCCTCGCTAGACACTAGATATTTTTATCCTCCATTGTTGACCTTGTGATCGCCTGTACTGACTCTCACGTCGGAGCTATCCCCCGACGGTCAAGCCGTTAAGATTTTGGTGTTGACTGTGTTTATTGTGCAGGATTATAGCGTCTTACGTGAATGGGACGTGGAAGAAGATCTTGGCGTTAATATTGGCGCTAAAAGGAGGGCTGAGTTCTAGTGTCCTTGAAGTTTTCAATCACAAACTATACTTGTTCTACGTTGGAATCCATGGTGAAGAGTAGAGCAGATACTCCAGAGGGATAGCTGATGGCTGTAAGCACGTCTACACCACGGATATCAGTTAAGGATCGTCTGGGTCCTACTAACAGTGCTCATGCCAGTACGGCCTCCAAACGTGCGTCAGAAGGTTCTCGTTCGAGAGCCATGGGGAATGTTAAGAGAAGATTGGTTTTCACTGCCGAAAAAGGGCCTGATCATGGTCGGAAACGGGTAGAAGGCACACCGCCTAGAACCTGACACCGAAATGATCCGGAGGATAAGGTCTCTAAGTTGGCCAAGATGGCGGACGAAGCAGACAGGGCTATGGAGGTACTTATAAAGCAGAGACAAGATATAATCGAGCAGATGCTTCGGATGGCGGAGTTAAGAGACGAAGCGTCTAGTTATGTTCAATCCGAAGAGCATGGGCACAGGAGAGGAAAGGAGCCTGCCCATTCGGGTCGTGAATCTCGGGGCCAACCTCGTGAACGAAGAAGATCAAGAAGCCCTACTCCCCAAAATCGAAGAGGGCACACCGCCCTATCGGTTCTAAAGAGCAGGGTCGAAGCAGACAGAGGGGCAGGTCCAGAGAATATACTCCTGAGAATACAAAGAAAGCATTCTGCCTTGTCATTCTCGTCACAGCGACAAAACACCACGACGAAGCAGGTCCAGAAGTCGCACACCCGAGGGTCCCCTGAGGGCACACCGCTCTGGGGACGCTCATCGTCAGAAAAGTCCCTCGAAGGTGGGGAGTTCTATTGAAAAAGGTCGGTCTACTCAAAAGAGAAGGGAGTCGCCGAAAAAAGAAGTTTTGACACAACCAGAAGGAGTAGAATTTCTGGTCAAGGAAGTAAAAGAGCTTCGAAAATAGCTTGCCGAAGTCTAACAGATGAAAGATACTTCGGGAAAGAAGGCTTCTCTTTTTTTCGCAGAGATTCTTAAGGAGAAAGCTGACCCCACCAAAAAGTTACCCCACATGGAAAGCTATAACGGATCTGGAGACCCTTATGACCACAGTCAGGCGTTTGACAGATTGATGGACTACTATGACTTTAGCGATGCAGCTAAGTGTCACACCTTTGTTACGACGCTTCGGAGAGGCGTCAGGCAGTGGATCGGGATGTTGCCTTCAGACTCAGTATCGTAATGGACAGATTTATGCAGTAAATTTCATGCTCGTTTCGGGAGCAACAAGAGGAGGGGTAAACCAACCGGCTCATTGGCTCAGGTTCGACAATATTCGAATGAGTCTTTAAGCCAATACGTTAAGAGATTCCGAGAAGCAGTTGGCCAAGTGACCTACCTTAATGATCTTCAAGCAGTGGTTTATTTCAGAACGGGTTGGATTTGGTGAAATCAGAGAAATTGGTGAAGAAGTTGATGTTTCACCATTCGAAGAGTCTTGCTGAAGCCTTCGATAAAGCAGAAGGCTATATCGTGGTAGAGGAGACCATGAATAGTCTCAAGCGTCCTTCTTCGAATCGGCTTAAGGAGATAGATCGGGATAGAACAGACGGGGGCTAGAAGAAAAGTGAAGGGAATAAAGACCGCTATGATGGTGGGTCAAAGAAATACAATAACAACTGGAGACAGGGGAAGGTCGTTCATCTGTCCTAGCCCAAAGAGTTAATAGGACGTACACTGCACTCAATAGTGATAGAGCTGTAATCCTGGACCAAATCAAAAATCAACCTATCTTCGAACCACCTCGAGATAACATTAAGCCTGAAATAGGTAATGCTCATAAATATTGTGACTATCACCAAGCTTCGGGTCATGATACAAATGATTGTGCTAGTCTGAAGGACTTCATCGAGAGAAAGTGTAAGACCCCAAATTATTAATAAATGAAATTTAAATTCCCTCTATTTATTATTTTGAAATAGTAAGTGTTAAATTGATTAATGAGGTTAGTTATGGGTAAAATGCGTAAATATTTTAAATAAGCAAGTGGTTATAAAATATTCATTGTTGTCGGGGAATATTCGTTTGGTCGTGGAATATTCTTCCTGTCGGGGAATATTCGTACGACGGCGCAGTCTTTTGTGGGCCCCACAACGGAAAGCGATTGGATGAAGAAAACGACAAGTATATGTTTTTTATTAATAACGGCGTAGTTGTTACCGTTAATACTGTTGGAATACCCGGTGGTTAAAACACAGTAATACGCGTTGTTACACAGTAGCACACTGTATTGCACCAATTATTGATTCTTACGTAAGAAGGCACTACTCAATAATGGTTACAGTAATTACTGTTCAGTATTTTATTTTATTGATTCAATAATTGCTGCGTTGATATTTTATATTACTGTTGTTTCAATAATTGTCACTACACAGTATTTCCCATTATCAGATCAATAATTCATATTATTTGAATAATATTATTAGATAACATTATTGGCAATGTCTAGAAAGTTCTGTCTAAGGAGAGGTTTGGTCATCTAATTGCGCGCCAGTAAGGAGAAATCCTTATTGGAAAGCCCCCTCTTTCCTGGGAACGGCCTGGTTGTCATAAATGTGATTCTGTAATATTATTTGTAAATAATTAATTATTGATTCATATGATAAGGAAATATTTATTTTTGTGGATATAAATGAGGGATATATTTTTGTGGTTAAAAATGAAGGAGTTAATGTTGAGGTTTTTATCAGTATTTTTGTCGGAATGGAGGTATTAAAAATCAGGGTTTTTGAGATATTTTGCGGGAGTTATAATTTTTAATCCGACCGTTGGATCGTGGTAATTTTTGGATATGTTATACATATATAAGTTGAGTATATGTCCACAAATTTTGAACCGTTAAAAATGAACGTATGATTTATTATGAATTTTACGAGATGACTGGTTCAGAAATTGTTGAATTTTCGGAGTTAATCATTTTGGTAGAAAATTCTAGAATTGGTGGGCCCCACTCTTGGTTGGTGAAGAAATGTGCTGAGATTTTTATTCAAATGTGGTGGGTGGGAATAGTAGCAGGTAAAGCCATCAGGTTGCAGGTTAAGTCTGCTTCGGCGTGCTAACATTTTCCTATAAATAGAGGGCTAAGTTAGAATTGAAAATCACACCA
Source organism: Panax notoginseng (assembly GCA_016801055.1). NCBI lineage: Eukaryota > Viridiplantae > Streptophyta > Magnoliopsida > Apiales > Araliaceae > Panax > Panax notoginseng. The sequence goes on along the minus strand of CM029013.1, from coordinate 16,069,471 downwards.
GAAACAAGTTTTCTCTCTTTCTCTCTCTAGATTATTGAGTGTATTTTGTGAGTATTTAGATACTTTGAGAGTTTCTATTCATCAGAGCAAGTGTCTTTCAGCCTTATACCGGTATTCCGACCAGAAGTACTGTCTGTACGAGGTAAGGGATGTTATTTTATTCAAAAATGATATTATTTCTTCAATATCATTATGCCGAAATATTGGTTGGAAATTTTTATCAAATTTGGAACTTTTCACGTCGGGGTTACTATTCATGAGTTACTATTCACGAGTTACTATTCACGAGTTACTATTCACCGAAAAATAAAATTTCTTCTTTTCGTCCAAAATATCTATTCTGGGTACTAGCTTTGATTGTATCCATGTTTTGATCATTCTTGAATTCTACTTCACTATGAATAATTATAAGGTATTTTTGGACATGAATAAATCGAAATACGAATCCTTAATATTTGTTATTTTGTTTCACTGGATTCGTTTTCTTTAAGATATTTTTCATCATCCTCAGTCCTAAATGATGATATTACTGAATATCTTTGGCCGTAGTGCAAAGATGAATGATTAACTGATGAATATCTTTGGCCCGTAGTGCAAAGATGAACAGGTGTTGAGATGAACATGACCGACTGGTGATACAAATGAATATCTTTGGCCTGTAGTGCAAAGATGAATATTTGATTAAAGATGGTTATTGATTGTTGTTACAGGGATAAAATATTGATGATGGACTTTTAAATCTTAGAAGATAGTAGAACTCATTCTCTACTTGACTCTTCTAATGGTTTGCTGTTTCCGCTGCAGTTATTGATTTAAAACTTGTTGTCTATTGTATTCTATTAGATTTTTCCCTGTTGAAGACTAACGATAATTTGTTCTGTATTATCTTAGTCATAATGTTCTTTACTGGGCTAGTTGAGCTCACCCTTTTCCTTTTTGTTCCATTTTTCTCAGGAGGCGAGAATGTAGCGAGTACTAGTCGGGGTATGGAATGATGGTTCTAGAAGTTACTTTAGTAGTCCTCACTATTTTTGTGAAATAATGTATCAATAATTGTAATGAGGGCTTATTTGAGTGTGGATATTGTCTAAATGACAATATTTGTATTTAAACTCACAGTTCTTGTGTTGTAATAATAAAGATGTAGTTGTTTCTGTACCATGTATTTTGGCGACTCAGAATGGGTGTTGTATACCTATTTTGGGGGCGTCACAGTTGGTATCAGAGCTTAGGGATATGATCTCTGGCGGAGATCGGGGAATAGAACTAGGAGGGGAGAGACGAATCCTTCGCTAGTGTGTCCTACCTAAGCTTATTTATTGGTCAGTCATAATATAGGGGTATTATGTGATTTGTTAATTTATTTAATTAACCCTTGTTTTATGGCAGTATTTGAGAATGTCGACTGAGAATGTTAATAGTGGAGTAAATGAGACCGTGGAGACACCGGTGCTTACCAACGAGGAGAACGTGCAACAGGCTGGCAATGTTCCTCCTGTGAACAACACCAATGAGCAGATGATGAACGATGGAATGTTTAGAAGTTTTTTGCAATTCATGCAAAACCAGACAAGGGAGACTCGTGTTCAAAATACAGGAGGAAATGATAGCAATTCACGGTTTGTCACAGCCAAACAGTTCAAAGAATTGGGACCACCAGAATTTAAGGGAAAGCCGGATCCGATCATGGCGGAAACGTGGGTCAAGCAAATTACCAAGATATTCGATGTCTTGGGATGCACGGAGGAACAGAAGGTTCCATTCGCCACCTTTATGTTCCGTGGCGAGGCAGATTACTGGTGGGAGTCTGTGAAGCGTACCCATCCAACCGCACTCAGCATGTCTTGGGAGACATTTCAAAAACTGTTCAATGACAAGTACTTTCCTGAAAGTATTCGTCATATGAAGGAGGTAGAGTTTATTAGACTAGAGCAGAATAATATGACGGTATCTCAGTACGAGGCAAAGTTTGCAGAGTTGTCCAGGTTTGCACCTCATTTGGTGGAGAATGAGGAACGTATGACGAGGATGTTTCTGAGAGGTTTGAAACCCGGCATACGTCAATATCTCATTTCTCATAAATTTTCTCTCTATTCAGATGTTGTCAACAGGGCTCAATTATTAGAGCGAGATAACGAGTACGGTCAACTGAGGGATCACAACCAGGATCATATCGGTGACAGCAGTCATCAGAACAATGATAACCAGCGGAGAAAGAAAAATACAGACAAGAACGGCAACCACTCTGGTGGTAATCGTGGCTATGAAAATAGAAGAAGCGAGTCGGGAGGAGATTTTAAAAAGAGGAGATTCAACAATGACAATACGAAGACGTCAGCACCAACAGCAATTGGTTCCAAGGGAGGAGAACGACCACCGGTTATATGCTATAAGTGCGGAAAAGAAGGACATATCAGCCCAAACTGCCCACAACAGTTTAAGGTATGTTATAATTGTGGAAAGGAAGGACATATCGCTCGAGATTGCACTGTAGCAAAACCAAGTCCAGCGGGGATGGTGACTCAAAAAGCTGTCCCAGAAAAGATAAAGTCAACGGTTCCTGGAAGAGCGTTTGTCGTGACTGGTCAACATGCGAGGAACCCAAACGAGGTGATCACGGGTAAGCTAATCATAAATTCATGCGAAGTTTATACCTTATTAGATACCGGTTCTACCCATTCTTTTATCTCTCCTGCTTGTGCTCAACGTTTAAACTTGACTCCGGAGAAGTTAGACTTTGATTTATCTGTGGAGACTCCGTTAGGAGAAACTTTCATCACATCCACTGTTTATAAATCTTGTGTGATCCAAGTTGGTACCATCACCTTACCTGTTGACCTTATCTCTTTAAAGATACTTGCTTTTGATGTGATTTTAGGGATTGATTGGCTAACTACTCATCATGCCAAAATTGATTGTTTTCGTAAGGTTGTTAGTTTTCATATTCCTAACCAACCTGTTGTACGAATTCAAACAACTAAGCCATTAAAATCAATCACTGTTATATCAAGCCATAAAGCCATTCGTTTATTAAAAAACGGATGTCAAGCTTTCTTAGCCCATGTTATGGATTTGAATAAAGACACGTCAAATTTGAATAATATTCCTGTTGTTATTGACTTTCCTGACGTATTTCCTGAAGAACTTCCCGGTCTACCCCCGGAACGAGAAATTGAATTCTTTATTGATCTTGAACCTGGTACAAAGCCCATTTCTAAAACCCCATATCGAATGGCTCCTATTGAACTTCAGGAGTTAAAGGTCCAACTACAAGAGTTGTTGGACATCGGTTTCATTCGTCCTAGTACATCTCCTTGGGGTGCTCCTGTTTTATTTGTAAAGAAGAAAGACGGGAGTATGCGACTTTGTATTGATTACCGGGAATTAAACCATGTCACTATTAAGAATAGGTATCCGCTACCTCGTATTGATGACCTGTTTGACCAGTTACAAGGAGCACAGTTCTTTTCAAAGATCGATCTTCGTTCTGGATATCATCAGCTGAAGGTTAAAACTGAGGATATTCCAAAGACTGCCTTCAGAACTCGGTACGGGCATTATGAGTTCCTAGTTATGTCTTTTGGATTGACTAATGCTCCTGCGGCTTTCATGGATATGATGAACCGAGTATTCAAGGATTATTTGGATCAGTTCGTTGTTGTCTTTATTGATGACATCCTCATATATTCCAAAAGCCGTGAAGATCATGAGCATCATTTGAAGCTGGTACTCCAAAGGCTGCGTGAAAATAAGTTATATGCCAAGTTGAAGAAATGCGAGTTCTGGCTTGAGGAAGTAGCTTTCCTAGGGCACGTGGTGTCAAAACATGGAGTATCTGTTGACCCGGCGAAGATTGAAGCAATACAAAGTTGGGAGCAACCAAAGACGGTGACCGAAGTACGTAGCTTTCTAGGCTTAGCTGGTTATTATCGAAGATTCGTGGAAGGGTTTTCTCGAATCGCTACCCCGTTAACTCAGCTGACTCGGAAAGATATCAAATTCGTATGGAGCGAGGAATGCGAGAAGAGTTTTCAAGAGCTTAAGAGGAGACTCATTTCGGCACCTGTTCTGACAATACCATCTGGTTCGGATGGATTTGTTATCTACAGTGATGCTTCAGGCAAAGGGTTAGGATGTGTTCTCATGCAACATGGGAAAGTCATAGCCTATGCCTCGCGACAACTCAAAGAATATGAGAGGAATTATCCTACTCATGATTTGGAGTTGGCAGCAGTAGTTTTCGCGTTGAAGATCTGGAGACACTACCTGTATGGGGAGAAAGTGGAGATCTATACAGATCATAAAAGCCTTAAATATTTCTTCACCCAAAAGGAACTCAACATGCGGCAGCGACGTTGGCTCGAGCTGTTGAAAGATTACGATCATACCATCCAATATCATCCTGGAAAAGCAAACGTAGTAGCTGACGCATTGAGTAGAAGATCATATGCGGGTACGAGTGCAATGTTGTTAACACAAAGGCCCATTTTGTATGACTTGCAAAGGATGGAGATAGAGATGAAGGCTCCAAGTACCCACATGATGATATCAAATATACGAGTAGAACCGACTTTAATCGATAAAGTTAAAGCTGCTCAAGCTACGGACATAGAGCTGATGCGTATGAAGAAGAAAGTGCAAGAAGGTTCTATTCCAGAAGCAAGAATCGATGAAGAAGGAATACTTCGAGTTCACTCTAGACTCTGTGTTCCTAACAATTCTGATTTGAAGTACAAGATCATGATGGAAGCACACAATACACCATTTGCAATCCATCCTGGAAGTACCAAAATGTATCGTGATCTACGACATACATTTTGGTGGAATAATATGAAGAGAGAGATTGCAAAGTTTATCTCGAGGTGTTTAACTTGTCAACGTGTAAAGGCGGAACATCAAGTACCAAAGGGTCCATTGCAACCACTTGAGATTCCGAAATGGAAGTGGGAACACATTACCATGGATTTCGTTACGGGTCTTCCCACGGTTTCTCAAGGCATAAATGCTATTTGGGTTATTGTTGATAGATTAACCAAGTCTGCTCATTTCTTGCCGATACGGGAGACTTATTCCCTTGAACGTCTTGCTCGTATATACGTAGATGAGATTGTGAGACTGCATGGCATGCCAGTATCCATAGTTTCGGATCGTGACCCAAGATTCACTTCAAGATTTTGGGTTAGCTTGCAAAAAGCTATGGGCACAGATTTACGATTTAGTTCGGCATACCATCCTCAAACGGACGGACAATCAGAGAGGACTATTCAAACTCTTGAAGATCTATTAAGACTTTGTGTCCTAGATTTCAAAGGGAGTTGGGATAAGTACCTACCATTGGTGGAATTCTCTTACAATAACAGTTATCAGGCAAGTATAGGTGTGGCCCCATTTGAAGCATTATATGGACGAAAGTGTCGCTCTCCAGTATGCTGGGACGAGGTGGGTGAAGCAACATTGTTGGGACCAGAGTTGGTACGCATGACTACAGAGAAGATCCAAACGATTCGACAACGTATACAAACGGCACAGGATCGACAAAAGAGTTATGCGGATCTTCATCGGAAGGACGTGGAATTTGACATTGGGGATCATGTATTGTTGCGTGTGGCTCCATGGAAAGGAGTTACAAGATTTGGGAAGAGAGGAAAGCTCAATCCACGATTTATTGGTCCATTTCAGATTCTTGACCGAGTAGGAAATGTGGCCTATAGACTTGCGTTACCTCCAAGTATGTCTCGTGTTCATAATGTTTTTCATATATCTGTGTTACGTAAATATGTGAAAGACCCAGACCACGTTATTGAGTTAGAACCGGACGAGATAGCTGAAGACTTAACGTACGAAGAGGTACCTGTCAAGATCTTGGATAGAAAGGAGCATGTCCTACGCACGAAGGTCATACCACAAGTTAAAGTTTTGTGGAGAAACCATGCTATTGAGGAAATGACCTGGGAGTTGGAAACGGAAATGAAAGCGAGGTATCCTCATCTTTTCGAAACACCAGGTACGTACGTCAATTTCGAGGACGAAATTTCATAAGGAGGGGAGGTTGTAAGACCCCAAATTATTAATAAATGAAATTTAAATTCCCTCTATTTATTATTTTGAAATAGTAAGTGTTAAATTGATTAATGAGGTTAGTTATGGGTAAAATGCGTAAATATTTTAAATAAGCAAGTGGTTATAAAATATTCATTGTTGTCGGGGAATATTCGTTTGGTCGTGGAATATTCTTCCTGTCGGGGAATATTCGTACGACGGCGCAGTCTTTTGTGGGCCCCATAACGGAAAGCGATTGGATGAAGAAAACGACAAGTATATGTTTTTTATTAATAACGGCGTAGTTGTTACCGTTAATACTGTTGGAATACCCGGTGGTTAAAACACAGTAATACGCGTTGTTACACAGTAGCACACTGTATTGCACCAATTATTGATTCTTACGTAAGAAGGCACTACTCAATAATGGTTACAGTAATTACTGTTCAGTATTTTATTTTATTGATTCAATAATTGCTGCGTTGATATTTTATATTACTGTTGTTTCAATAATTGTCACTACACAGTATTTCCCATTATCAGATCAATAATTCATATTATTTGAATAATATTATTAGATAACATTATTGGCAATGTCTAGAAAGTTCTGTCTAAGGAGAGGTTTGGTCATCTAATTGCGCGCCAGTAAGGAGAAATCCTTATTGGAAAGCCCCCTCTTTCCTGGGAACGGCCTGGTTGTCATAAATGTGATTCTGTAATATTATTTGTAAATAATTAATTATTGATTCATATGATAAGGAAATATTTATTTTTGTGGATATAAATGAGGGATATATTTTTGTGGTTAAAAATGAAGGAGTTAATGTTGAGGTTTTTATCAGTATTTTTGTCGGAATGGAGGTATTAAAAATCAGGGTTTTTGAGATATTTTGCGGGAGTTATAATTTTTAATCCGACCGTTGGATCGTGGTAATTTTTGGATATGTTATACATATATAAGTTGAGTATATGTCCACAAATTTTGAACCGTTAAAAATGAACGTATGATTTATTATGAATTTTACGAGATGACTGGTTCAGAAATTGTTGAATTTTCGGAGTTAATCATTTTGGTAGAAAATTCTAGAATTGGTGGGCCCCACTCTTGGTTGGTGAAGAAATGTGCTGAGATTTTTATTCAAATGTGGTGGGTGGGAATAGTAGCAGGTAAAGCCATCAGGTTGCAGGTTAAGTCTGCTTCGGCGTGCTAACATTTTCCTATAAATAGAGGGCTAAGTTAGAATTGAAAATCACACCAGAAACAAGTTTTCTCTCTTTCTCTCTCTAGATTATTGAGTGTATTTTGTGAGTATTTAGATACTTTGAGAGTTTCTATTCATCAGAGCAAGTGTCTTTCAGCCTTATACCGGTATTCCGACCAGAAGTACTGTCTGTACGAGGTAAGGGATGTTATTTTATTCAAAAATGATATTATTTCTTCAATATCATTATGCCGAAATATTGGTTGGAAATTTTTATCAAATTTGGAACTTTTCACGTCGGGGTTACTATTCATGAGTTACTATTCACGAGTTACTATTCACGAGTTACTATTCACCGAAAAATAAAATTTCTTCTTTTCGTCCAAAATATCTATTCTGGGTACTAGCTTTGATTGTATCCATGTTTTGATCATTCTTGAATTCTACTTCACTATGAATAATTATAAGGTATTTTTGGACATGAATAAATCGAAATACGAATCCTTAATATTTGTTATTTTGTTTCACTGGATTCGTTTTCTTTAAGATATTTTTCATCATCCTCAGTCCTAAATGATGATATTACTGAATATCTTTGGCCGTAGTGCAAAGATGAATGATTAACTGATGAATATCTTTGGCCCGTAGTGCAAAGATGAACAGGTGTTGAGATGAACATGACCGACTGGTGATACAAATGAATATCTTTGGCCTGTAGTGCAAAGATGAATATTTGATTAAAGATGGTTATTGATTGTTGTTACAGGGATAAAATATTGATGATGGACTTTTAAATCTTAGAAGATAGTAGAACTCATTCTCTACTTGACTCTTCTAATGGTTTGCTGTTTCCGCTGCAGTTATTGATTTAAAACTTGTTGTCTATTGTATTCTATTAGATTTTTCCCTGTTGAAGACTAACGATAATTTGTTCTGTATTATCTTAGTCATAATGTTCTTTACTGGGCTAGTTGAGCTCACCCTTTTCCTTTTTGTTCCATTTTTCTCAGGAGGCGAGAATGTAGCGAGTACTAGTCGGGGTATGGAATGATGGTTCTAGAAGTTACTTTAGTAGTCCTCACTATTTTTGTGAAATAATGTATCAATAATTGTAATGAGGGCTTATTTGAGTGTGGATATTGTCTAAATGACAATATTTGTATTTAAACTCACAGTTCTTGTGTTGTAATAATAAAGATGTAGTTGTTTCTGTACCATGTATTTTGGCGACTCAGAATGGGTGTTGTATACCTATTTTGGGGGCGTCACAGAAAGGTTCAATGTGGGGCCTTAGTTCAGTATGTGGCTGCAAGAATGACTCAACAAGCCCAGCAGAGGGATAGAGAGCTTGTTCAGGCGACTCAGCCAAGTCAGCAAGCATTGCCAGCACCTGGACCGCCTGCTAGGCATGTAGTAGATGTCATCACTGGGGGCACTTCTGGCAAATTTGTTGGAAAGAGGCGCCGAAGTTATCTGGATTTGGTCATGTCGGTGGCGGGAACCCTCCCGAAGACTGACAGACCCTTCCCGGGTACGGTAGTCTCCTTTACAGATGAGGATATCCTTCGGAGACCATCGAATTGCATGAGGGATCATTAGTGGTGACGACACAAGTGGGTTCGGTGGATATGAAGCGAATGATGATTGATAATGGGTCTTCTGTGGATATTCTATATGCCCACGCTTATCAAAGGATGCATCTGGATGGGCAGAAGATGGAGATCGGGCAGAAGGCTCCTTTGTACGGCTTCAGCAACGATCCAGTCAAGGTGGTTGATGTGACAACCCCAAAATAGGTTCATTCCACCCAACCCATTCTGAGTCGTCAAATACATGGTACAGAAAATAACTACAACTTTATTATAACAATTGTCGTGCAAAATACAACAACACATATGCTGTGAGTTTGGATACAAATATATACCAAATGTGACTCATGTTCCAACCGTAGACATCACCTCACAATGACACCTTACATAAAGGTATAGTCAAAAACTGTTTTAGAAATTAGAATATTTGGGAAGTGCTCAAGGAAACCTTCGTACATGGGAGGCCACGCGTCTAGGTTATGATAGATATCATATGGCCACAGAATTATCCTTGGTTGACCCAATAGACCCCAAAGAAAAACGAGAAGATTACTATCATATTCTTCCCAATGGTGAGTCTTCTCTTGACTTATCATTATCTCCACTGTCTCTAATTGAGAATTATACTTCAAACAAACACCAAGATTATATAGGTAGTGCCCATAAATATACTCAGCAAGTGGATGAGCACATCCCTGTCTTATGATGACACGAGGTTGTATGTCGTTAGACATCTTGTAGGATAGTGGCAAACCACCCTTCCAACGTTGGGTACACCTTACCCTATTGGATTCACCAAATATAACTACTAAATGAACTTTTCTATACTGCTTCGGGAGAACATCCACAGCTAGAGACCACCGTTCTATTTTTCCGTTACCCTCGCTCGACCCAGCTACACTCTTATTACCTGAAAGGAATTGTGAAGCAAAAGGGTGAGCACAACTAGCTCAGTAAAGAATATCATGACTAAAGATAATTAAATTATCAATAGCCTTCATCAATAATAAATCAGAGATTTAGAACATATGGTAAATGATAAAAATTTCAACCATAGTTGCAGCGGAACGAGCAATCCATTAGAAGAGTCAAATAGACTATAAAGTCTATTATCTTCTCCATGTTAAAAATCCATCAACAATATTTTATCCCTGTAACATCAATCAACAGTTCCTTTCCACAATCATATGAATAACTCATAATCATAATTGTAGTTCTAAATTCCTCTTCTCATCCAGGACAAAGATAATTTTCATCACTTGTCTTTACCTGAAACATCAAAGATCATGGTTATACCAAATCACAGTTCCTGTTCATAATCATACTAATAACTTCATCTTTGCACTACGGCCAAAGATATTCATCAACAAGTCATCTTTGCACTACAGGCCAAAGATATTCATCAACAGTTCATCTTTGCACTACTGGCCAAAGATATTCAACAACAGTCATCTTTGCACTACGGGCCAAAGATATTCATCAATAATTCATCTTTGCACTACGGCCAAAGATATTCCTCAACAGTTCATATTTGCACTACAGGCCAAATATATTAATATCTCAAAGAAATATATAATCATTTCAGAATTTATATAAACAATAATTATAACCATGTTGATCAATTCACCTTTGCACTTAAGCTAAAGATATTCAATTATAAATTCAATGGTCATGATCATACCAGTCAACAATTCAACTTTGCACTACAGGCCAAAGAGAACCCATAGTCATGATCATACCAATAATCTACCCATCTTTACACTCAAGTGAAAGAGAATTTCAACATCAGGGTTATAAAAATGTTATATATGATTATAAAAATAATATGATCAAAACATAGATTTAATTTCAAGAGTAATATTCATAAATCAACTATAATTTGGTTAGAAAAAGAAACCAATTTTGTCGTGAATAGTAACTCATGAATAGTAACTTATGAATAGTAACTCATGAATAGTAACCCCGACACAAAAAGATAGAAATTCTACAATAAAATTCATACCAATATTTCGGTATAATGATATTGAAAGAATAACATTACTTAAATTTATAAACAATTTATTTTAATTGTTTACACTTTACTAATTAATGCATTTAATCATCATAAAATGCCAACTCTTACAATTTCATCATCAATAACCAAAACCCTCATCAAAAATCTGCATATACCTCATATAGGATTCTCAAGCCATAAAATCCTATTTTTCCAATTTTCTTTCTTCACAAAACATATTTAATTCATTTACTCATAACTAGACTATTTTCATGAAAAATACCAAATCAGTTCCAAAAATATTTCTTTTCTGGGATTTAGCATAATATAGTCCCATAGTGAACATATATTTTTCTCAGAATTTTTAAAAGTCATTTACTATTTTTCATATGGCCAAAATAGCCGAATATTTAGACATTTATCAAAAATTGTACTTTTGTCCAAAAATTCTGAAATTCACAGAGTATACTTCTATCATATACATGTACTCCCAATAAAAATTTCATCAATTTTGGAGTTAACCACAAGGAATTATAAGCTGTTACTTTTAAAATAGTCTTTTCTCATAAAATTCATAACTCTCAATCTATACATCCAAAAATCACCATTTTTGGACACAATCAAGAAAACTCATCAAAATATCATTTCAAATTTTTCCAGAATTTTTGAAGATCAGAAAAATTACGAAACTGAAAATCATAACAACCCTTAAAATCCCTTACTATCCCTTACTATCCCTTACAATCCCTTACAATCCCTTACCTCAAAAGAGCAGTACTTCTGACTGGATATCGGATATGATGCTGAAGGAAACTTGCACTGATGAATAGCAACTCACCAAGTATCTAAAAACTCACAAAATATGCTTCATAATATAGAGAGAGAAAGAGAGAAAGCTTATGTTTCTGGTGTGATTTTTAATTCTAACTTAGCCCTCTATTTATAGGAAAATTTTGGTAGGTTTGACCTGCAACCTGATGGCTTTACCTGCTACTATTCCCACCCACCACATTTGAAATATAATTCAGCACATTTCTTCACCAACCACAAGTGGGGCCCACCAATTCTAGAATTTTCCACCAAAATGATAAACTCCAAAAATTCAACAATTTCTGAACCAGTCATCTCGTAAAATTCATAACAAATCATACGTTCATTTTTAACGGTTCAAAATTTATGGACATATACTCAACTTATATATGTATAACATATCCAAAAATTACCACGATCCAACGGTCGGATTAAAAATTATAACCCCCGCAAAATATCTCAAAAACCCTGATTTGATTTTTAATACCTCCATTCCGACAAAAATACTGATAAAAACACCTCAACATTAACTCCTTCATTTTTAACCACAAAAATATATCCCTCATTTATATCCACATAAAATAAATATTTCCTTATCATATGAATCAATAATTAATTATTCACAAATAATATTACAGAATCACATTTATGACAACCAGGCCGTTCCCAGGAAAGAGGGGGCTTTCCAATAAGGATTTCTCCTTACTGGCGCGCAATTAGATGACCAAACCTCTCCTTAGACAGAACTTTCTAGACATTGTCAATAATGCTATCTAATAATACTATTCAAATAATATGAATTATTGATCTGATAATGGGAAATACTGTGCAGCAACAATTATTAAACAACAATAATACAAAATTTCAACGTAGTAATTATTGAATCAATAAAATAAAATATTGAACAGTAATTACTGTAACAATTATTGAGTAGTGCCTTCTTACGTAAGAATCAATAATTTCAAAAATACTATGCAATACCGTGTGCTACTGTGCAATAACGCGTATTACTGTATTTTAACCACCGGGTATTCCAACAGTGTTAACGGTAACAACTACGCCGTTATTTGTAAAAACTTAAATTTGTCGTTTTCTTCACCCGACAGTTATTCTGTTATGGGGCCCACAAATAGCTGCGCCGTCGTACGAATATTCCCCGACAGAAAGAATATTCCACGACCAAACGAATATTCCCCGACAACAATGATTATTTTATAACCACTAGTGTATTTTGAAAAATTTTCACATTTCACCCATAACTTTAACTTTTTATCAATTTAACCATTTACTGAATTGTAATTATAAGAAAAATTGAATACTTTTATTTCATAAAATTCGGGGTCTTACAGTTGAAACTATTGAGCTGCCGGTTATCTTCAGAACGGCCCCCCAACAGGTAGAAATAACTTGTAAATTTTATGTTGTGCATGTAGATTCTGCTTACAATGCCATTTTGAGGAGGCCTACTTTAACTTCTTTGCAAGCTGTAACCTCAATCCCGCATTTCAAAATTAAATTTCCTACGACTCATTGGGTTGGAGAGGTGAAAGGGGATCTGGACTTGGCCAAAAGATGTTATAGAAATGCAGTGATTACTTCGGGAGTGGGGGTGTCGAAGCAGAAACTGACAATGGCGATAGAAATCGAACCCTTCACCGAAAGCAGTTAAGAACCATTGGTTATGCCAGCAGGGGAGACAGAGGAGTTCGAACTTATCCCGGGCAAGATAGACAGGAATGTAAGGATAGGTTCGGGTCTGCCGGATCCTCTCCGGATGAACCTTATGGAGCTTCTACGCTGTTATGCAGACATCTTTGCATGGGAACCTCAGGATATGCCAGGGGTGAATAGAAAGATAGCAGAGCATCGGCTAGAGGTGGATCCGTCAAAAAAGCCAGTTCGGCAGAAAAGAAGGAATTTTGCCCCGGAGCGCCAGCGAATTATCGATGAAGAGATTGCGAAGCTGCTGGCCGCGGACTTCATCTTTGAGATCGACTACCCGGAGTGGATGGCCAATGTGACGCCCCCAAAATAGGTATACATCACCTATTCTGAGTCGCCAAATACATGGTACAGAATATAAATACAATCGTTAATATACGACAAGAGAGCTGTGAGTTTTAATACAAATACTGTCTTCTAGACAATATCTACTCTCAGAATAAGTCCTCATTACATTTATTGTCACACTATTTAACAGAATAGTGAGGACTACTAATACTATCATCTGGTCCATCACTCCGTTCCCCGACTCGTCTCAGCTATATTCTCATTTTCTGAAGAGAATAATGAAAGAAAGGGTGAGCTCAACTAGCCTAGTAAGAAATATTATGACTAAGATAATGCAGAATAAATTATCATTAGCCTTAAACAGTTTTAAACTGATACAATATAACAAATATCAAGTTTAACTGCAGCGGAACAAGCAACCCATTAGAAGAGTCAAGTAGAAAATAAAATCTACTATCTTCTATGATTTAAAAGGTTTTTCATGACTTTTATCGCTGGGACTCAGCTTAAACAATAATCCACATCATCGAATCACCCCTGCACTACGGCCAATGATATTCTTTAGTATCACGACCCATGCACTACGGGCCAAGAATATTTGTGTATTCATTAATGGTCATGATCATGCCAACCACTGTCCATCAATGCACTACGGGCCAATGGAGACTTTTACCACATCATTTGTAACATTACGGTCATGATTATACCGAATAATCCCTGGTCATAATCATACCAAGTCCATCTATGCACTACAGGCCACAGATGACTTTCAACAGAATATAAACATGAGGATGATGACAATGATATAAGAATTCAATAAAACAAGTTCAAGAATTAATTTATTCAAGAACCAATAACGTCCAAATTGTCAACATGATACTGTTTTGTGGAGTAAAATTCAAGAATACTCGGAAGAATATTTTCATGAAAAGATACTGGATGAAGCGCAAATATCAAGGATATTTTACTAATTTTATAGAGTATAAAAGTCAAAACTTTAACCAACTGAATATAATAAAGAATGGAATAACAAAAGAAATCACCATACATGCGATAGACCGCACAGACAGGTTATTCCAACAGAAAAATAAATAATGGAACCAGGTCATGCGTAAATGCATCGACAGGATATTCTGACAGAATAATAAATAATGGAACCAGGTCCGGCGTAAACGCACAGACAGAATATTCTGACAAAATAATGAATAATGGAACCAGGTCCGGCGTAAAACGCACAGACAGGATATTCCAACGGAATAATAGTAAAGACGGAACCAGGTCAAGCGTAAAACGCACAGACAGGATATTCCGACAGAATAATGAATAAAGACGAAATAATAGAAGAATGTCACCAAGTATAGGGTAGTCCGCGTATACTGGTTATTCCAGCAGAATAATAAAGAATGAAATAACAGAAGTTCTCTTCATGAATACAAAAGAAAATAATACTCATTACGAGTACAACAAATAATATCCCTTACCGTAAAAAAAACTCGATATCGGAGTAGTGAAGCAGCAGAATACTTTTCTTCTTTCTCTCTATAGTTTCTCTCTCTAGAGTTTCAGTGAATTTCTAAGAAAATAATGAAGGAATGAGCTTCTATTTATAGAAAAATGTACTGCATAGTAACTAACTCATGAACGGTCTAGATTGATTTATTTTAATCTGACGGTCCATATTTAAAGCAAAATCTTTTAAATAAAATATAATATATTCTGTTTATAATCTAATAAAACGAATAACTTTATAAAAGATTTTACTATGCAAACACTATGTAGGCACTATGCAAATACTATGCATAATAAAATATAATATATTCTAATTATTGTCTAATAAAACAGATAACTTTATAAAAGTATTCTGTTTTATATAAAAATTTTTTACTATTAACCTAATAAAACAAATAACTTTATAAAAGTATTCTGTTTTATGTAAAAAGATTTTCTGTTTTATTACATTAATAATACTAATAAAACAAAACCGAGTGACTTATCACGTAAGCATCAATAATTAATACCGTGTGCTACTATGCAACCATGCGTATTACTGTACTTTTACTACCGAGTAGTTCAACAGTATTAATGGTAAAATTTCCGCCATTATTTTCATAAAATATTTTTGTCGTTTTCTCAATTCGACAATAATTCTGTTGTAGGGTCCACCAATGATTATGTCGTCGTACGAATATTTCTTGTTAAAACGAATATTCCCCGACCAATCGAATATTATATAGCAACTTGCGTACTTTGCAAAATTTATAAATATTACCCACAACTATAACATTATATCAATTTCACTCCATAATATTCAAAAATGATATTTATAAAAAATTCATCTTTATTTATAAAAGTTGGGGTCTTACAACCTCCCCTTCTTATGAAATTTCGCCCTCGAAATTAGGGTACGTACCTGGTATATCGAAGAGGTAAGGATACCTTGACTTCATTTCAGATTCTAACTCACAGGTCATTTCCTCAACATCGTGGTTTCTCCACAAAACTTTGACTTGAGGTATAACCTTGGAGCGTAGAACATGTTCCTTCTTATCCAATATTTGAATAGGAACCTCTTCATACGTTAAATCTTTCGCTATTTCGTCCATTCTAACTCAATAATGTGGTTCGGGTCTTCCACATATTTACGTAACATGGATATGTGAAAAATATTATGAACACGAGACATACTTGGTGATAAAACGAGTCTATAGGCCACAGTTCCTACTCGATCGAGGATTTAAAATTGGCCAATGAATTGAGGATTGAGCTTTCCTCTCTTTTCAAATCTCGTAACTCCTTTTCACGGAGCAACTCGTAACAACACATGATCTCCTATATCAAATTTCACGTCCTTTCGATGAAGATCAGCATAACTCTTTTGTCGATCTTGTGAGGTTTTTATACGTTGCTGGATCGTTTGAATCTTTTTCGTAGTCATACGTACCAACTTAGGTCCCAACAACGTTGCTTCACCCACCTCATCCCAGTATACTGGAGAACGACACTTTCTTCCATACAATGCCTCGAATGGAGCCATACCAATACTTGCTTGATAACTGTTGTTGTAGGAAAACTCCACCAATGGTAAGAACTTATCCCAACTTCCCTTGAAGTCAAGAACACAGAGTCTTAATAAATCTTCAAGAGTTTGAATAGTCCTCTGTGATTGTCCGTCCGTCTGGGGATGATATGCCGAACTAAATCGTAAATCCGTGCCCATAGCTTTTTGCAAACTAACCCAAAATCGTGAAGTGAATCTTGTGTCTCGATCAGAAACTATGGATATTGGCATACCATGCAGTCTTACAATCTCGTTTATGTACATACGAGCAAGACGTTCAAGTGTATAAGTTTCTCGTATTGGTAAGAAATGAGCAGACTTGGTCAATCTATCAACAATTACCCAAATTGCACCAATGCCTTGAGAAACCTTGGGAAGACCAGTAACGAAATCCATGGTAATGTGCTCCCACTTCCATTCTGGAAATTTAAGTGGTTGCAATGGACCTTTTGGTACTTGATGCTCCGCTTTGACTCATTGAAAAGTTAGACACCTTGAGATAAACAGCGCTATCTCTCTCTTCATATTGCTCCACCAAAATGTATGACGAAGATCACGATACATTTTAGTACTCCCAGGATGGATTGCAAACGGTGTGTTGTACGCCTCCATCATGATTTTATACTTTAAATCAGGGTCGTTAGGAACACAAAGTCTGGAGTTGACTCGAAGTATTCCTTCTTCATCGATTCTTGCTTCCAGCATAGCACCTTCTTGCACTTTCTTCTTCATACGCATCAGCTCTAGGTCTGTAGCTTGAGCAGCTTTAACTTTATCAATTAAAGTCGGTTCTACTCGTATATTCGCCATCATCACATGGGTCCTTGGAGTCTTTAACTCTATCTCCATCCTTTGCAAGTCACACAAAATGGGCATTTGCGTTGACAATATCACACTCGTACTTGCATATGATCTTCTACTAAATGCATCAGCTACCACGTTCGTTTTTCCAGGATGGTATTGGATGGTATGATCATAATCTTTCAACAGTTCCAGCCAACGTCGTTGTCGCATGTTGAGTTCCTTTTGAGTGAAGAAATATTTGAGGCTTTTATGATCCGTAAAGATCTCCACTTTCTCCCCATACAAGTAATGCCTCCAAATTTTAAGTGCGAAGACAACAGCTGCCAACTCTAGATCATGAGTAGGATAATTCCTCTCATATTCTTTGAGTTGTCTTGAGGCATAGGCTATGACTTTCCCATGTTATATGAGAACACATCCCAACCCTTTGCCCGAAGCATCACTGTAGATGACAAATCCCTCCGAGCCAGATGGTATTGTCAGAACAGGTGCTGAAATGAGTCTCCTCTTGAGTTCTTGAAAACTCTTCTCATATTCTTCGCTCCAATCGAACTTTGTATCTTTTCGAGTCAGCTGAGTTAATGGAGTAGCGATTCGAGAAAATCCTTCCACGAATCTCCGATAATAACCAGCTAAACCGAGAAAGCTACGTACTTCGGTCACTGATTTAGGTTATTCCTAGCTTTGAATTGCTTCAATCTTTGCCGGGTCAACAGATATTCCATGACTTGATACTACATGCCCAAGGAATGCTACTTCCTCAAGCCAGAACTCGCATTTCTTCAACTTGGCATAAAGCTTGTATTCACGAAGCTTTTGGAGTGTCAGCCTCAAGTGTTGCTCATGATCTTCACGGCTTTTGGAATAAATAAGGATGTTATCAATAAAGACGACCACAAAGTGATCCAAATATTCCTTGAATACTCGGTTCATCATATCCATGAAGGCAGCAAAAGCATTAGTTAATCCAAAAGACATGACTAAGAATTCATAATGCTTGTACCGAGTTCTGAAGGCAGTCTTTGGAATATCCTCAGTTCTAACCTTCAGCTGATGATATCCAGAACGAAGATCGATTTTTGAAAAGAATTGTGCTCCTTGCAACTGGTCAAACAGGTCATCAATACGTGGCAATGGGTACCTATTTTTGATGGTGACATGATTCAACTCCCGATAATCAATACAAAGTCGCATACTCCCATCTTTCTTCTTCACGAATAGAACAGGAGCACCCCAAGGAGAAGTACTAGGACGAATAAAGCCAATGTCTAACAATTCCTGCAGTTGGGTCTTTAACTCCTGAAGTTCAATAGGAGCCATTCGATATGGGGCTTTGGAAATGGGTTTTGTACCGGATTTAAGGTCGATACAAAATTCAATTTCACGCTCTGGGGGTAGGCCAGGAAGTTCTTCAGGGAATACGTCAGGAAATTCATTAACAATAGAAATATCATTCAAAACTGAAGTATTTTTGTTTAGATCCGTTGTGACAACCCCAAAATAGGTCCATTCCATCCAACCTATTCTGAGTCGCCAAATACATGGTATAAAAAATAACTACAACTTTATTACAACAATTGTCGTGCAAAATACAACAACACATATGCTGTGAGTTTGGATACAATATATACCAAATGTGACTCATGTCCCAACCGTGGACAGCATCTCACAATGACACCTTACATAAAGGTATAGTCAAAAACTGTTTTAGAAATTAGAAACTTTGGGAAGTGCTCAAGGAAACCTTTATACATGGGAGGCCGTGCTTCTAGGTTGTGATAGATATCATATGGCCACAGAATTATCCTTGGTTGACCCAATATACCCCAAAGAAAAACGAGAAGATTACTATCATATTCTTCCCAATGGTGAGTCTTCTCTTGACTTATCATTATCTCCACTGTCTCTAATTGAGAATTATACTTCAAACAAACACCAAGATTATATAGATAGTGCTCGTAAATATACTCAGCAAGTGGATGAGCACAATTCTGTCTTATGATGACACGAGGTTGTATGTCATTAGACATCTTGTATGATAGTGGCAAAACACCCTTCCAACGTTGGGTTCGCTTCACCCTAGATGATTCACCAAATATAACTACAAAATGATGACCACCGTTCTATTTTTCTGTTACCCCCGCTCGACCCAGCTACACTCTTATTACCTGAAAGGAATTGTGAAACAGAAGGGTGAGCACAACTAGCCCAGTAAAGAATATCATGACTAAAGATAAATAAGTTATCAATAGCCTTCAACAGAATTAAATCAGAGATTTAGAACATATGGTAGATGATAAAAATTTCAACCATAGTTGCAGCGGAACGAGCAATCCATTAAAAGAGTCAAATAGACTATAAAGTCTATTATCTTCTTCATGTTAAAAATCCACCAACAATATTTTATCCCCGTAACATCAATCAACAATTCTAGTCCACAATCATATGAATAACTCATAATCATAACTGTAGTTCTAAATTCCTCTTCTCATCCAGGACGAATATAATTTTTATCACCTATCTTTACCTGAAACATCAAAGATCATGGTTACACCAAATCACATTTTCTATTCATAATCATACTAATAACTTCATCTTTGCACTAGGAGCAAAGATATTCATTTGTATCACCAATTGGTCATGTTCATCTCAACACCTGTTCATCTTTGCACTACTGGCCAAAGATATTCAACAACATGTCATCTTTGCACTACGGGCCAAAGATATTCATCAACAGACCATCTTTGTACTACAGGCCAAAGATATTCATCTACGATTCATCTTTGCACTACAGGCCAAAGATATTCCTTAACAATTCATCTTTGCACTACTGGCCAAAGATATTCCTCAACAGTTCATATTTGCACTACAGGCCAATTATATTCATCAACAGTTCATATTTGCACTACAGGCCAAATATATTAATATCTCAAAGAATATATAATCATTTCAGAATTTATATAAACAATAATTATAACTATGTTGATCATTTCACCTTTGCACTTAAGCTAAAGATATTCAATTATAAATTCAATGGTCATGATCATACAAGTCAACAATTCAACTTTGCACTACTGGCCAAAGAGAACCCATAGTCATGATCATACCAATAATCTACCCATCTTTACACTCAAGTCAAAGAGAAATATCATCATTAGGGTTATAAAAATGTTATATATGATAATAAAAATAATATGACCAACATATAGATTTAATCTTAAGAGTAATATTCATAAATCAACTATAATTTGGTCAGAAAAAGAAACCAATTTTATCGTGAATAGTAACTCGTGAATAGTAACTCATGAATAGTAACTCGACATGAGAAAGGTAGAGATTCTACAATAAAATCTATACCAATATTTTCGGTATAATGATATTAAAATAATAAAATTTCTTAAGCTTATAAATAATTTATTTTAATTGTTTACACTTTACTAAATAATGCATTTAATCATCCTAAAATGTCAAACTCATAAGATTTCATTACCAATAACCAAAACCCTCATAAAAAATCTGCATATACCTCATATAGGATTCTCAAGCCATAAAATCCTATTTTTCAATTTTCTTACTTCACATAACATATTTAATTCATTTACTCATAACTAGTCTATTTTCATGAAAAATACCAAATCAGTTCTAAAAATATTTCTTTTCTGGGATTTAGCAGAATATAGTCCCATATTGAACATATATTTTTCTCAGAATTTTTAAAACTCATTTACTATTTTTCATATGGCCAAAACAGCCGAATATTTAGACATTTATCATAACTTGTAATTTTATCCAAAAATTCTAAAATTCACATAGTACACTGATATTATATAGATATACTTCCAATAAAAATTTCATCCATTTTGGAGTTAACCACAAGGAGTTATAAGCGGTTACTTTTAAAATAGTCTTTTCCCGTAAAATTTATAACTCTTAATCTATACATCCAAAAATCACCATTTTTGGACACAATCAATAAAACTCATCAAAATATCATTTCAAATTTTTCCAGAATTTTCTGAAGGTCAGAAGAAGTACGAACTGAAAAACATAATAACCCTTAAAATCCCTTACTATCCCTTACCTCAAAAGTGCAGTATTTCTGACTGGAATGCAAAGCCGAAGGAAACTTGTACTGAATAGCAACTCTCAAAGTATCTAAATACTCACAAAATATGCTTCATAATATAGAGAGAGAAAGAGATAAAGCTTATGTTTCTGGTGTGATTTTCAATTCTAACTTAGCCCTCTATTTATAGAAAAATGTTAGCACGCCGAAGCAGACTTAACCTGTAACCTGATGGCTTTACCTGCTACTATTCCCACCCACCATATTTGAATAAAAATCTCAGCACATTTCTTCACTAACCAAGAGTGGGGCCCACCAATTCTAGAATTTTTCACCAAAATGATAAATTCTGAAACTTCAACAATTTCTGAACCAGTCATCTCTTAAAATTCATAACAAATCATACGTTCATTTTTAACGGTTCAAAATTTGTGAACATATACTCAACTTATATATGTATAACATATCCAGAAATCACAACGATCCAACGATCGGATTAAAAATTATAACCCCCGCAATATATCTCAAAAACCCTGATTGATTTTTAATACCTCCATTCCGACAAAAATACTGATAAAACACCTCAACATTAACTCCTTCATTTTTAACCACAAAATATATCCAACATTTATATTCACATAAAATAAATATTTCCTTATCATATAAATCAATAATTAATTATTCACAATTAATATTACAGAATCACATTTATGACAACCAGGCCGTTCCCAGGAAAGAGGGGGCTTTTCAATAAGGATTTCTCCTTACTGGCGCACAATTAGATGACTAAACCTCTCCTTAGATAGAACTTTCTAGACATTGTCAATAATGTTATCTAATAATTGTGACGCCCCCAAAATAGGTATACAACACCCATTCTGAGTCGCCAAAATACATGGTACAGAAACAACTACATCTTTATTATTACAACACAAGAACTGTGAGTTTAAATACAAATATTGTCATTTAGACAATATCCACACTCAAATAAGTCCTCATTACAATTATTGATACATTATTTCACAAAAATGGTGAGGACTACTAAAGTAACTTCTAGAACCATCATTCCATACCCCGACTAGTACTCGCTACATTCTCGCCTCCTGAGAAAAATGGAACAAAAAGGAAAAGGGTGAGCTCAACTAGCCCAGTAAAGAACATTATGACTAAGATAATACAGAACAAATTATCGTTAGTCTTCAACAGGGAAAAATCTAATAGAATACAATAGACAACAAGTTTTAAATCAATAACTGCAGCGGAAACAGCAAACCATTAGAAGAGTCAAGTAGAGAATGAGTTCTACTATCTTCTAAGATTTAAAAGTCCATCATCAATATTTTATCCCTGTAACAACAATCAATAACCATCTTTAATCAAATATTCATCTTTGCACTACAGGCCAAAGATATTCATTTGTATCACCAGTCGGTCATGTTCATCTCAACACCTGTTCATCTTTGCACTACGGGCCAAAGATATTCATCAGTTAATCATTCATCTTTGCACTACGGGCCAAAGATATTCAGTAATATCATCATTTAGGACTGAGGATGATGAAAAATATCTTAAAAAAACGAATCCAGTGAAACAAAATAACAAATATTAAGGATTCGTATTTCGATTTATCCATGTCCAAAAATACCTTATAATTATTCATAGTGAAGTAGAATTCAAGAATGATCAAAACATGGATACAATCAAAGCTAGTACCCAGAATAGATATTTTGGACGAAAAGAAGAAAATTTTATTTTTCGGTGAATAGTAACTCGTGAATAGTAACTCATGAATAGTAACCCCGACGTGAAAAGTTCCAAATTTGATAAAAATTTCCAACCAATATTTCGGCATAATGATATTGAAGAAATAATATCATTTTTGAATAAAATAACATCCCTTACCTCGTAAAGACAGTACTTCTGGTCGGAATACCGGTATAAGGCTGAAAGACACTTGCTCTGATGAATAGAAACTCTCAAAGTATCTAAATACTCACAAAATACACTCAATAATCTAGAGAGAGAAAGAGAGAAAACTTGTTTCTGGTGTGATTTTCAATTCTAACTTAGCCCTCTATTTATAGGAAAATGTTAGCACGCCGAAGCAGACTTAACCTGCAACCTGATGGCTTTACCTGCTACTATTCCCACCCACCACATTTGAATAAAAATCTCAGCACATTTCTTCACCAACCAAGAGTGGGGCCCACCAATTCTAGAATTTTCTACCAAAATGATTAACTCCGAAAATTCAACAATTTCTGAACCAGTCATCTCGTAAAATTCATAATAAATCATACGTTCATTTTTAACGGTTCAAAATTTGTGGACATATACTCAACTTATATATGTATAACATATCCAAAAATTACCACGATCCAACGGTCGGATTAAAAATTATAACCCCCGCAAAATATCTCAAAAATCCTGATTTTTAATACCTCCATTCCGACAAAAATACTGATAAAAACCTCAACATTAACTCCTTCATTTTTAACCACAAAAATATATCCCTCATTTATATCCACAAAAATAAATATTTCCTTATCATATGAATCAATAATTAATTATTCACAAATAATATTACAGAATCACATTTATGACAACCAGGCCGTTCCCAGGAAAGAGGGGGCTTTCCAATAAGGATTTCTCCTTACTGGCGCGCAATTAGATGACCAAACCTCTCCTTAGACAGAACTTTCTAGACATTGCCAATAATGTTATCTAATAATATTATTCAAATAATATGAATTATTGATCTGATAATGGGAAATACTGTGTAGTGACAATTATTGAAACAACAGTAATATAAAATATCAACGCAGCAATTATTGAATCAATAAAATAAAATACTGAACAGTAATTACTGTAACCATTATTGAGTAGTGCCTTCTTACGTAAGAATCAATAATTGGTGCAATACAGTGTGCTACTGTGTAACAACGCGTATTACTGTGTTTTAACCACCGGGTATTCCAACAGTATTAACGGTAACAACTACGCCGTTATTAATAAAAAACATATACTTGTCGTTTTCTTCATCCAATCGCTTTCCGTTATGGGGCCCACAAAAGACTGCGCCGTCGTACGAATATTCCCCGACAGGAAGAATATTCCACGACCAAACGAATATTCCCGACAACAATGAATATTTTATAACCACCTGCTTATTTGAAATATTTGCGCATTTTACCCATAACTAACCTCATTAATCAATTTAACACTTACTATTTCAAAATAATAAATAGAGGGAATTTAAATTTCATTTATTAATAATTTGGGGTCTTACAACCTCCCCTCCTTATGAAATTTCGTCCTCGAAATTGACGTACGTACCTGGTGTTTCGAAAAGATGAGGATACCTCGCTTTCATTTCCGTTTCCAACTCCCAGGTCATTTCCTCAATAGCATGGTTTCTCCACAAAACTTTAACTTGTGGTATGACCTTCGTGCGTAGGACATGCTCCTTTCTATCCAAGATCTTGACAGGTACCTCTTCGTACGTTAAGTCTTCAGCTATCTCGTCCGGTTCTAACTCAATAACGTGGTCTGGGTCTTTCACATATTTACGTAACACAGATATATGAAAAACATTATGAACACGAGACATACTTGGAGGTAACGCGAGTCTATAGGCCACATTTCCTACTCGGTCAAGAATCTGAAATGGACCAATAAATCGTGGATTGAGCTTTCCTCTCTTCCCAAATCTTGTAACTCCTTTCCATGGAGCCACACGCAACAATACATGATCCCCAATGTCAAATTCCACGTCCTTTCGATGAAGATCCGCATAACTCTTTTGTCGATCCTGTGCCGTTTGTATACGTTGTCGAATCGTTTGGATCTTCTCTGTAGTCATGCGTACCAACTCTGGTCCCAACAATGTTGCTTCACCCACCTCGTCCCAGCATACTGGAGAGCGACACTTTCGTCCATATAATGCTTCAAATGGGGCCACACCTATACTTGCCTGATAACTGTTATTGTAAGAGAATTCCACCAATGGTAGGTACTTATCCCAACTCCCTTTGAAATCTAGGACACAAAGTCTTAATAGATCTTCAAGAGTTTGAATAGTCCTCTCTGATTGTCCGTCCGTTTGAGGATGGTATGCCGAACTAAATCGTAAATCTGTGCCCATAGCTTTTTGCAAGCTAACCCAAAATCTTGAAGTGAATCTTGGGTCACGATCCGAAACTATGGATACTGGCATGCCATGCAGTCTCACAATCTCATCTACGTATATACGAGCAAGACGTTCAAGGGAATAAGTCTCCCGTATCGGCAAGAAATGAGCAGACTTGGTTAATCTATCAACAATAACCCAAATAGCATTTATGCCTTGAGAAACCGTGGGAAGACCCGTAACGAAATCCATGGTAATGTGTTCCCACTTCCATTTCGGAATCTCAAGTGGTTGCAATGGACCCTTTGGTACTTGATGTTCCGCCTTTACACGTTGACAAGTTAAACACCTCGAGATAAACTTTGCAATCTCTCTCTTCATATTATTCCACCAAAATGTATGTCGTAGATCACGATACATTTTGGTACTTCCAGGATGGATTGCAAATGGTGTATTGTGTGCTTCCATCATGATCTTGTACTTCAAATCAGAATTGTTAGGAACACAGAGTCTAGAGTGGACTCGAAGTATTCCTTCTTCATCGATTCTTGCTTCTGGAATAGAACCTTCTTGCACTTTCTTCTTCATACGCATCAGCTCTATGTCCGTAGCTTGAGCAGCTTTAACTTTATCGATTAAAGTCGGTTCTACTCGTATATTTGATATCATCATGTGGGTACTTGGAGCCTTCATCTCTATCTCCATCCTTTGCAAGTCATACAAAATGGGCCTTTGTGTTAACAACATTGCACTCGTACCCGCATATGATCTTCTACTCAATGCGTCAGCTACTACGTTTGCTTTTCCAGGATGATATTGGATGGTATGATCGTAATCTTTCAACAGCTCGAGCCAACGTCGCTGCCGCATGTTGAGTTCCTTTTGGGTGAAGAAATATTTGAGGCTTTTATGATCTGTATAGATCTCCACTTTCTCCCCATACAGGTAGTGTCTCCAGATCTTCAACGCGAAAACTACTGCTGCCAACTCCAAATCATGAGTAGGATAATTCCTCTCATATTCTTTGAGTTGTCGCGAGGCATAGGCTATGACTTTCCCATGTTGCATGAGAACACATCCTAACCCTTTGCCTGAAGCATCACTGTAGATAACAAATCCATCCGAACCAGATGGTATTGTCAGAACAGGTGCCGAAATGAGTCTCCTCTTAAGCTCTTGAAAACTCTTCTCGCATTCCTCGCTCCATACGAATTTGATATCTTTCCGAGTCAGCTGAGTTAACGGGGTAGCGATTCGAGAAAACCCTTCCACGAATCTTCGATAATAACCAGCTAAGCCTAGAAAGCTACGTACTTCGGTCACCGTCTTTGGTTGCTCCCAACTTTGTATTGCTTCAATCTTCGCCGGGTCAACAGATACTCCATGTTTTGACACCACGTGCCCTAGGAAAGCTACTTCCTCAAGCCAGAACTCGCATTTCTTCAACTTAGCATATAACTTATTTTCACGCAGCCTTTGGAGTACCAGCTTCAAATGAT
Source organism: Panax notoginseng (assembly GCA_016801055.1). Classification (NCBI taxonomy): domain Eukaryota; kingdom Viridiplantae; phylum Streptophyta; class Magnoliopsida; order Apiales; family Araliaceae; genus Panax; species Panax notoginseng. The sequence continues at coordinate 16,042,272 of CM029013.1, read as the reverse complement.
GCTCATGATCTTCACGGCTTTTGGAATATATGAGGATGTCATCAATAAAGACAACAACGAACTGATCCAAATAATCCTTGAATACTCGGTTCATCATATCCATGAAAGCCGCAGGAGCATTAGTCAATCCAAAAGACATGACTAGGAACTCATAATGCCCGTACCGAGTTCTGAAGGCAGTCTTTGGAATATCCTCAGTTTTAACCTTCAGCTGATGATATCCAGAACGAAGATCGATCTTTGAAAAGAATTGTGCTCCTTGTAACTGGTCAAACAGGTCATCAATACGAGGTAGCGGATACCTATTCTTAATAGTGACATGGTTTAATTCCCGGTAATCAATACAAAGTCGCATACTCCCGTCTTTCTTCTTTACAAATAAAACAGGAGCACCCCAAGGAGATGTACTAGGACGAATGAAACCGATGTCCAACAACTCTTGTAGTTGGACCTTTAACTCCTGAAGTTCAATAGGAGCCATTCGATATGGGTTTTAGAAATGGGCTTTGTACCAGGTTCAAGATCAATAAAGAATTCAATTTCTCGTTCCGGGGGTAGACCGGGAAGTTCTTCAGGAAATACGTCAGGAAAGTCAATAACAACAGGAATATTATTCAAATTTGACGTGTCTTTATTCAAATCCATAACATGGGCTAAGAAAGCTTGACATCCGTTTTTTAATAAACGAATGGCTTTATGGCTTGATATAACAGTGATTGATTTTAATGGCTTAGTTGTTTGAATTCGTACAACAGGTTGGTTAGGAATATGAAAACTAACAACCTTACGAAAACAATCAATTTTGGCATGATGAGTAGTTAGCCAATCAATCCCTAAAATCACATCAAAAGCAAGTATCTTTAAAGAGATAAGGTCAACAGGTAAGGTGATGGTGCCAACTTGGATCACACAAGATTTATAAACAGTGGATGTGATGAAAGTTTCTCCTAACGGAGTCTCCACAGATAAATCAAAGTCTAACTTCTCCGGAGTCAAGTTTAAACGTTGAGCACAAGCAGGAGAGATAAAAGAATGGGTAGAACCGGTATCTAATAAGGTATAAACTTCGCATGAATTTATGATTAGCTTACCCGTGATCACCTCGTTTGGGTTCCTCGCATGTTGACCAGTCACGACAAACGCTCTTCCAGGAACCGTTGACTTTATCTTTTCTGGGACAGCTTTTTGAGTCACCATCCCCGCTGGACTTGGTTTTGCTACAGTGCAATCTCGAGCGATATGTCCTTCCTTTCCACAATTATAACATACCTTAAACTGTTGTGGGCAGTTTGGGCTGATATGTCCTTCTTTTCCGCACTTATAGCATATAACCGGTGGTCGTTCTCCTCCCTTGGAACCAGTTGCTGTTGGTGCTGACGTCTTCGTATTGTCATTGTTGAATCTCCTCTTTTTAAAATCTCCTCCCGACTCGCTTCTTCTATTTTCATAGCCACGATTACCACCAGAGTGGTTGCCGTTCTTGTCTGTATTTTTCTTTCTCCGCTGGTTATCATTGTTCTGATGACTGCTGTCACCGATATGATCCTGGTTGTGATCCCTCAGTTGACCGTACTCGTTATCTCGCTCTAATAATTGAGCCCTGTTGACAACATCTGAATAGAGAGAAAATTTATGAAAATGAGATATTGACGTATGCCGGGTTTCAAACCTCTCAGAAACATCCTCGTCATACGTTCCTCATTCTCCACCAAATGAGGTGCAAACCTGGACAACTCTGCAAACTTTGCCTCGTACTGAGATACCGTCATATTATTCTGCTCTAGTCTAATAAACTCTACCTCCTTCATATGACGAATACTTTCAGGAAAGTACTTGTCATTGAACAGTTTTTGAAATGTCTCCCAAGACATGCTGAGTGCGGTTGGATGGGTACGCTTCACAGACTCCCACCAGTAATCTGCCTCGCCACGGAACATAAAGGTGGCGAATGGAACCTTCTGTTCCTCCGTGCATCCCAAGACATCGAATATCTTGGTAATTTGCTTGACCCACGTTTCCGCCATGATCGGATCCGGCTTTCCCTTAAATTCTGGTGGTCCCAATTCTTTGAACTGTTTGGCTGTGACAAACCGTGAATTGCTATCATTTCCTCCTGTATTTTGAACACGAGTCTCCCTTGTCTGGTTTTGCATGAATTGCAAAAAACTTCTAAACATTCCATCATTCATCATCTGCTCATTGGTGTTGTTCACAGGAGGAACATTGCCAGCCTGTTGCACGTTCTCCTCGTTGGTAAGCACCGGTGTCTCCACGGTCTCATTTACTCCACTGTTAACATTCTCAGTCGACATTCTCAAATACTGCCATAAAACAAGGGTTAATTAAATAAATTAACAAATCACATAATACCCCTATATTATGACTGACCAATAAATAAGCTTAGGTAGGACACACTAGCGAAGGATTCGTCTCTCCCCTCCTAGTTCTATTCCCCGATCTCCGCCAGAGATCATATCCCTAAGCTCTGATACCAACTGTGACGCCCCCAAAATAGGTATACAACACCCATTCTGAGTCGCCAAAATACATGGTACAGAAACAACTACATCTTTATTATTACAACACAAGAACTGTGAGTTTAAATACAAATATTGTCATTTAGACAATATCCACACTCAAATAAGTCCTCATTACAATTATTGATACATTATTTCACAAAAATGGTGAGGACTACTAAAGTAACTTCTAGAACCATCATTCCATACCCCGACTAGTACTCGCTACATTCTCGCCTCCTGAGAAAAATGGAACAAAAAGGAAAAGGGTGAGCTCAACTAGCCCAGTAAAGAACATTATGACTAAGATAATACAGAACAAATTATCGTTAGTCTTCAACAGGGAAAAATCTAATAGAATACAATAGACAACAAGTTTTAAATCAATAACTGCAGCGGAAACAGCAAACCATTAGAAGAGTCAAGTAGAGAATGAGTTCTACTATCTTCTAAGATTTAAAAGTCCATCATCAATATTTTATCCCTGTAACAACAATCAATAACCATCTTTAATCAAATATTCATCTTTGCACTACAGGCCAAAGATATTCATTTGTATCACCAGTCGGTCATGTTCATCTCAACACCTGTTCATCTTTGCACTACGGGCCAAAGATATTCATCAGTTAATCATTCATCTTTGCACTACGGGCCAAAGATATTCAGTAATATCATCATTTAGGACTGAGGATGATGAAAAATATCTTAAAAAAACGAATCCAGTGAAACAAAATAACAAATATTAAGGATTCGTATTTCGATTTATCCATGTCCAAAAATACCTTATAATTATTCATAGTGAAGTAGAATTCAAGAATGATCAAAACATGGATACAATCAAAGCTAGTACCCAGAATAGATATTTTGGACGAAAAGAAGAAAATTTTATTTTTCGGTGAATAGTAACTCGTGAATAGTAACTCATGAATAGTAACCCCGACGTGAAAAGTTCCAAATTTGATAAAAATTTCCAACCAATATTTCGGCATAATGATATTGAAGAAATAATATCATTTTTGAATAAAATAACATCCCTTACCTCGTAAAGACAGTACTTCTGGTCGGAATACCGGTATAAGGCTGAAAGACACTTGCTCTGATGAATAGAAACTCTCAAAGTATCTAAATACTCACAAAATACACTCAATAATCTAGAGAGAGAAAGAGAGAAAACTTGTTTCTGGTGTGATTTTTAATTCTAACTTAGCCCTCTATTTATAGGAAAATGTTAGCACGCCGAAGCAGACTTAACCTGCAACCTGATGGCTTTACCTGCTACTATTCCCACCCACCACATTTGAACATAAACCTCAGCACATTTCTTCACCATCCAAGAGTGGGGCCCACCAATTCTAGAATTTTCTACCAAAATGATTAACTCCGAAAATTCAACAATTTCTGAACCAGTCATCTCGTAAAATTCATAATAAATCATACGTTCATTTTTAACGGTTCAAAATTTGTGGACATATACTCAACTTATATATGTATAACATATCCAAAAATTACCACGATCCAACGGTCGGATTAAAAATTATAACTCCCGCAAAATATCTCAAAAACCCTGATTTTTAATACCTCCATTCCGACAAAAAATACTGATAAAAACCTCAACATTAACTCCTTCATTTTTAACCACAAAAATATATCCCTCATTTATATCCACAAAAATAAATATTTCCTTATCATATGAATCAATAATTAATTATTTACAAATAATATTACAGAATCACATTTATGACAACCAGGCCGTTCCCAGGAAAGAGGGGGCTTTCCAATAAGGATTTCTCCTTACTGGCGCGCAATTAGATGACCAAACCTCTCCTTAGACAGAACTTTCTAGACATTGCCAATAATGTTATCTAATAATATTATTCAAATAATATGAATTATTGATCTGATAATGGAAAATACTGTGTAGTGACAATTATTGAAACAACAGTAATATAAAATATCAACGCAGCAATTATTGAATCAATAAAATAAAATACTGAACAGTAATTACTGTAACCATTATTGAGTAGTGCCTTCTTACGTAAGAATCAATAATTGGTGCAATACAGTGTGCTACTATGTAACAACGCGTATTACTGTGTTTTAACCACCGGGTATTCCAACAGTATTAACGGTAACAACTACGCCGTTATTAATAAAAAACATATACTTGTCGTTTTCTTCATCCAATCGCTTTCCGTTATGGGGCCCACAAAAGACTGCGCCGTCGTACGAATATTCCCCGACAGGAAGAATATTCCACGACCAAACGAATATTCCCCGACAACAATGAATATTTTATAACCACCTGCTTATTTGAAATATTTGCGCATTTTACGCATAGCTAACCTCATTAATCAATTTAACACTTACTATTTCAAAATAATAAATAGAGTGAATTTAAATTTCATTTATTAATAATTTGGGGTCTTACAATAATATTATTCAAATAATATGAATTATTGATCTGATAATGGAAAATAATGTGCAGCAACAATTATTGAAACAACAATAATATAAAATATCAACGCAACAATTATTGAATCAATAAAATAAAATATTGAACAGTAATTACTGTGACAATTATTCAGTAGTGCCTTCTTACGTAAGAATCAAGAATTTCAAAAATACTGTGCAATAACGCGTATTACTGTATTTTAACCACCGGGTATTCCAACAGTGTAAACGGTAACAACTACGCCGTTAATTATAAAAACTCATTTTTTGTCGTTATCTTCATCCGACTGTTTTTTGTTATGGGGCCCACAAATAGTTATGCGGTCGTACGAATATTCTCCGACAGAAAGAATATTTCACGACCAACGAATATTCCCCGACAACAATGATTATTTTATAACCACTAGTTTATTTTGAAAAATTTTCACATTTCACCCATAACTTTAACTTTTTATCAATTTAACCATTTACTGAATGGTAATTATAAGAAAAATTGAATACTTTTATTTCATAAAATTCAGGGTCTTACATCCGTGACATGAGCTAAGAAAGCTTGACATCCGTTTTTTAATAAACGAATAGCTTTATGGCTTGAGAAGTCAGTGATTGATTTTAATAGTTTGGTTGTTTGAATTCGCATAATAGGTTGATTAGGAATATGAAAGCTAACTGTAAGACCCCAAATTATTAATAAATGAAATTTAAATTCCCTCTATTTATTATTTTGAAATAGTAAGTGTTAAATTGATTAATGAGGTTAGTTATGGGTAAAATGCGTAAATATTTTAAATAAGCAAGTGGTTATAAAATATTCATTGTTGTCGGGGAATATTCGTTTAGTCGTGGAATATTCTTCCTGTTGGGGAATATTCGTACGACGGCGCAGTCTTTTGTGGGCCCCACAACGGAAAGCGATTGGATGAAGAAAACGACAAGTATATGTTTTTTATTAATAACGGCGTAGTTGTTACCGTTAATACTGTTGGAATACCCGGTGGTTAAAACACAGTAATACGCGTTGTTACACAGTAGCACACTGTATTGCACCAATTATTGATTCTTACGTAAGAAGGCACTACTCAATAATGGTTACAGTAATTACTGTTCAGTATTTTATTTTATTGATTCAATAATTGCTGCGTTGATATTTTATATTACTGTTGTTTCAATAATTGTCACTACACAGTATTTCCCATTATCAGATCAATAATTCATATTATTTGAATAATATTATTAGATAACATTATTGGCAATGTCTAGAAAGTTCTGTCTAAGGAGAGGTTTGGTCATCTAATTGCGCGCCAGTAAGGAGAAATCCTTATTGGAAAGCCCCCTCTTTCCTGGGAACGGCCTGGTTGTCATAAATGTGATTCTGTAATATTATTTGTAAATAATTAATTATTGATTCATATGATAAGGAAATATTTATTTTTGTGGATATAAATGAGGGATATATTTTTGTGGTTAAAAATGAAGGAGTTAATGTTGAGGTTTTTATCAGTATTTTTTGTCGGAATGGAGGTATTAAAAATCAGGGTTTTTGAGATATTTTGCGGGAGTTATAATTTTTAATCCGACCGTTGGATCGTGGTAATTTTTGGATATGTTATACATATATAAGTTGAGTATATGTCCACAAATTTTGAACCGTTAAAAATGAACGTATGATTTATTATGAATTTTACGAGATGACTGGTTCAGAAATTGTTGAATTTTCGGAGTTAATCATTTTGGTAGAAAATTCTAGAATTGGTGGGCCCCACTCTTGGTTGGTGAAGAAATGTGCTGAGATTTTTATTCAAATGTGGTGGGTGGGAATAGTAGCAGGTAAAGCCATCAGGTTGCAGGTTATGTCTGCTTCGGCGTGCTAACATTTTCCTATAAATAGAGGGCTAAGTTAGAATTGAAAATCACACCAGAAACAAGTTTTCTCTCTTTCTCTCTCTAGATTATTGAGTGTATTTTGTGAGTATTTAGATACTTTGAGAGTTTCTATTCATCAGAGCAAGTGTCTTTCAGCCTTATACCGGTATTCCGACCAGAAGTACTGTCTGTACGAGGTAAGGGATGTTATTTTATTCAAAAATGATATTATTTTTTCAATATCATTATGCCGAAATATTGGTTGGAAATTTTTATCAAATTTGGAACTTTTCACGTCGGGGTTACTATTCATGAGTTACTATTCACGAGTTACTATTCACGAGTTACTATTCACCGAAAAATAAAATTTCTTCTTTTCGCCCAAAATATCTATTCTGGGTACTAGCTTTGATTGTATCCATGTTTTGATCATTCTTGAATTCTACTTCACTATGAATAATTATAAGGTATTTTTGGACATGAATAAATCGAAATACGAATCCTTAATATTGTTATTTTGTTTCACTGGATTCGTTTTCTTTAAGATATTTTTCATCATCCTCAGTCCTAAATGATGATATTACTGAATATCTTTGGCCGTAGTGCAAAGATGAATGATTCACTGATGAATATCTTTGGCCCGTAGTGCAAAGATGAACAGGTGTTGAGATGAACATGACCGACTGGTGATACAAATGAATATCTTTGGCCTGTAGTGCAAAGATGAATATTTGATTAAAGATGGTTATTGATTGTTGTTACAGGGATAAAATATTGATGATGGACTTTTAAATCTTAGAAGATAGTAGAACTCATTCTCTACTTGACTCTTCTAATGGTTTGCTGTTTCCGCTGCAGTTATTGATTTAAAACTTGTTGTCTATTGTATTCTATTAGATTTTTCCCTGTTGAAGACTAACGATAATTTGTTCTGTATTATCTTAGTCATAATGTTCTTTACTGGGCTAGTTGAGCTCACCCTTTTCCTTTTTGTTCCATTTTTCTCAGGAGGCGAGAATGTAGCGAGTACTAGTCGGGGTATGGAATGATGGTTCTAGAAGTTACTTTAGTAGTCCTCACTATTTTTGTGAAATAATGTATCAATAATTGTAATGAGGGCTTATTTGAGTGTGGATATTGTCTAAATGACAATATTTGTATTTAAACTCACAGTTCTTGTGTTGTAATAATAAAGATGTAGTTGTTTCTGTACCATGTATTTTGGCGACTCAGAATGGGTGTTGTATACCTATTTTGGGGGCGTCACAGTTGGTATCAGAGCTTAGGGATATGATCTCTGGCGGAGATCGGGGAATAGAACTAGGAGGGGAGAGACGAATCCTTCGCTAGTGTGTCCTACCTAAGCTTATTTATTGGTCAGTCATAATATAGGGGTATTATGTGATTTGTTAATTTATTTAATTAACCCTTGTTTTATGGCAGTATTTGAGAATGTCGACTGAGAATGTTAATAGTGGAGTAAATGAGACCGTGGAGACACCGGTGCTTACCAACGAGGAGAACGTGCAACAGGCTGGCAATGTTCCTCCTGTGAACAACACCAATGAGCAGATGATGAACGATGGAATGTTTAGAAGTTTTTTGCAATTCATGCAAAACCAGACAAGGGAGACTCGTGTTCAAAATACAGGAGGAAATGATAGCAATTCACGGTTTGTCACAGCCAAACAGTTCAAAGAATTGGGACCACCAGAATTTAAGGGAAAGCCGGATCCGATCATGGCGGAAACGTGGGTCAAGCAAATTACCAAGATATTCGATGTCTTGGGATGCACGGAGGAACAGAAGGTTCCATTCGCCACCTTTATGTTCCGTGGCGAGGCAGATTACTGGTGGGAGTCTGTGAAGCGTACCCATCCAACCGCACTCAGCATGTCTTGGGAGACATTTCAAAAACTGTTCAATGACAAGTACTTTCCTGAAAGTATTCGTCATATGAAGGAGGTAGAGTTTATTAGACTAGAGCAGAATAATATGACGGTATCTCAGTACGAGGCAAAGTTTGCAGAGTTGTCCAGGTTTGCACCTCATTTGGTGGAGAATGAGGAACGTATGACGAGGATGTTTCTGAGAGGTTTGAAACCCGGCATACGTCAATATCTCATTTCTCATAAATTTTCTCTCTATTCAGATGTTGTCAACAGGGCTCAATTATTAGAGCGAGATAACGAGTACGGTCAACTGAGGGATCACAACCAGGATCATATCGGTGACAGCAGTCATCAGAACAATGATAACCAGCGGAGAAAGAAAAATACAGACAAGAACGGCAACCACTCTGGTGGTAATCGTGGCTATGAAAATAGAAGAAGCGAGTCGGGAGGAGATTTTAAAAAGAGGAGATTCAACAATGACAATACGAAGACGTCAGCACCAACAGCAATTGGTTCCAAGGGAGGAGAACGACCACCGGTTATATGCTATAAGTGCGGAAAAGAAGGACATATCAGCCCAAACTGCCCACAACAGTTTAAGGTATGTTATAATTGTGGAAAGGAAGGACATATCGCTCGAGATTGCACTGTAGCAAAACCAAGTCCAGCGGGGATGGTGACTCAAAAAGCTGTCCCAGAAAAGATAAAGTCAACGGTTCCTGGAAGAGCGTTTGTCGTGACTGGTCAACATGCGAGGAACCCAAACGAGGTGATCACGGGTAAGCTAATCATAAATTCATGCGAAGTTTATACCTTATTAGATACCGGTTCTACCCATTCTTTTATCTCTCCTGCTTGTGCTCAACGTTTAAACTTGACTCCGGAGAAGTTAGACTTTGATTTATCTGTGGAGACTCCGTTAGGAGAAACTTTCATCACATCCACTGTTTATAAATCTTGTGTGATCCAAGTTGGTACCATCACCTTACCTGTTGACCTTATCTCTTTAAAGATACTTGCTTTTGATGTGATTTTAGGGATTGATTGGCTAACTACTCATCATGCCAAAATTGATTGTTTTCGTAAGGTTGTTAGTTTTCATATTCCTAACCAACCTGTTGTACGAATTCAAACAACTAAGCCATTAAAATCAATCACTGTTATATCAAGCCATAAAGCCATTCGTTTATTAAAAAACGGATGTCAAGCTTTCTTAGCCCATGTTATGGATTTGAATAAAGACACGTCAAATTTGAATAATATTCCTGTTGTTATTGACTTTCCTGACGTATTTCCTGAAGAACTTCCCGGTCTACCCCCGGAACGAGAAATTGAATTCTTTATTGATCTTGAACCTGGTACAAAGCCCATTTCTAAAACCCCATATCGAATGGCTCCTATTGAACTTCAGGAGTTAAAGGTCCAACTACAAGAGTTGTTGGACATCGGTTTCATTCGTCCTAGTACATCTCCTTGGGGTGCTCCTGTTTTATTTGTAAAGAAGAAAGACGGGAGTATGCGACTTTGTATTGATTACCGGGAATTAAACCATGTCACTATTAAGAATAGGTATCCGCTACCTCGTATTGATGACCTGTTTGACCAGTTACAAGGAGCACAGTTCTTTTCAAAGATCGATCTTCGTTCTGGATATCATCAGCTGAAGGTTAAAACTGAGGATATTCCAAAGACTGCCTTCAGAACTCGGTACGGGCATTATGAGTTCCTAGTTATGTCTTTTGGATTGACTAATGCTCCTGCGGCTTTCATGGATATGATGAACCGAGTATTCAAGGATTATTTGGATCAGTTCGTTGTTGTCTTTATTGATGACATCCTCATATATTCCAAAAGCCGTGAAGATCATGAGCATCATTTGAAGCTGGTACTCCAAAGGCTGCGTGAAAATAAGTTATATGCCAAGTTGAAGAAATGCGAGTTCTGGCTTGAGGAAGTAGCTTTCCTAGGGCACGTGGTGTCAAAACATGGAGTATCTGTTGACCCGGCGAAGATTGAAGCAATACAAAGTTGGGAGCAACCAAAGACGGTGACCGAAGTACGTAGCTTTCTAGGCTTAGCTGGTTATTATCGAAGATTCGTGGAAGGGTTTTCTCGAATCGCTACCCCGTTAACTCAGCTGACTCGGAAAGATATCAAATTCGTATGGAGCGAGGAATGCGAGAAGAGTTTTCAAGAGCTTAAGAGGAGACTCATTTCGGCACCTGTTCTGACAATACCATCTGGTTCGGATGGATTTGTTATCTACAGTGATGCTTCAGGCAAAGGGTTAGGATGTGTTCTCATGCAACATGGGAAAGTCATAGCCTATGCCTCGCGACAACTCAAAGAATATGAGAGGAATTATCCTACTCATGATTTGGAGTTGGCAGCAGTAGTTTTCGCGTTGAAGATCTGGAGACACTACCTGTATGGGGAGAAAGTGGAGATCTATACAGATCATAAAAGCCTTAAATATTTCTTCACCCAAAAGGAACTCAACATGCGGCAGCGACGTTGGCTCGAGCTGTTGAAAGATTACGATCATACCATCCAATATCATCCTGGAAAAGCAAACGTAGTAGCTGACGCATTGAGTAGAAGATCATATGCGGGTACGAGTGCAATGTTGTTAACACAAAGGCCCATTTTGTATGACTTGCAAAGGATGGAGATAGAGATGAAGGCTCCAAGTACCCACATGATGATATCAAATATACGAGTAGAACCGACTTTAATCGATAAAGTTAAAGCTGCTCAAGCTACGGACATAGAGCTGATGCGTATGAAGAAGAAAGTGCAAGAAGGTTCTATTCCAGAAGCAAGAATCGATGAAGAAGGAATACTTCGAGTTCACTCTAGACTCTGTGTTCCTAACAATTCTGATTTGAAGTACAAGATCATGATGGAAGCACACAATACACCATTTGCAATCCATCCTGGAAGTACCAAAATGTATCGTGATCTACGACATACATTTTGGTGGAATAATATGAAGAGAGAGATTGCAAAGTTTATCTCGAGGTGTTTAACTTGTCAACGTGTAAAGGCGGAACATCAAGTACCAAAGGGTCCATTGCAACCACTTGAGATTCCGAAATGGAAGTGGGAACACATTACCATGGATTTCGTTACGGGTCTTCCCACGGTTTCTCAAGGCATAAATGCTATTTGGGTTATTGTTGATAGATTAACCAAGTCTGCTCATTTCTTGCCGATACGGGAGACTTATTCCCTTGAACGTCTTGCTCGTATATACGTAGATGAGATTGTGAGACTGCATGGCATGCCAGTATCCATAGTTTCGGATCGTGACCCAAGATTCACTTCAAGATTTTGGGTTAGCTTGCAAAAAGCTATGGGCACAGATTTACGATTTAGTTCGGCATACCATCCTCAAACGGACGGACAATCAGAGAGGACTATTCAAACTCTTGAAGATCTATTAAGACTTTGTGTCCTAGATTTCAAAGGGAGTTGGGATAAGTACCTACCATTGGTGGAATTCTCTTACAATAACAGTTATCAGGCAAGTATAGGTGTGGCCCCATTTGAAGCATTATATGGACGAAAGTGTCGCTCTCCAGTATGCTGGGACGAGGTGGGTGAAGCAACATTGTTGGGACCAGAGTTGGTACGCATGACTACAGAGAAGATCCAAACGATTCGACAACGTATACAAACGGCACAGGATCGACAAAAGAGTTATGCGGATCTTCATCGGAAGGACGTGGAATTTGACATTGGGGATCATGTATTGTTGCGTGTGGCTCCATGGAAAGGAGTTACAAGATTTGGGAAGAGAGGAAAGCTCAATCCACGATTTATTGGTCCATTTCAGATTCTTGACCGAGTAGGAAATGTGGCCTATAGACTTGCGTTACCTCCAAGTATGTCTCGTGTTCATAATATTTTTCATATATCTGTGTTACGTAAATATGTGAAAGACCCAGACCACGTTATTGAGTTAGAACCGGACGAGATAGCTGAAGACTTAACGTACGAAGAGGTACCTGTCAAGATCTTGGATAGAAAGGAGCATGTCCTACGCACGAAGGTCATACCACAAGTTAAAGTTTTGTGGAGAAACCATGCTATTGAGGAAATGACCTGGGAGTTGGAAACGGAAATGAAAGCGAGGTATCCTCATCTTTTCGAAACACCAGGTACGTACGTCAATTTCGAGGACGAAATTTCATAAGGAGGGGAGGTTGTAAGACCCCAAATTATTAATAAATGAAATTTAAATTCCCTCTATTTATTATTTTGAAATAGTAAGTGTTAAATTGATTAATGAGGTTAGTTATGGGTAAAATGCGTAAATATTTTAAATAAGCAAGTGGTTATAAAATATTCATTGTTGTCGGGGAATATTCGTTTGGTCGTGGAATATTCTTCCTGTTGGGGAATATTCGTACGACGGCGCAGTCTTTTGTGGGCCCCACAACGGAAAGCGATTGGATGAAGAAAACGACAAGTATATGTTTTTTATTAATAACGGCGTAGTTGTTACCGTTAATACTGTTGGAATACCCGGTGGTTAAAACACAGTAATACGCGTTGTTACACAGTAGCACACTGTATTGCACCAATTATTGATTCTTACGTAAGAAGGCACTACTCAATAATGGTTACAGTAATTACTGTTCAGTATTTTATTTTATTGATTCAATAATTGCTGCGTTGATATTTTATATTACTGTTGTTTCAATAATTGTCACTACACAGTATTTCCCATTATCAGATCAATAATTCATATTATTTGAATAATATTATTAGATAACATTATTGGCAATGTCTAGAAAGTTCTGTCTAAGGAGAGGTTTGGTCATCTAATTGCGCGCCAGTAAGGAGAAATCCTTATTGGAAAGCCCCCTCTTTCCTGGGAACGGCCTGGTTGTCATAAATGTGATTCTGTAATATTATTTGTAAATAATTAATTATTGATTCATATGATAAGGAAATATTTATTTTTGTGGATATAAATGAGGGATATATTTTTGTGGTTAAAAATGAAGGAGTTAATGTTGAGGTTTTTATCAGTATTTTTTGTCAGAATGGAGGTATTAAAAATCAGGGTTTTTGAGATATTTTGCGGGAGTTATAATTTTTAATCCGACCGTTGGATCGTGGTAATTTTTGGATATGTTATACATATATAAGTTGAGTATATGTCCACAAATTTTGAACCGTTAAAAATGAACGTATGATTTATTATGAATTTTACGAGATGACTGGTTCAGAAATTGTTGAATTTTCGGAGTTAATCATTTTGGTAGAAAATTCTAGAATTGGTGGGCCCCACTCTTGGTTGGTGAAGAAATGTGCTGAGATTTTTATTCAAATGTGGTGGGTGGGAATAGTAGCAGGTAAAGCCATCAGGTTGCAGGTTAAGTCTGCTTCGGCGTGCTAACATTTTCCTATAAATAGAGGGCTAAGTTAGAATTGAAAATCACACCAGAAACAAGTTTTCTCTCTTTCTCTCTCTAGATTATTGAGTGTATTTTGTGAGTATTTAGATACTTTGAGAGTTTCTATTCATCAGAGCAAGTGTCTTTCAGCCTTATACCGGTATTCCGACCAGAAGTACTGTCTGTACGAGGTAAGGGATGTTATTCTATTCAAAAATGATATTATTTCTTCAATATCATTATGCCGAAATATTGGTTGGAAATTTTTATCAAATTTGGAACTTTTCACGTCGGGGTTACTATTCATGAGTTACTATTCACGAGTTACTATTCACGAGTTACTATTCACCGAAAAATAAAATTTCTTCTTTTCGCCCAAAATATCTATTCTGGGTACTAGCTTTGATTGTATCCATGTTTTGATCATTCTTGAATTCTACTTCACTATGAATAATTATAAGGTATTTTTAGACATGAATAAATCGAAATACGAATCCTTAATATTGTTATTTTGTTTCACTGGATTCGTTTTCTTTAAGATATTTTTCATCATCCTCAGTCCTAAATGATGATATTACTGAATATCTTTGGCCGTAGTGCAAAGATGAATGATTCACTGATGAATATCTTTGGCCCGTAGTGCAAAGATGAACAGGTGTTGAGATGAACATGACCGACTGGTGATACAAATGAATATCTTTGGCCTGTAGTGCAAAGATGAATATTTGATTAAAGATGGTTATTGATTGTTGTTACAGGGATAAAATATTGATGATGGACTTTTAAATCTTAGAAGACAGTAGAACTCATTCTCTACTTGACTCTTCTAATGGTTTGCTGTTTCCGCTGCAGTTATTGATTTAAAACTTGTTGTCTATTGTATTCTATTAGATTTTTCCCTGTTGAAGACTAACGATAATTTGTTCTGTATTATCTTAGTCATAATGTTCTTTACTGGGCTAGTTGAGCTCACCCTTTTCCTTTTTGTTCCATTTTTCTCAGGAGGCGAGAATGTAGCGAGTACTAGTCGGGGTATGGAATGATGGTTCTAGAAGTTACTTTAGTAGTCCTCACTATTTTTGTGAAATAATGTATCAATAATTGTAATGAGGGCTTATTTGAGTGTGGATATTGTCTAAATGACAATATTTGTATTTAAACTCACAGTTCTTGTGTTGTAATAATAAAGATGTAGTTGTTTCTGTACCATGTATTTTGGCGACTCAGAATGGGTGTTGTATACCTATTTTGGGGGCGTCACACTAACAACCTTACGAAAACAATCAATTTTTGCATGATGAGTAGTTAACCAATCAATCCCTAGAATTACATCAAATACAAGTATTTTCAATGAAATAAGATCGACAGGTAATGTGAGGGTACCGATTTGAACCAAACAAGACTTATAAACAGTGGATGTAATGAAGGTTTCTCCCAATAGAGTTTCCACAGATAAGTCAAAGTCTAATTTCTCCAGAGTCAAATTTAATCGTTGAGCGCAAATAGGAGAAATAAAAGAATGGGTAGAACCGGTATTAAATAAGGTATAGACTTCGCTAGAATTTATGATAAGCTTACCCGTGATGACCTCGTTCGGGTTCCTTGCTTTCTGGGAGGTGACAACAAACGCTCTCCCTTGCACTACCGGTTTTGACTTTTCTGGGACGTCCTTTGGTGCCTCCATCCTAGCTGAACTTGTCTTCGGTGAACGACAAAATCAGGCTAGGTGACCTTCTCTTCTATAATTATAACATGTTTTGGACGGCATCGCGCAGTTTGGACTGATGTGTCCCTCCCCTCTGTATTTGAAGCATATGATCGGTGGTCGTTCTCATTCCTTAACCACGGGTGCTGGTGTTGACGTCTTTCCATCATTGTTGAATCTCCTCTTCTTGAAATGTCCATTCTTATTATTTTGGCCATGATTACCACCGAAGTGGTTACCATTTCTGGCCTGCTGATTCCCTCCACGCTTGTTGTCACCGCTTCGATGACTGCTTTCACTGGTATTATCATTTTGCCTGTTACTCTCTTTTGGTTGCGTTGACTCGTTATCGCGCTCCACTAACTGAGCCCTATTTATAACATCTGAATACAAACACAGTTTATGAGAAATAAGATGTTGACGTATCTCCGACTTCAAACCTCTTAAAAATATTCGCGTCATTCTCTCTTCATTATCCACCAAGTGGAACGTAAACCGGAACAGCTCGGCAAACTTAGCTTCGTACTGCGACACTGTCATATTATTCTGCTCCAACTTGATAAACTCTACCTCCTTCATGTGACGAATACTTTCGAGAAAGTACTTGTCATTGAACAGTTCTTGGAACTTCTCCCAAGACATCTTCAGTGCAGCAGGTTGAGTACGCTTTACCGATTCCCTCCAGTAATCTGCCTCTCCTCGCAACATAAAGGTGGCAAAGGGAACCTTTTGCTCCTCGGCGCATCCCAAGACATAAAATATCTTGGTGATCTGTTTTATCCACGTTTTCACCTTAAGTGGTTTTGGTTCTCCAATAAACTCAGGTGGTCTCAGCTCCTTGAACTGTTTAGCGGTGACTGTACGAGAGTTTTCAGTGTTTTCACCTATATTTTTGACAGGAGCTGCTCCGCCTGCTGTTGCATAAATTGCATAAAGCCTCTGAACATTCAATCATTCATCATTTGGTCAGTGTTGTTGTTTGCATGAGGATTATCGCCTTCCTGATGCACATTATCCTGATTATTGATATGTGGTGAATCAACGGTCGCCTGTGCTCTATTGCTATTCTCAACATTCTCGGATGTCATTTTTAAATACTGTCACAAAACAAGGGTTAAATAAACATATCACATATTACCTCTATACTCTGACTGACCAATTAAATACCAAATAAACTTAGGTAGGTCATACTGGCGAAGGAATTCCTTGTCTCTCCCCTCCTAGTTCTATTCTCACATCTTAGCCAGGGATCATATCCCTAAGCTTTGATACCAACTGTGACGCCCCCAAAATAGGTATACATCACCTATTCTGAGTCGCCAAATACATGGTACAGAATATAAATACAATCGTTAATATACGACAAAAGAGCTGTGAGTTTTAATACAAATACTGTCTTTTAGACAATATCCACTCTCAGAATAAGTCCTCATTACATTTATTGTCACACTATTTAACAAAATAGTGAGGACTACTAATACTATCATCTAGTCCTTCACTTCGTTCCCCGACTCGTCCCAGCTGTATTCTCATTTCCTGAAGAGAACAATAAAAGAAATGGTGAGCTCAACTAGCCCAGTAAGAAATATTATGACTAAGATAATGCAGAATAAATTATCATTAGCCTTAAACAGTGTTAAACTGATACAATATAACAAACATCAAGTTTAACTGCCTGTGTGTATGGTCCACCAAGTCGACAATAATTTTGTTGTAGGGTCCACCAATTATTGTGTCGTCGTACGAATATTCCCTGTTAAAATGAATATTCCCCGACCAATCGAATATTATATAGCAACTTGCGTACTTTGCAAAATTTATAAATATTACCCACAACTATAACATTATATCAATTTCACTCCATAATATTCAAAAATGATATTTATAAAAAATTCATCTTTATTAATAAAAGTTGGGGTCTTACAGCCAATGTGGTGCTGGTCCAGAAGTAGAATGGAAAATGGTGAGTCTGCATTGACTATACAGATTTGAACAAAGCTTGCCCAAAGGACTTCTATCCGTTACCCCACATCGACCAACTCATCGATGCGACTACGGGGTATGCTTTATTGAGTTTTATGGATGCTTTCTCTGGTTACCATCAAATTTCAATGTGCAGAGAGGATATACCGAAGACGGCGTTCGTTACGCATCGTAAGGTATATGTCTACAAAAAGATGACATTTGGCTTAATCAATGCTAGAGCCACGTACCAGAGAATGATGAATTTCGTTTTCAGTCGCCAGCTGGGAAGAAACATGGAGGTGTACGTCGATGACATGATTGTCAAAAGCATGCTTGTGCAGAAACACTTGGATGATTTGGAAAAGTGCTTTCAGATAGTTCGTTATCATAACTTGAGGCTGAATCCTATTAAGTGCACCTTCGGATTGGGGGCTGGCAAGTTTCTGGGTTATCTTGTCAGTCAAAGAGGAATTGAAGCCAACCCAGAGAAGATCTAGGCAATCTTGAGCATAAAGACTCCTCAATTATTTAAAGATGTTCAACGTCTGACTGGAAGGATTGCAGCTTTGAGGAGGTTTATGTCCAAGTCGACAGAAAGGTGTTTGCCATTTTTTGACACATTGAAAGGGTCGAAGAATGCGAAGACGTTCCAGTGGACTTCAGAATGTGAAGATGCTTTCCAGAGTATAAAGGCCTATTTATCTTCGGCGCCTTTGTTGGTGAAGCCCGCTCCTGCCGAGCCTTTATATTTGTACCTAGCAGCTAGTTCGTTGGCAGTAGGAGCAGTTTTGGTGCATGAAGTAGGGGGTAGGCAACACCCGGTTTACTACGTAAGTCATGTCCTTCGGGATGCTGAAACAAAGTACCCGAATATTGAAAAGTTTTCTTTTGCTTTGATGATTGCTAGTCGAAAGCTTAGGCAATACTTCTAGGGTAGGTTGTTGGTGGTGTACACGGATCAGCCTTTGAAGAAAATTATGGGCAAACCTGAAGTATCGGGGAGATTAGTTGCATGGACGATGGAGTTGTCCCAATTTTTCATTGAATATCAT
This sequence comes from Panax notoginseng, assembly GCA_016801055.1. Lineage (NCBI taxonomy): Eukaryota > Viridiplantae > Streptophyta > Magnoliopsida > Apiales > Araliaceae > Panax > Panax notoginseng. The sequence continues at coordinate 16,023,417 of CM029013.1, read as the reverse complement.
CCCCGAACAGCTATCAAGGGGCAGGCCTTGGCTGATTTTGTGGTCGAATGTTCATTTTCTGAAGCGGATGAAGCTGTGGAAGAAGTTGAAGGGTCTGACAGGACAGTTGCGATTCTTCAGTAGAAGCAGAGCTCGTGGACGCTGTACGCAGATGGGTCTTCTACTGTGGACATCAATGGAGTAGGAATCATTTTGATAAGTCCGGAGGGATTCAAAGTGCAGCAAGCTATCAGATTTGGGTTCAGAGCAACGAACAACGAGGCAGAGTATAAGGCGGTGCTAGCAGGGTTGCGACTGGCTAAGAGTCTCGAAGTGCAGAGGATAGTCATCTTCAGTGATTCTCAGTTGGTTGTTAAGCAAGTCTCAGGGGAATACGAAGCTTGAGGTCAGAGAATGGTTAAGTACTTGGCAGAATTAAAAGATCGGCTTCAGTATTTCCAATCGTATAAGTTTCAAGGAGTCGGGCGTGACGATAATTCCATTGCCGATGCACTCTCAAAGCTAGCCACTACGGATGCTAACATTTTTGATGGGTCCGTTTACTTAGAAATTTTGCAGCATCCTAGTGTTCAACATGAATCGATAATGTGCATTGATCCCTTCAATTGCTGGTTGACTCCATATCTGGAGTATCTGGCAGATGGCGTCTTACCTTCGGATCAGATGTTGGCCAAGAAAATCAAATATAAAAGTGCTAACTTCGTTCTGATAGATGGGGATCTTTTTTGAAGGGCCTTTTCATCTCCATTGATGAAATGTTTGACTCTGTCCGAAGCTGAATATGCTCTTCGAGAAGTTCACGAGTGCATCTGTGGCGACCATATGGCTGCTAAGTCAATGCCTACAAAGTACTTCGCCAGGGGTATTATTGGCCTACAATCTTCAAGGAAGCTACGGAGTACGTCAAGAAGTGTGAGAAGTGTCAACTTAACAGTTCAATCCCACATCAGCCACCAGAAGAGCTATACTCGATTTTATCTCCTATACCCTTTGCTGTCTGGGGGGTTGATATACTGGGTCCATTACCGAAAGCTAGGTCAATTTTGTTATAGTTGCCATCGATTATATGACCAAATGGGTAGAGGCGAAGCCACTTAGGTTGATAACGGAATAAGAATGCTTGAAGTTCATGAAGGAGTCAGTAGTGTTTCGATTCGGCATTCCTAAGATGGTGATATCGGACAACGGGCGTCAGTTTGTTGGATCGAAGTTTGAAGCATTTTTGAAGGAGCTAGGTGTTCAACACATAAAGGCTTTAGTAGCTCATCCACAGTCGAACGGTCAGGTCGAAGTGACCAACAGAACGCTGCTGAATGGGATCAAGCGAAGACTGGATGAAGCTAAGGGAAGATGGCCAGAGGAGCTGCTCAGCGTATTATGGGCTTATCGGACTACACCGAGGACTACAACAGGGGATTCACCTTTTAGATTAGCCTATGGTTCTGATGCCTTAGTTCCAGTTGAAATTGGTTCTCCAAGTCTTCGGATCAGTCAATTCAAAGAGATTTACAACGAAGAAGGGCTGAAGGTCAATCTGGATTTGCTCAAAGAAGTCAGGGAAACAACTTTGATCAGATTGGCGGCCTATCAACGAAGAGTGGCTAAGCATTACAATAAGGGGGTAAAGCTTCGTAGATTCGAAGTGGGAGATTTTGTCCTTTGTGAAGTCGAAGCATCTACACCTCAGAATTTGGGAAAGCTAATGCCAAACTGGGAAGGATCGTATGAAGTCATCGAGGTACTGAAGCCGGGGACATATTGGTTAAGGGCACTAGACGGATCAGAGATCAAGAATACTTGGCATGCCGACAGGCTTCGAGAATATTTTCAGTAGATACAATGTCAGTAAACCAGAAGTCTGTAAATATTCAAGTCATCATCAATAAAAGTTCCTTTTCTTTCTCAACAAGTCTTGTCTTCGTTGCTGTTCACTTCATTGGTGTAAGGAGGTTCGGGTGGACTCGTTGACCATTTGATGGTAGCCTTATCGGCAGGTGGTCCTTATGAGTTTGTCAGGCCCTTCGTGGTAGGCAAACGTTATTGGTGTAAGGAGGTTCGGGTGGACTCGCTGACCATTCGATGGTAGCCTTATCGGCAGATAGTCCTTATGAGTTTGTCAGGCCCTTCGTGGTACGCAAACGTCATTGTTGTAAGGAGGTTCGGGTGGACTCGCTGACCATTCGATGGTAGCCTTATCGGCAGGTGGTCCTTATGAGTTTGTCTGACCCTTCATGGTAGGTAAACGTCATTGGTGTAAGGAGGCTCGGGTGGACTCGCTGACCATTCGATGGTAGCCTTATTGGCAGGAGGTCCTTTAGACTTTGTCAGACCCTTCGTGGCAGGCAAATGTCATCCTGTGGGTTTGTTAGGCTCTTCGTGGTAAACAAATTCCCGATGAAGCAGATCTACCTCACACTTCGGTAACGAATAAGTATTCCTTTACTTTATTACCAAATTTTGTTTAAGTGTCGAGTTCGGATTGCTATGGTACTTAACTTGATCTTATCTGTTATATGACTCGCCTAATTGTTAATTAACAGTGTAAATTATAAAGAGCTTGTACATTTTTTAAGTTGATTGATGTTGGAGTATTGACAAAAAGTAATTGCACAGAAGTCATAAGGAATGAAGCCAATTTTTCATTAATATGGTGTTGGATTACAAAAAGACAGGAGTTTTTACAGAAATCCTATAGCTAGGGGAGAGGAAAATCATCTTCAAACGTCAGCTTCGTCTTCGGAAGAATCGAGAATGGTCGGATCAACCTTGGCTGTGACAAGTTTTGCCTTGTCTTTGCTTCGGCATTCGTCATATCCATCTGAGAACATCTGAATGATCTTCTCGTTCAACTCAGTTGAGTTCCGATAGTCTTGCTGGATTTCTTTGCGAAAATCTTCGGTCAGAGGTGGGCCTAAATCTCTCAAAGTGCGAAGCTCGCGAAGCTCCTCTTCGAGCTTGGCTCGTTCCTTCAAACTTCTCAACTCCCTAACTTCAAATTCATTCACCTGCAGCGCCAATCTCTTGTTGGTTTTCACAAATGTCTCGTTCTTCTGCGCAAGAATTTCATTCCTATGAACCAAGTCTATGTTCATATTGACGGTGATTCGGTGAATGGCTTCGGCTGTCTCCAGTTTTCCTTTTAACTTATTCAAATCCTTTTGGAGGCATTCATTATTGAAGATAGCAGTACCGTGGTCACTTCTCTCTTTATTCAAAGCCGACTTCAGAATAGCATTCTCTCGTCTGGCTGCGTCTTCTTAGGCTCTGGCTTCTTTATATCTGGGGAGAAGCCTCCCGAAGATAGCATTCGCCTGCAGATATTCAAAGATAATCAGTTAATCGTTAATCATTAAGAGATGTACATAATTTCAAACATTCAACTAACTCACCTTAGCATGGTAGCCCATGCCCTCCTCGATTAAGTCCATAATCGAGCTGTTTCCGAACCGATGGTCATCGGTCTCCCAGACAAAGGAGTCGAACAGTTGAAAAGGGAAGTTTTCATTGAATTCAGGTCATATGGTAGGTGATGCCATGGCTTCGCGCCTGAACTCTGAAGAGGACGGCCGTGTGGGAGAAGGCATACGTGGTTCGGAAGAAGGTGGAGGTTGAGTAGGTACAGGTTCAGGGGTTGGTAGGGGCTGGTTGTCAGAGGGTTGTTTCCTTTTACGGGACAAGGAGGAGGAAGGCCCAGTACGTTCTTCGAGCTCCTCATCAGAAACGTGGATTTCCACTGGGACGATTATTGGAGGATCAACTTCGGGGGTAGACACTCGAAGTATTCCTTCTTCATCGATTCTTGCTTCTGGAATAGAACCTTCTTGCACTTTCTTCTTCATACGCATCAGCTCTATGTCCGTAGCTTGAGCAGCTTTAACTTTATCGATTAAAGTCGGTTCTACTCGTATATTTGATATCATCATGTGGGTACTTGGAGCCTTCATCTCTATCTCCATCCTTTGCAAGTCATACAAAATGGGCCTTTGTGTTAACAACATTGCACTCGTACCCGCATATGATCTTCTACTCAATGCGTCAGCTACTACGTTTGCTTTTCCAGGATGATATTGGATGGTATGATCGTAATCTTTCAACAGCTCGAGCCAACGTCGCTGCCGCATGTTGAGTTCCTTTTGGGTGAAGAAATATTTGAGGCTTTTATGATCTGTATAGATCTCCACTTTCTCCCCATACAGGTAGTGTCTCCAGATCTTCAACGCGAAAACTACTGCTGCCAACTCCAAATCATGAGTAGGATAATTCCTCTCATACTCTTTGAGTTGTCGCGAGGCATAGGCTATGACTTTCCCATGTTGCATGAGAACACATCCTAACCCTTTACCTGAAGCATCACTGTAGATAACAAATCCATCCGAACCAGATGGTATTGTCAGAACAGGTGCCGAAATGAGTCTCCTCTTAAGCTCTTGAAAACTCTTCTCACATTCCTCGCTCCATACGAATTTGATATCTTTTCGAGTCAGCTGAGTTAACGGGATAGCGATTCGAGAAAACCCTTCCACGAATCTTCGATAATAACCAGCTAAGCCTAGAAAGCTACGTACTTCGGTCACCGTCTTTGGTTGCTCCCAACTTTGTATTGCTTCAATCTTCGCCGGGTCAACAGATACTCCATGTTTTGACACCACGTGCCCTAGGAAAGCTACTTCCTCAAGCTAGAACTCGCATTTCTTCAACTTAGCATATAACTTATTTTCACGCAGCCTTTGGAGTACCAGCTTCAAATGATGCTCATGATCTTCACGGCTTTTGGAATATATGAGGATGTCATCAATAAAGACAACAACGAACTGATCCAAATAATCCTTGAATACTCGGTTCATCATATCCATGAAAGCCGCAGGAGCATTAGTCAATCCAAAAGACATGACTAGGAACTCATAATGCCCGTACCGAGTTCTGAAGGCAGTCTTTGGAATATCCTCAGTTTTAACCTTCAGCTGATGATATCCAGAACGAAGATCGATCTTTGAAAAGAATTGTGCTCCTTGTAACTGGTCAAACAGGTCATCAATACGAGGTAGCGGATACCTATTCTTAATAGTGACATGGTTTAATTCCCGGTAATCAATACAAAGTCGCATACTCCCGTCTTTCTTCTTTACAAATAAAACAGGAGCACCCCAAGGAGATGTACTAGGACGAATGAAACCGATGTCCAACAACTCTTGTAGTTGGACCTTTAACTCCTGAAGTTCAATAGGAGCCATTCGATATGGAGTTTTAGAAATGGGCTTTGTACCAGGTTCAAGATCAATAAATAATTCAATTTCTCGTTCCGGGGGTAGACCGGGAAGTTCTTCAGAAAATACGTCAGGAAAGTCAATAACAACAGGAATATTATTCAAATTTGACGTGTCTTTATTCAAATCCATAACATGGGCTAAGAAAGCTTGACATCCATTTTTTAATAAACGAATGGCTTTATGGCTTGATATAACAGTGATTGATTTTAATGGCTTAGTTGTTTGAATTCGTACAACAGGTTGGTTAGGAATATGAAAACTAACAACCTTACGAAAACAATCAATTTTGGCATGATGAGTAGTTAGCCAATCAATCCCTAAAATCACATCAAAAGCAAGTATCTTTAAAGAGATAAGGTCAACAGGTAAGGTGATGGTGCTAACTTGGATCACACAAGATTTATAAACAGTGGATGTGATGAAAGTTTCTCCTAACGGAGTCTCCACAGATAAATCAAAGTCTAACTTCTCCGGAGTCAAGTTTAAACGTTGAGCACAAGCAGGAGAGATAAAAGAATGGGTAGAACCGGTATCTAATAAGGTATAAACTTCGCATGAATTTATGATTAGCTTACCCGTGATCACCTCGTTTGGGTTCCTCGCATGTTGACCAGTCACGACAAACGCTCTTCCAGGAACCGTTGACTTTATCTTTTCTGGGACAGCTTTTTGAGTCACCATCCCCGCTGGACTTGGTTTTGCTACAGTGCAATCTCGAGCGATATGTCCTTCCTTTCCATAATTATAACATACCTTAAACTGTTGTGGGCAGTTTGGGCTGATATGTCCTTCTTTTCCGCACTTATAACATATAACCGGTGGTCGTTCTCCTCCCTTGGAACCAGTTGCTGTTGGTGCTGACGTCTTCGTATTGTCATTGTTGAATCTCCTCTTTTTAAAATCCCCTCCCGACTCGCTTCTTCTATTTTCATAGCCACGATTACCACCAGAGTGGTTGCCGTTCTTGTCTGTATTTTTCTTTCTCCGCTGGTTATCATTGATCTGATGACTGCTGTCACCGATATGATCCTGGTTGTGATCCCTCAGTTGACCGTACTCGTTATCTCGCTCTAATAATTGAGCCCTGTTGACAACATCTGAATAGAGAGAAAATTTATGAGAAATAAGATATTGACGTATGCCGGGTTTCAAACCTCTCAGAAACATCCTCGTCATACGTTCCTCATTCTCCACCAAATGAGGTGCAAACTTGGACAACTCTGCAAACTTTGCCTCGTACTGAGATACCGTCATATTATTCTGCTCTAGTCTAATAAACTCTACCTCCTTCATATGACGAATACTTTCAGGAAAGTTCTTATCATTGAACAGTTTTTGAAATGTCTCCCAAGACATGCTGAGTGCGGTTGGATGGGTACGCTTCACAGACTCCCACCAGTAATCTGCCTCGCCACGGAACATAAAGGTGGCGAATGGAACCTTCTGTTCCTCCGTGCATCCCAAGACATCGAATATCTTGGTAATTTGCTTGACCCACGTTTCCGCCATGATCGGATCCGGCTTTCCCTTAAATTCTGGTGGTCCCAATTCTTTGAACTGTTTGGCTGTGACAAACCATGAATTGCTATCATTTCCTCCTGTATTTTGAACACGAGTCTCCCTTGTCTGGTTTTGCATGAATTGCAAAAAACTTCTAAACATTCCATCATTCATCATCTGCTCATTGGTGTTGTTCGCAGGAGGAACATTGCCAGCCTGTTGCACGTTCTCCTCGTTGGTAAGCACCGGTGTCTCCACGGTCTCATTTACTCCACTATTAACATTCTCAGTCGACATTCTCAAATACTGCCATAAAACAAGGGTTAATTAAATAAATTAACAAATCACATAATACCCCTATATTATGACTGACCAATAAATAAGCTTAGGTAGGACACACTAGCGAAGGATTCGTCTCTCCCCTCCTAGTTCTATTCCCCGATCTCCGCCAGAGATCATATCCCTAAGCTCTGATACCAACTGTGACGCCCCCAAAATAGGTATACAACACCCATTCTGAGTCGCCAAAATACATGGTACAGAAACAACTACATCTTTATTATTACAACACAAGAACTGTGAGTTTAAATACAAATATTGTCATTTAGACAATATCCACACTCAAATAAGTCCTCATTACAATTATTGATACATTATTTCACAAAAATGGTGAGGACTACTAAAGTAACTTCTAGAACCATCATTCCATACCCCGACTAGTACTCGCTACATTCTCGCCTCCTGAGAAAAATGGAACAAAAAGGAAAAGGGTGAGCTCAACTAGCCCAGTAAAGAACATTATGACTAAGATAATACAGAACAAATTATCGTTAGTCTTCAACAGGGAAAAATCTAATAGAATACAATAGACAACAAGTTTTAAATCAATAACTGCAGCGGAAACAGCAAACCATTAGAAGAGTCAAGTAGAGAATGAGTTCTACTATCTTCTAAGATTTAAAAGTCCATCATCAATATTTTATCCCTGTAACAACAATCAATAACCATCTTTAATCAAATATTCATCTTTGCACTACAGGCCAAAGATATTCATTTGTATCACCAGTCGGTCATGTTCATCTCAACACCTGTTCATCTTTGCACTACGGGCCAAAGATATTCATCAGTTAATCATTCATCTTTGCACTACGGGCCAAAGATATTCAGTAATATCATCATTTAGGACTGAGGATGATGAAAAATATCTTAAAAAAACGAATCCAGTGAAACAAAATAACAAATATTAAGGATTCGTATTTCGATTTATCCATGTCCAAAAATACCTTATAATTATTCATAGTGAAGTAGAATTCAAGAATGATCAAAACATGGATACAATCAAAGCTAGTACCCAGAATAGATATTTTGGACGAAAAGAAGAAAATTTTATTTTTCGGTGAATAGTAACTCGTGAATAGTAACTCGTGAATAGTAACTCATGAATAGTAACCCCGACGTGAAAAGTTCCAAATTTGATAAAAATTTCCAACCAATATTTCGGCATAATGATATTGAAGAAATAATATCATTTTTGAATAAAATAACATCCCTTACCTCGTAAAGACAGTACTTCTGGTCGGAATACCGGTATAAGGCTGAAAGACACTTGCTCTGATGAATAGAAACTCTCAAAGTATCTAAATACTCACAAAATACACTCAATAATCTAGAGAGAGAAAGAGAGAAAACTTGTTTCTGGTGTGATTTTCAATTCTAACTTAGCCCTCTATTTATAGGAAAATGTTAGCACGCCGAAGCAGACTTAACCTGCAACCTGATGGCTTTACCTGCTACTATTCCCACCCACCACATTTGAATAAAAATCTCAGCACATTTCTTCACCAACCAAGAGTGGGGCCCACCAATTCTAGAATTTTTTACCAAAATGATTAACTCCGAAAATTCAACAATTTCTGAACCAGTCATCTCGTAAAATTCATAATAAATCATACGTTCATTTTTAACGGTTCAAAATTTGTGGACATATACTCAACTTATATATGTATAACATATCCAAAAATTACCACGATCCAACGGTCGGATTAAAAATTATAACCCCCGCAAAATATCTCAAAAACCCTGATTTTTAATACCTCCATTCCGACAAAAATACTGATAAAAACCTCAACATTAACTCCTTCATTTTTAACCATAAAAATATATCCCTCATTTATATCCACAAAATAATTATTTCCTTATCATATGAATCAATAATTAATTATTCACAAATAATATTACAGAATCACATTTATGACAACCAGGCCGTTCCCAGGAAAGAGGGGGCTTTCCAATAAGGATTTCTCCTTACTGACGCGCAATTAGATGACCAAACCTCTCATTAGACAGAACTTTCTAGACATTGCCAATAATGTTATCTAATAATATTATTCAAATAATATGAATTATTGATCTGATAATGGGAAATACTGTGTAGTGACAATTATTGAAACAACAGTAATATAAAATATCAACGCAGCAATTATTGAATCAATAAAATAAAATACTGAACAGTAATTACTGTAACCATTATTGAGTAGTGCCTTCTTACGTAAGAATCAATAATTGGTGCAATACAGTGTGCTACTGTGTAACAACGCGTATTACTGTGTTTTAACCACCGGGTATTCCAACAGTATTAACGGTAACAACTACGCCGTTATTAATAAAAAACATATACTTGTCGTTTTCTTCATCCAATCGCTTTCAGTTATGGGGCCCACAAAAGACTGCGCCGTCGTACGAATATTCCCCGACAGGAAGAATATTCCACGACCAAACGAATATTCCCCGACAACAATGAATATTTTATAACCACCTGCTTATTTGAAATATTTGCGCATTTTACCCATAACTAACCTCATTAATCAATTTAACACTTACTATTTCAAAATAATAAATAGAGGGAATTTAAATTTCATTTATTAATAATTTGGGGTCTTACACTTTTCTAGAAAAGTTACTGGTACGGCGGTCTAACCATCCGGTCGCTGGTACATTCGTTCATACGAGGCTGGGGATCTCACCAGATGGGTGTCCAGAATCTGATAGCGAGCTCTAATGTTACGCAGCTCAGTCTCGGTAATAATGGAGGAGGTATTGGCGTGGGGATATTGTTCTTCATTCTCGAAAAACTCTGAAGTATTGGGTAATGGGTTTGATGGTGGATGCTTGGCAGGATTAGCCGCGGTTTTAGGGTTTGAGTCTGAAACTATTTTGATAGGGTTTGGACTGGGAGGGATGGTAGAAATCAGAACTGGAGGGATGGGGATGGAATCATCTGAACTCTGGGACGCCATTGCTGAGATTGTGCAAATAGAGGAGAAATCGAAAGGGAGAAGATAGAAAGAATACAACTGAAATTTGAAATGGTTAGTAAAACTATCAAATTTGAGGGAAGAGGGTTTTTATACTAACTGTCTTTTCAAATTTTTCACGAAACTTGAGGGCGACGCATTGATGACATACAATGATGGTGAATTGGAAGAGGTAGCGTCCAGTTCTGGGTTTAGTGATTTAAACAGAGTGGGCTTATATCCATTGGGCCTCTAACTTTTGTCCTTAACGCTGATGGGGGTGGACCCTTTAGGCCTCGGTAAGATCTTTCTCAGACTTTTTCAAGTTGATTCTAATTCCTTTCCTTATGGGCCTATGATATTTACGGTCTTTCTTTAAACCTCCTGTTTAATAAAGGACTGGGAGGGCAATGATGGGCCATAATACTTTCACCATTGGGCCAGATCGAATGGAGTTCCCCCTTAGATCTTGATATCTTTTACGTTGGACCGGATTGATTGGGCCCATTCCTTAAGTTATATTTATTGTGTCTTAAATGTATTGAGTCATTGATTTAGGGCTGATCCATTAGGCAAATAATATCTAAATATCTATCTTTGACCGGTAATTATGAAAAAGTATGACAGTTGACTGTTATTTCTGCCATGCATTAATGTGGATGGGATTCTTAGCCAGTCGGAGGTGAAAAACAGTGACTGAAAGTAGTGGGTGTGTTGCCTACATTCAGTTGAGGTGATTAGGAGTGGGGAACTGTGCTAGTGGAGAGTGGGTGACACGAAAAATCGGACAGAGTGTATATGAGTAAAGATCACACATGAAGAAAAAGGTAACTGATATTTTATCTCCCTCGCTAGACACTGGATATTTTTATCCTCCATTGTTGACCTTGTGATCGTCTGTACTGACTCTCACGACGGAGCTATCCCCCGACGGTCAAGTCGTCAAGCTTTTGGTGTTGACTGTATTTATTGTACAGGATTATAACGTCTTACGTGATTAAGATGTGAAAGAAGATCTTGACGTTAACAGTCATTAATAAATTTGATAATAAAAAAAAACCACAAATGCCATAAAAAAAAATGACGACAAACACAACCTGTTATTTATTTTATGTTTACTTCCATATTTATGGAGTGCTAAGTTAATAATGATGACCTGATACTGAGATTGTATGATAAACTTGAGGACATATGTTATTTCTTTCTGTTACAATAAACAAGTTTGATAGCACTAATTTGTATCATATTTTTTTACAAATATTTGATAATTTTTTATTCACATATATTTATCATTTTTTATTTAATTAAAATTACATATAACTTTTAGTAGTTCAAGAAGAAACTTCTCATATTCTTCCTACATATATAATTGAAGTAAAATTAATGGCAGAAATTAGTTACTACGTACTCACAATATTAAATGAAATAAAATTGTTCGACGGTTAGAATAACTTAACTCATTTTATATATATTGTCCGGTTCTCTTCAGCGAACTGAAGGGAGCGAATTAATAGCGAACCGACTATAGTGACTATTTTTTCCGTCGCTAAAATATAAAAAATAGGCTTTATATGCTATAGCGACGGATTATAGCCGGTTCGCTCTTTTCAGTTCGCTGAAGAAGTGGAGTGTATATATATATATATATATATATATATATATATATATATATATATATATATTCCTCAACCAAAATAATAATAATAATAAAAAAAAGAATTGAGTTTTAAAATCAATTTAATATGCAAGTCAAGAAAATATTTGAAACTTGAATAAAATTCACCTTATGAGCACACACAGACAATAAATTTAGTTACATGGGTTGGTTATGCTTCAAAATTTATAATTTTGTCAAAGTTTAACATTGTCTATTTTGAAAATATTCATTGTATATATTAGTACATATTGGTACGGGCTTAGTAACTTGGTTGGAAAAAAGAGATGGGCTCGTGCACATGAGAATGACTAAAGAATTGGGTTAGGCTAAGTTTGGATATTGGACTTTCAGTCAAAAAACTTTTGTTATTTTACTTAGAAATTAATGAGAATATATTTACTATTACACTTTAAAAATATAAAATCACAATTAAAATTAAAAATAAAACAAAATAAAAATAATTAATTATCCTAATTTAATTTATTTTTGTATATATTATTTTTCGAATATATCGAGTATATAATTGAATATGTATCGAGCAGTTTGAATTTTAAATAAATCTACTCATATTTTTATTTAAATTATATTTTTTTACTCAAATTTAAATTATATTATTAATGAATATCAGTGTTGCTCGTATTTTTTTTAAATCGAAGCCAAATCGAACGATTTTTGATTCATTTATAGCGTTAGATATTAAAGAAAAAAAATTGCGACTATAAACACCCACATTTATAGACTTTTTAAGCGGTGGGTCGGTGGCGGCGCACGTTTATAGAGCAGATGGCAATATCGTTAATATCGCGTGTCATTTTAGTTGGTTAACAGTCTACGCAAGCGGCCTCGGTCGTATCGACGCCACCAACTCGCATAGAGACAGAAACCAACTAGCCAAGTGAGTGAGGAGCCAGAGGCCCAGAGACTTCAGCCTGATTAATACACGCAGAATTTTCTGCTATTTCCCTATTTCTTTACTTTTTTAGAGAGAGAATCAAAAAAGGAGAGAGGAAGGATGTTGCTGAAAGGGGAATCGGCAACTACGTGCAATGCCGCTTTATCCGACCAAATTCAAGCCCTAAATCAATGCCGTTTTCTCAATCCCGATCCGATCTCGATTCGCCGGCGAAACTCCGTTGCTTATTGTCGTTCGCCATCTTTTTCTTCTAATTATAATAATAACATTAATGCTCCTGTTCTGGCCGTGTCGATCGGTGAGCCCAAGCAGCAACTGCAGCAGCAATTCGGTCAGGAGAAAAGCATGGCGGAGAGGCTTCGGTTGGGGAGCTTGACGGAAGACGGTTTATCGTACAAGGAGAAGTTTATAGTTAGGTGTTATGAGGTTGGAATTAACAAAACCGCCACTGTTGAAACCATTGCTAATCTCTTACAGGTCTCTATCTCTCTCTATTTATATAGATGTGTGTTAGTTTGCATGTCTGCATTTTCTGTTTAAAGTTGCAATTTTTTGACTGTTTGATTTGCATGTTTGATTTCAGTTATCATAGTAGTTGAAAACTTATGGAGACTCTGATATAGATTTATTACTGCATTGTTTTATTTGAAATATGTGGTTGTTTATTACATTAATTGTTGGCCTATTACTCAAATCCTTATCAAGTGCTTTCCTTATGAATCTATCTTTTGTCTTTCTGTGTTGATTGTGGATATTAACCTTGTAATTGCGGATTCTGTTCTTGATACTCTGTTTGGATCACGGATTCACGTGAAAGAGACGGGGAGAGAAAAAATAAGGTAATGTACGAAAAGATTAAGAATTTTGCTGAAATTTTGTTTTTTAAAAGTTACAATTGAACTTGTATTACTAGTTCTATTTTTGCTATATAGCCTCATGGAACTTGAAGACCTGCAATAAAGGTTAAGAGAAGGACAATAAAATAAAATATAAACATGGGGTGGGGGGGAGAAATCATCTTAAATGAACACAACTCCACTTACATATTTATTTTTAAAAAATTTAATATCAGATTGTTTGCTAAAGTTTAGTGTATTGTAGTGCTGTCTGAGCTCTTATATCTTCTTTTATGTTTCCATTTCCTTGTCGTTTTCTTCTCATTTTTCTTGTCTTTCTCTTTCGGTGATCCAAGCAAATAGCCAAACTAATATCTAGGGTTACGTATTTACCAAAAATAAAAAATACCTAATGATGTCTGGATTTATTGTCAAACATCTTTTTTTCCCGTTAACTGTTGTGGTATTCAATATTTTCTATTCTTGTTCTCGTTCTTCTTCTTAGCTGGAGCTGCATTTAAGCCGCTCTAGCAGCGATTGATTTGCATTAGTTTTGACTGCTTTTGTTATTGTATCTTCGTGATGTTAAATTTGCTCATATACATAGCATTTCAAACTTGAAACAAAGACTACATCTAAAATTTCAATTTAGTGCATTGTATGTATTATGGATTCTTTGTAAATGTCTCCCTTGGCCCCTGGGTGTCCTCAAGTTTTCTATAACCTGCTCCTTTGATAAGTTTTTTCAAAATTTGGTGATGTAATGTAGGAGGTTGGAGGCAATCATGCTCAGAGTGTTGGATTTTCAACTGATGGATTTGCAACTACACCCACCATGAGAAAATTGCATCTCATATGGGTGACTGCTCGAATGCACATTGAGATCTACAGATACCCTGCTTGGTAAAAATGTGCTCCATCATGTCATAATGTTGATTTGATTTTATAGGATGGACAATTTAATCTATTTTCATATGTTAAAATGTCTGGCAGGAGTGATGTGGTTGAGATAGAGACATGGTGCCAAAGTGAAGGAAGGATTGGGACTAGACGTGATTGGATTATCAAGGATTATGCAAGTGATGAAGTCATTGGAAGGGCTACGAGGTGCATTTAACTTAATTTTCTTTCAGTTGGTCATAGCTGAAGTAGAAGAAAATATTTGAGAAATGTAAAGGAGAAAAAGTCATATGTCAAACATCATTTGAGTTTTCTACAAAGAAATGGACCTCGTTCCTGGATCCATGCAAAAACTGAGAACTAATTACTTGGCTTGAATCACAGTGCTGAGGCTGATTTGGTTATCGCTATGTGATCCATCAAGCTAACAATTTCTGATGAGATAAATAATTATTTGGTGAGAATTGAGATGAATGTGTTGTGAGCTCACTCTTTAAACAAATAGGTTCAGGTGCTAAGCACTTTGTACTTTACAATATAGGCCTTATAGATAATCTTTTTTATTTTAAATTTTATGCGAGTATTTATGTGCTCCCAAGAATATTGATTCCTTCTCTCATACTTGATTGGCCATACAAGTTAATTGGGACTACTTTAGATAGGTCATCCCGATTGGTTCCTGACGTCAACATCTTCTGGTCTTTCTGTCATCCAAGTCTGCCTCTTGCAATCAACTATTATATAGAAAAATTTTCTCTATTGGGAGACCAGTTTGTGTTGGCCATAATTATTCTTGTGTGTCACAGTTAACTGAACATGTGCTATTTAAAGTGTTTATCTCTTTCCTAAATTTTGTTTAATTGCAGCAAGTGGGTGATGATGAACCAAGATACCAGACGACTTCAGAAAGTCAATGATGATGTTCGAGATGAATATTTAGTTTTCTGCCCAAAAACTCCAAGGTGGGCTATTGTTTCCTTTTACCTATAAAATGTCATCTGCAGGGGATCTTTACTTAATACTAGTAATCATGATGAAATATCGTGGAGGATCAACATGGTTTTTCTTTTTTTTTTGGTGGTTGAGAACTGCTAAAATGTGTATTTTTTTTCCACATATGATCCCTCTCACATATTTGGTCTGCTTGTTCTAGCCTTATGCTAACCGCACCATAATAGATGAGAGTAATATATTGTACAGCTTAAACTAGGATGAGAATTTAGAAATACCCCAATAGTTTCCTTGCAATGGAATTTAGCATAACTAATCTTTTAATGAGCAATGAAATTTTAAGTTTTGGTACACTGATAATCCATAATGGCTAAAAAATATGAACTGTTTCAAAAATATAGCAATATCTGTTGAATAAATATCCATAAACATATTAATGCAAGCACAGAGAAATAGAAGATGATATTGTCATAGAATATATTGCGAATGAGAATATCTTTTGATAACTCTCCTCGAGTCTCTTCTTTGTCAGACAAGGCAAAGAAAAAGTGTCAGAAAATAGAGTACATTTGAGAAAAAATCAATGGGAATGCAGTGTGAAAATCTTGTACAATGTGGATGACTATTCTGTCGTTTGACATTTTCACAGTTTCACTTCATTAGTTATGTCGTAATTATCATTTAGCCATCAAGCTGTAATCCCAGTGATGGATGACTTTACTAAAACTAATTATAAACTTAATGATCGCCTTATTAAGAAAACCTTGATTTTCTGTAAACAATGGTCTGATAAGTTGAAGCATTGTGAATGTATTCTGTGTGTGCAATTGATTGTCTATTTGTGAGTCTTCAAGTTCCGAATTGTAGAACTTGGTTCATGGTCGTCTTTTTGGCAGTCTGATTTACTTTTTTAGTTTTTTTTTTGTACTAACTAGTCATAAATCCATGCTACACAAAACAGAGACAGTACACACAGGACATGCTCAAGTAAGAACTATAATGTACTAAATAATTAACATTGTTTTTGATAATACTGAAACTTGACAATATAGCTCTGTTTAATAAGTAGATGAAAAAATTTCCTCCAAATACATGCAGCAAGTCTGATAACATCATGAAGGAAATAATTAAATAAATAATCCTGATAAAAAATATAAGTATGCGAAATTCCCAAAAGGGTCCTACTCAACTGCTTAGTGTATTACAAATACAGTAAGTAAGGCTGTAAACAAGTCAAACAGTTCGGTCTCGATTCGAAAAAAATACGAGCGAGACTCGGATTCGTTAATAATATGGTTCAAATCTGAGCATAAAAAATAGTTCGAATAAAAATATAAGTAGAATTTGAGAAATGTTATACTCGACTCGTTTAAGATTCGAACTACTTGAATTCTCGATTGTGATTCGATACATACTCGATTGATATCGATTGATACAGATTTGATTAAATACTTGATATATTCTCTTATAATATATACAAAATTAAATCAAAATAGGATAATTAATTATTATTATTATTTTATTTTTTATTTTAATTGTGATTTTATATTTGTAAAGTATAATAATAAATATATTTTTTCATTTCTAAGTAAACTAACAAATTTAATTTATAATTATACTTATTATAAAACTAGTTATTATGTGGATACTCAAATTTGAATTTGAAGCTCGCGAGTAGTTTGAATATAATTCAATTCGAGTCGGATCGAATTCGAGTAATAAATATTCGGCTCGAATCGAATTTGAGTAGAATTTTTCGAATTCGGGTCAAATTCAAGTATGAATTTAATATTTCGAGTCGAATTCGAGCAGTTTACTGTTCGCTTCGGTTCGACTCTTTTACACTCTTAGCCGTAAGCAACAATTTTTAATCTTCGTCTTCTAATCTTTAAATCTTCAAATATATTCTTTGTGCAGAAGATGGATATAAAAGGCTTCGTCCTCTTCGTTTACTTGCATATATTATAATATTCACATGAAACCAAACAAGAGCGCACAATAAAAATAAATTTTAACCTTATTTGGGTGCTTCTGAGAAATGAAAATAAAAAACTCAAAACTCATGATAGAAACCAAAAGCAAATTTCTTGAATAGTAGAGTTTGACAAGTTATACTTGAAATTAGGCCAGCAAACGAATCAAACCGTTCGCGAACCGATTCGGTTCGAGTTTGATGTCTTGTCGAGTCGAGTTCACACATGGTTTCACGTTCAATTGTTCGATCGAACATGTTTGCGAACCATGTGGTTCGGTTCGTCTGTGTTTGCGGACATTTCGGTTCAGTTTGAGTGGTTCAATTTCTTACATGTGAAATTTATTAACTGACTTGGAAGTTGGAAATATAATCAGCTAATGTGGTTCGTCAAAATGTTTGCAAACTTGATCATGTTCGCGAACGAACATGTGTTTATGAACGTTCGCGAACTCAATCATGTTCGATTAGCGAACTGTTCACGAACTTGATCATGCGAACAACTAACAATTGAACTCACACATGGGTGTTGGTTCGATAATGTTATTCGAACATGTTCGAGTTTAACTAATTGGGTTCGAGTTCGACAAAGTTCGGATTGGTTCGGTTGTTTGCAGACCTACATGGAATGAGTATCATATTTGTTGCATAATCTGCATTGATGGAGGCTAAAAGCAACCTAAAGATCATAAGTCAAAATTCCATTGAACTTCTAAACGTGGTAACGTAATCAAGGATGCTTTTGCTGCAAATAGGTTTATATTATAAGATTTTCCTTAAAAATGAGCAATCGGCTACCACCCGTAAACCCCTGCAGTTGTGGCTTGCAAAATTATTAAAATCTTATAACATAGTTTTTTCTATCAGTTTATATTATTTTGTGTACTTGTACATAATTACTATCAATGGTATCTCCAGCAGCTGTTCGTTTACTCGTGCACAAGTACCATACAAGTTCACCATCTCAAGAGAATGGATATTGGTTTGAGATTGTGATGCAGGACATGCACAATGGACCCGCCCAAATTGGTTGGATCAATACTTTTTTTGGTGGAATAGGAATTCTTATAAATAGTCCAACAAATAGATTATTTTAGAATAGCTTTATTTAATTCATTTGGTAAGTTTTGTAGATAATTATTAGAGATTTTCCTTATCCAGTTAGATTATTTAGGAATTACTTGATCATTAAGTTTAGGGTTTTTAGTTAGCGCATAAAAGTATTGTAATCCCTACGTATTTAATTATCTTTGTTCTACCTTTGTTCTCAATCTCCTCTAATTCTTCTACCTTTGTTCTAACCCTACTTGGTCCCCACCTGATTGGAAGCATTTCATAATACTAATCGTCAATCATTTGAAATTCATTATTTAAGAAGAATAAGAACAATTATATGATTAAATCTGATGAATTAAAGAAGTTAAACATAATAACCAAGTGCAGGCAAAAGAAAAATGTTGTACAAAATAATTCTTCATATATAATGGTTTTAAAATCTAAGTTAACAACAAATGGAGTTTAAATATAGCATGAAGCCTCGTCAACCTCCTCAACTGTGGTTTAAATGGTCAGTCAAACCAAATTTGAGGTCAAGGTAAAATTGATTGAACTCAAACTCCTATCTAAAACACTTGCTCATTAACAGTGTAGGGAATGTGGGCAGCTTCGAGGTTTGTACTTTGTTCGCCTTTTTCTTCTTTTTAATTTTTTTTTCATGTATGTTCTATTTTAGGCGCAGGCTTGAACTCATACATGCGGTTAAGCTCCACCTTGTTTAGTATGCTACCTTATTTATATGAGTTAACATACTTCACAACGTGATCGTAGATAATTATTAGCCACAATGGGAGTTCAGATCCCCTCCAAAAGCGATGCACTATTCCGAGTCTTGGCTTCGTCCCGTTCTTCTCGGATGAAGTTAGTACTCTTTGGAGTCACTACCATTGTCCTTTATAAGGGTGTGACAAATATATATAATTACTTTATAAGGGTGTGACAAATATATATAATTACTTTGTTGCGTATGTTATCTCACTCAATTTTGTAACATTCTAAACTATGATACGCAAACCACCCCAAGTTGTTTTCACCACCAAAAAGACCTGGGGCTGGTGTTCATGTGTGCAAGTGCCAGAGATGATTCCATGATGAGATGCAAAAAAAGAAATGAGGATCCATTAATACCTTCTTCTTGGTGCCAATGAGATGTGCCAATGCCACATCTCCGCAAAGAAGAAGAGGAAGAATGCCACTAGAATCTTCTTTCACAATTGCTATCAAGCTTGAGAGCCTGGAAGTCGCCTGGTTTGTTTAGCAGCTTGGCATGATCGAGTCCGAGGGTAGGCGTTTGCAGTTAGTCATATCGCTTTGCCTCAACGACCTACGATTAAAGACCTTATTAAGCCTTCATTCAGTTTTTGGTTATTTGTCCTCGAGGTATGATGTTTGTGAAGGCGGTAGATGCTACATTAGAAGTGAAGATGGAACATAAGCATCTTGTATTAGGTGGCAAAGAACTATTAGTTTTGCAGAACCAATATACCTTACTTGTGTGTGGTGTCTGCAAGCACAATAAGAGAGAGAGGATTTGATTAAACATGGAAAAATGGCAAATCAAATAAGAATGATCCTAGAGTATCCATGGGATTCAAGAATAGAAGCCTGCTATTTGAGAAACAGCAAAACTAATTAAGAATTAGGACTGGTGGAGAACTGTTCGTTTTTTCCCCTAATTTTTGGGAAAAGTAACTTAGCTGAAGCTGATCATCTTCCTATTATAACTACTTTTAATGACTTGTTCCCCCTTTTATTGTATCCTTTCTTTTCTTTTAATAAATTTCTTCTTTTATCAAAAAAATAAAATTAAAATTATAACTACTATTAAGGACTTGTCCTCGAATAATGAAATAACGGAAAAATATAGTATGAACATGTAGAGATGCAAGGAGTTTGCGTAAGAGAAAGGATACCGGAGGATTGGAAATAAATTTAATATGCAATTACTACAAAAGAGGGTGGCTATAAGGCTAAGTGCCACGTGGCATGCTGTGGTGCAAACTTGGTTTCTCTCGGCTTTTCAGAAATACAATATATAGATTTGATTATGCTTTCTTGTGATGCATCTAAACAAAGAGATAATCTTCATGTAGTTTGTAGAATGTATATATATTCACTTATTATTTATCAATTTTTACGCGCCATTGCATTTAACTCCACATGTCCATATTCTGAATACCGTTAATTATCTAAACAAGAGGTGCCTCCCTTTTGCATTATTTGTTGATTTTGGAAGCGAATATTAACTTCATCTCTCCTGTTTTTGAAAAATTATCTCCAAGTTTATTGTCTGCTATTGTGATATAAATTATTCTTGCTGTATTGATGTTCTGTTGTGGCTTTAGATTATCGTTTCCTGAAGAGAATAATAAGAGCTCAAGGAAAATTTCAAAACTGGAAGATCCTGCTCAGCATTCCAGGCTAGGATTGACGGTATGATGTAAAAGCTTATATAAATTGTTTCCAAGTATTTCTGTCAAGTACTAATTCTTTTTTTGGGATTGCAGCCAAGAAGAGCTGATCTGGACATGAACCAGCATGTAAACAATGTCGCCTATATAGGATGGGTTCTGGAGGTTGGTAAAAATGTCACTTCCCGTTCATTATTTGAATAGCCTTCTTTTGTTGCAACTGCGTGTTCCTTTTCAATCAAACATATATATAACATATTTATATATGTAATCTATGTTGTTGAGGGATGTTAAACTTTTCTAACCGCCATAAAAACACGAGGGTGCTCATTTGATGGCCCTGGATTATGAAATGTCCTAGGTCAAGGTCTATATTCTTTTGTAAATTACATGTGCTAGTTTCTTCGCCGAGAGTCGCGATACTGTTCAATCTTGAAATAACTATGTTGTTTATATACTAAACAACATAGTATATAAAGAAATCTGTGGAGTATTGGCATTGGAGCCTGACTGCTCTAATGAGAGTTTTCTGTCATTTAGTGTAAGCTTTTCTATTCTAGAGGAACTAAACCTTCAAACCGCATATGGAAAAAATTACTCGGTTCCTCTTGGAACTTGTGGAAGCTCTAAACACCTTGTGTGCTCTACATGGCTAAAATTTTCTTGTACAAAAAGTTTCATTGAATTTTGCTCTTACGTTCTTAAGGTTCTTAAGGCTCCTACGTAACCAATTAATCTTGCTAATTGAGATCATTTCATCTATCTATGACAGAGCATGCCTCAGGAAATCCTTGACACCCATGAACTGCAAACGATAACTCTAGATTATAGGCGTGAATGTCAACATGATGACATTGTTGATTCTCTCACAAGTCCTGAGCCTGACGAGGATACTGCAGTTACAAAGCTCAAAGGAACTAATGGATATGCGGCTGCAGCAAAAGATGGGGATGACTTCTGTCAGTTCTTGCATTTATTGAGATTATCTGGTGAAGGGCTTGAAATTAACAGGGGCCGCACTGAGTGGAGAAAGAAATCAGAAAAAAGATGAACTATTGAATTGAGTTTTATGTTTCTCCACTCTTGTGGTTGTTTCCTTGTGTCCAATTTTTTTTTTTCTCTTTTTCTTTTTCTTTTTTGTGTCTCCAATTACTTCTGTTTTCTTAGTCTTGTGCTACCAAAGGGATTTTGCTTTTAGATTTGTTCCCTTGTTAGGAATTAGCTAATTTATTCCTATTTCTGTTGTGCATGTAGAGACTGAATAAGTTGCAAATTTTATATAATACTCCTGCAAAGATTGTACTGTGAAACACATGTAGTTGAGTATGAGGCACCTATATCAATGAATGTTTTTACATGTATACATGTATGTATGTGATTATAAACGTGTCTGCCTGAAAAAGGAAAGATGAGAAAAACTTAAAGAAGAGGTAGCCTGTTTCAGTTTTGGACTTTTGGTGCTGCACATATCTGAACTTCTGTTGCAGAATATGCCAAAACGTTGCACTATCCGAAGTCTAGTTCAAGTATGGGTGATGCCATAACTTTATTAATATTTTGCCCAACTAATTTGCTAATGTACTTGATGGTTTGTAAAATAAATATGCCAATTATATTCCACTGATTATTGTGGTGACTACGTTATTTGAACATATGAAATGAGTTAAGATTAAGGTTGTGTTTGTTCATAAGGATGACACTTAAGATTAGAATATTAATCCTAATTAACTTTAGACTTAAAAATTATTAGTCCAAAAATAATAAAATGATTTGAAATAATAAATTATTTAATATCATATCAATCTCTACTATTTGATAATAAAAATTTATAATTAACCCTTCCCTTTTTTTTAAATGACCCGGTAGATCGTATTATATCAATCTATTCTCATTACTACTGGTAAGATTATAATATTTCAAACTAAAATTTTTTACCCAATTCTTTAAATAATCTTGTACAACCAAACATAACATGAAATTAGTAAGACCATTTAATCCTAAAATTAATAATATTAAAATTATAATCCATCAAAATATAATCTCAAGATTAATCTTTGCAAGTAAACATGACCCAAAAGTCCAACCCTCACAAATGTCTAGGGACAATATAACCTCCCACAGCAGCCGCGGTGTTGGGGTGGTTTGCAAGTTCCTAGTCCCTTGCCAAACTTATCTTTTCCTTCACTTGAAGTTAAATAGGAAATGCAACACACCTAACCTTCCAGAATTTCAAATAACAGGGGGCACATAGACCCTGCACTCAATTGGAGGTAGGAAGGTAGACCCTAATGGTATTTTTCATGCTGATCTTCCTCCGGCAAGTCGGGCATTTACTCTGAGTAGCTATTGCAGCCCTAATACATTTCTTACAGAAAATATGGCCACACTTCGTTGACATCTCCTCAACTAACGGACCCATGCAAACTGGACAGGTAAATGTTGGCTCCTTCGGCGGAGGCGGTGGTGGCGGTGGCGGAATTGTCACAGTCAGCACATTCATTCCCTGCAAGTGTATAGAAAGATAACCTTTCAATAAACATTCTTTAATATACTAATCAGATACATATTCTCAAAAATAATTTTAAACAAAATTCCAAAACACAGTGCATACTTGGACATTTAGTGCAAAGGAAGCAAGTCAAACTAACAATCTCCACAACCACAATATAAATTGGTTGCATCTTTTCTTTCTTAATTTCAAAAAATTGCAAACAATATATTAAAACCAAAAAGCATTAGAATCAGAGGTACAAGCTAAAGAGCATCTACATGCAGGCATTATGCAAATCATAATAAGCAAAGTATAACCTTTACGATTACTCGTTCAGTTCAATATTATGCAGAGGTCAAGCAAACAAGGGATAAGTTGAAGCCATTCAAAATGCCAATTTTCTTCTTATATCCATGTAAAAACAGTGAACACATATATTCCCTCCATTCTACAATAGAAGATTATTATTGAATTTTTAAAATAAATTTGAGACATTTTCAAATTTAAAAGTAAAATTGACCCGATTCATTTGAGTTTTGAAAATAATAAATATTGTAATTAGCAGTACTTTTTAGATAGTGAGCAATATCCATAATTGTACGAATAAAATTCACTTGTGGTTACCCAAATTTTTGAGTCACCACCTATCGTTTGGAAACTATCGTAACCATGGTTTGACCTTGACCTCAAGTTTCACAACGTCACCTGTTAACAACTTTAATCTAACACCGTTAGTTTTTACAATTAAAAACTATTTTACCCTCCCTCTCTCTCCATATATATATATATATATATATATATATATATATATATATATGAGGAATGATTCATAACACGTACTTACTATGAATAAAAAATGAGCATACGTCAGTCATCTCTATCGTTCATTGCAAGAACAAACGACCAAGATTAAAAATGAGAAATCACTTGTCCGCTACTATTAGTAACGAACGTAACCCTTCGTCGGCTACTAATAGTACGTTCGTTACTAAAAGTAACGAATAGAGATTAAAAATAATATTACATCCACTACTATTAGTTGCGGACGACGGGTTATGTCCGCTACTAATAGTCCATTTCTAATCCTGTTTGTATGGTAATGATAATATATGTTTATTTTTTATCCATAACAAGTATGTGCTATGAATCACTCCCCTATATATATATATATATATATATATATATATATATGAAGAGAAGGATAATTATATTATTATATTAAAGAGGAAAAGAATAAAATAACAAAGAAATTAAAAACTAACAATATCATTTAACCATTATAAAGTACAATTATGTAATTAAATAAAAAAATTTATAATCCAACAAAGTGGGTTAAAACCAAAACAAAAAATTAAATTAAAAAATCACAATCATCTTCTTCACCCAAATCAATGTAATAGAAGATCACAATACGTGCACTCAAACCCATTTCACAATACATACACTCAAATACATATGCAGTACATACACGCAAATCCCTTTCATATTCACAATACAAAGCAATGCATACACTCAAATCCAATGCAGTCCTAGCCCTATTTCACAATATTCATCTCAAACCCATATCCAAAGTAACCATAGCTCATCAAAATTATAGCAATCCATTTCCAAATCATCTTCTTCACCTCAACCACTAACTCAAATGATTATTCATGATCTGTGAATGCCGGTAGATTGTCACTATTGATTAGATCTACTACCTTTTTTCTTGTTTAGATCTAGTTCCTCTCTATTGAAGGTGATGTTGATGGATTGTCATTGTTGCAAATCTAGGTCACACTCGTCCCTTTCTATTTTTCTCTCCCTTTCAAAGCTTGTTATCTGGCTAACAAAAAATGTTTCTTCTTTTTTGGGATTTTTTTCTTGGTGTAATGATGATGTTGATGGTGGCCAGGGGTGATATTAAGTGACTAGATAGTGATCACAGAGAGAGAGAGAGAGATGAGGAAGAACCGGTGAGAGGTGACGAGGGAAGGATGAAGAGGTGTGTTGTAGATTTGGGGAAGATTAACAATGATAGTGACCGGCTAAGTTGGGGATGATTCAGGGCTATTTTAGACAATTGTAGCGTGAATATTATAGTTGGAAGTCACTTCGCTTGCTTTTTTGTAAGTTAAGTCCGCTTGCTGTCAATTTGGATGGAAATGAGGTAGCTTGAAACTTAAAACCAAAACACAAGTGGTGAAAGCTAAGAAGCAAGTATTCCGGTGCAGAATATGGGAGTTCGTAAAATTTTAAAAAATGGGGATTCGGGTGCGTCGGGGATAAGGCGTATATTTAGTTATTAAATATATATGTATTTCTATAATTAGAGTATTACATGTATAACAAAAAAAAATACTTCAAGTTAAATGCTAAGTAGGGAATTTAATTAAGTGTAACATGCTGTTTACTTTATTAAAGTACCAAACAGTTTACTTAAGTTTTGACTTGTTCTAAAATGCCCTTATTGTTGTAGTATATTTAATTAAACACCAAACAGGGCCACTCAAACCCTTATTAGTGTTGCATATTTAATTAAACACTAAACAGGTGCAGGCCCTCATTCATGTTGTATATTTATTTAACTAAACACCAGTTCTTACTCATCTCGATTAAAAACGTGTTGGCAAAGATGAAAGGAAAAAACAAACCAGGAACAGAGATGAAAACTGAAGACAAAGAAAGAAGAAGAAGAAGAATGGCATAGAAAGAAAGAGATAGAAAGAAGAGAGATGAAAGATAAAGAAGAAAGAGAAACAAACTACCTCAAATCGGCAATGATATCTCTATGTTTGGCAAACTTCAATCTCTCTAAAAGGTACACTTATCAACTCTCTTCTTTTTCCAGCGCACCCTTGGGCCTAATCGCGGGGACGCGGCGTCCGACACACCCTGTACACGCCCATCGCGCACCAGCAACCCCCCAAGCACCCAATGCGCAATGCGGCATGTAGGTGCCGCAACCCTGCTTCTTAGGGTGAAACAATAGTTTTTGAACCGCAAGTGGTGACTCTAAAATTTGGGTAAAGCACACGTGGTTTTTTGAATTTTACACTAATCGTATTGACTAAAATAAAATGGATTCATATCATTTTTGAATTTGAAAATGTTTTTAGATTGACTTTTCAAAAGACATTATTAATATTATAATTTGGAACAAATGGAGTATTTGAAAATAGGTACAAGGCATTGGAGTGGTACCAAATTAATGTTCGGGAAATCTACACTTCTAATCATACACATTAGGAAAAAGCCATGCGAAAGATATGGTAAATATTGATTAATATTTCAACTAAATAAGGTCAAAATCTTTATTATTCAGTTAATTATTGCATTCGTTCAAGGAATAGAAGCACTCCCATCGAGAACAGATGTAGAGCCTAGTTCCAACTCATATGGGCCCCATGTGAGCTGTTTGATGGCAACAAAACTACATTAATTAAGCTGTAACATATATTTAATCCATTATTATCTACTATTTTGGCCATAACAAATAGATGAGGGAAAAAACAGTAAGTTGATGCACTTTTGAGCAAATTAAGTACAATATTAATTCAACAGAGAAAATTCTCAGCAGATTTAATAGAGCTATACATTTTTTATATATATATAAAGAATAAAGGAATATAGTTATTACCACAGTGTTGCTACTTCCTTCCAAATTAATGTAAAGGTTGCCAGATTTTTGTGTTTGGTTTGCTGAAACTCTTCTGCGCTTGCTGCGACTATTAGGAGCAACCCTAGATGATAGTCCTTCAATATTGATTACGGAATAAGAATTAGCCTCCCAAATAAATGAAAAAAGAAAGAAAATGACAAAAAGTTGCTGGCAACAATGAAGAATTACATCACACGGTGCCAGATAAGTGAAATAGATGAAAATGATCGGTAGCCCACTTTGTTGAAGAGCCAAATGAAAGATACTAATAACTAAGCCAAAAGAAGAAAAAGAAACATACATCCACATTGTGAGAACAATTTTTGAGCATTAACGAGCACTACTAAAGACAGTGCCAAGAGTTGCTCAACCCCAAGAAAAACATCAAACAGTTGTATGTACTTTCTCTTCAGCCAATTTGTTTCTGTACCTTCTTAACCAAAGGTAATGGCGTCTTCAAAATTATGAGTTCTTGAGACGAATATAATCAGATTTAAGGCTTTACACAAGATATAAAAAGTTTCACCATATAAAAATCAGTTCATACTATATGTGCAAGTAGGGGAACAAAGTGCCCATCAATTCAATTTATATTTTTGCTGTTAAGAACATAAACGTAGCAAAGTCAAAAGTGTAGAACAAAGTAGCCAACAGGCAACAATATTAAAGGCTCGAAACAAAGATCAGCAGAAATAGCTACCCCCACCAAGGAAAAAAAACGAATTACCTGAATCCAAATCAACTAGAACTGCATTTCCACGAGTCCTGGAGTTGTTTGTTGCCTAACATGATATGGGATACAATCAGTAGTAGTATGAGGACAGCCACATAAACATACAAAAGTGCATGTCAGATGCAGTTTAATAAGAGGAGATGGAAACCATACTTCTGCAAATGCCCTGGGGGAGGATATAATAACAACATCATCATCAACTGCCTCGAGATCAATTGGTGGACATGGAATCGATCCCCCTCCTTGAACACTTGGACCAACTACAGACCCTGTATGAGCTGATGTCCCCTCTTGCTCCCGGTTCTCAGTAGGCAGCGGAACATTAAGATCCACATTTAATAGCATCTTTGAGTTCCTCGCACATGCTATATGATGCCTTAATTCCCGGGTGTTCATGCTAAACGTACTTCCTAATCAGGTATTTCACACCCTCAAAATGTCTAATCCTGCAAAAAAGGAAGGATGATCGAAACCTATTCATACGATAGTCCTTTTTAATCCAAAATAAATTTAAGTATCTTGAATAAATTCATATTTTTAATGCAAACTGGCAAAGTACCAAATGAAATAAATAGATCATTCTCCCTCTATATGGAGAAAAGAGTACTATTATTAGGGAGGGGGGTACATCGTAGCATCAATTTCCCTTTGTATCTGCTACTTCCAAGCACCACCCAATAAGAAAGGAGAAAAGAAAAGGACATACAACAGGTTTAGCCTTCATAGCAAATAAACTTCTGAGAATAAAATAACTTTGAACCTCAGAACTAAAGTTCATGATTTTCTTTGAAATTTCTCATCATCAAACATGAGCATTCTGAAGCCAATTAGTATATTAACAAGACGGCAAAATAATGAAAAATGTAGATATACTTATGCTCTTGGCAAAATAAACAACAAACTTTTATACAGCATCACGTATTTCTTACGAAGAAAAATCAATAGAAATCAGCATGAAAGATCAACAGAAAATGGCACAAAATCAGAAAACTTTCACATGTTCAAGCCCACTTATCTAACAGATATCGCAATTAATTAAATTTAAAAAAGAAAAAGAAAAACTTTTGATGCTTAACCCTAACAATCAAGGAAAAATTACATTAAAAAAATATAAATAACAAAGTAACAACGATGACACGATCAAGCAGACTAAACCTCGTAGCAAACAAAATTAAAGCATAGAAAATTCAAACAAAAAGAGAGATTCAAAGGGAGAAATCGCTAAAATTGATAGACTTAATAAAAACTTAAACCTGTTTCAGAAGTGAAGGCGAAAACGTACATAGAGAAGAGAGAGAGAGAGTCTTGTCTGGTCTAGTTAGGGTTCTTTAGTGATAGATAGAGAATGGAGAGTTTAGACGTATAAAAGAGCCCCTTCGGAATGACTTATAAGTTCTTGAAACCAATTTATAAGTCATTTAATATTATTTACAAGTTCGAGAATTATTTATTTTTCACTTATAAGTTAAGTTTTAATTTAAAAAAAATACGTAAGTATTTATAACTTATTTTAAAATAACTTATAAATTATTTTAAAATAAGTTAGTTTGACCAAATGTAATATTTATTTTGTCTCTCTCCTATTTTGTCCCTCCTTTTATTAATGTTTTTTTAGTAATTTACATTTATTTTAATTTATAAGTAATTATGAGCCGAACACCTTCATAACTTATTTTAACTTAATTTTTGACTTATAAGTCATATTGATGTCGAACACTTTTACTTATAAGTCACAACTTATAAATTAACTTATATTTTAACTTATAAGCATTTAAAATAAGACATTCTCGAATAAGCCCTTAAAAAGATTAACTTATATTTGGTATCGGGCCTTTTTTTCCCGCAAGATTGAATACACTTCTTAACACTATAGCTGTAAGACTCCAATTTTTTTTAAAATAAAATCGAATTTCTTCTAATTATTATTTTGAATAATAAGGTGATAATTTGATATAATATTTTCGTTATGGGTGAAATGTGCAAATTTTACAAAATAAGTAAGAGGTATAAAATATTCATTGTTGTCGGAGAATATTCGTTTGATCGTGGAATATTCGTATGATGGCGCAGCCATTTGTATGCCCCATAACGGAAAACGGTCAGATGAAGAAAACGATAAGTTTGAGTTTTTATAAATAACGGCGTAATTGTTACCGTTAACACTGTTGGAATACCCGGTGGTTAAAGTACAGTAATACGCGTGGTTGCACAGTAGCACACAGTATTGCACAGTATTGTTGGATTATTGATCCTTACGTAAGAAGGAACTACTCAATAATTGTTATAGTAGTTACTGTTCAATATTTTATTTTATTGATTCAATAATTGCTGCGTTGATATTTTATATTATTGTTGTTTCAATAATTGTTGCTGCACAGTATTCTCCATTATCAGATCAATAATTCATATTATTTAGAATAATATTATTAGATAGCATTATTGACAATGTCTAGAAAGTTCTGTCTAAGGAGATGTTTGATCATCTAATTGCGCGCTAGTAAGGAAAAATTCTTATTGGAAAGCCACCTATTTCCTGGGAACGGCCTAGTTGTCATAAATGTGATTCTGTAATATTATTTGTGAATAATTAATTATTGATTCATATGATAAGAAAATATTAATTTTATGTGGATATAAATGAGGGATATATTTTTGTGGTTAAAAATGAATGAGTTAATGTTGAGGTGTTTTATCTGTATTTTTATCGGAATGGAGGTATTGAAAATCAAATTAGGGTTTTTGAGATATTTTGCGAGGGTTATAATTTTTAATCCGATCGTTGGATCGTGATAATATTTGGATATGTTATACATATATAAGTTGAGTATATGTCCACAAATTTTGAACTGTTAAAAATGAACGTATGATTTGTTATGAATTTTACGAGATGACTGGTTCAGAAATTGTTAAATTTTCGGAGTTAATCATTTTGGTGGAAAATTCTAGAATTGGTGGGCCACACTCTTGGTTGGTGAAGAAATGTGCTGAGATTTTTATTCAAATATGGTGGGTGGAAATAGTAGCAGGTAAAGCCATCAGGTTACAGGTTAAGTCTGCTTCGGCGTGCTAACATTTTCCTATAAATAGAGGGCTAAGTTAGAATTGAAAATCACACCAGAAACATATTTTCTCTCTTTCTCTCTCTATATTATAAAGCATATTTTGTGAGTATTTAGATACTTTGAGAGTTGCTATTCAGTGCAAGTTTCCTTCGGCTTTGCATTCCAGTCAGAAATACTGCACTTTTGAGGTAAGGGATAGTAAGGGATTTTAAGGGTTGTTATATTTTTAAGTTTCGTAATTTTTCTGACCTTCAAAAATTCTAAAAAAATTTAAAATAATATTTTGATTAGTTTTCTTGATTGTGTCCAAAAATTTAATTTTTGGATGTATAGATTAAGAGTTATGAATTTTATGAGAAAATACTATTTTAAAAGTAACCGCTTATAACTCCTTGTGGTTAACTCCAAAATTGATGAAATTTTTATTGGAAGTATATCTATATAATATCAGTATACTCTGTGAATTTCAGAATTTTAGATAAAAGTACAATTTATGATAAATGTCTAAATATTCGGCGGTTTTGGCCATATGAAAAATAGTAAATGAGTTTTAAAAATTCTGAGAAAAATATATGTTCAATATGGGACTATATTCTGCTAAATCCCAGAAAAGAAATATTTTTGGAACTGATTTAGTATTTTTCATGAAAATAGACTAGTTATGAGTAAATGAATTAAATATGTTATGTGAAGTAAAAAAATTAGAAAATAGGATTTTATGGCTTGAGAATCCTATATGAGGTATATACAGATTTTTGATGAGAGTTTTAGTTATTGGTGATGAAATCTTATGAGTTTGACATTTTAGAATGATTAAATGCATTATTTTAGTAAAGTGTAAATAATTAAAATAAATTTCTTATAAGTTTAAGAAATGTTATTCTTTCAATATCATTATACCGAAATATTGGTATGAATTTTATTGTGAAATTTCTACCTTTTTGTGTCGGGATTACTATTCATGAGTTACTATTCACGAGTTACTATTCACGACAAAATTGGTTTTTTTTTCTGACCAAATTATAGTTGATTTATGAATATTACTCTTGAGATTAAATCTATATATTGATTATATTGATTTTATTATCATATATAACATTTTTATAATCCTAATGATGCTATTCTCTTTCACTTGAGTGTAAAGATGGGTAGATTATTGGTATGATCACGACTAGGGTTCTCTTTGGCCAGTAGTGGAAAAGTTGAATTGTGACTGGTATGATCATGACCATTGAATTTATAATTGAATATCTTTAGCTTAAGTGCAAAGGTGAATTGATCAACATGGTTATAATTATTGTTTATATAAGTTCTAAAATGATTATATATTTCTTTGAGATATGAATATATTTGGCCTGTAGTGCAAATATGAACTGTTGAGGAATATCTTTGACCTGTAGTGCAAAGATGAATTATTGATGAATATCTTTGGCTCGTAATGCAAAGATGACTTGTTGTTGAATATCTTTGGCCTGTAGTGCAAAGATGAGTTGTTGATGAATATCTTTAGCTCGTAATGCAAAGATGGCCTGTTGTTGAATATCTTTGGCATGTAGTGCAAAGATGACTTGTTGATGAATATCTTTGGGCCGTAGTGCAAAGATGAATTTATTAGTATGATTATGAACATGAACTGTGATTTGGTATAACCATGATGTTTGATGTTTTAGGTGATGAAAATTATCTTTGTCCTGGATGAGAAAAGGAATTTAGAACTACAATTACGATTATGAGTTATACACGTGATTGTGGACAGGAATTGTTGATTGATGTTACAGGGATAAAACATTGTTGGCGAATTTTTAACGTGGAGAAGATAATAGACTTTATAGTCTATTTAACTCTTCTAATGGATTACTTGTTCCGCTGCAACTATGGTTGAAATTTTTATCATCTACTATATGTTCTAAATCTCTGATATAATTCTATTGAAGGCTATTGATGACGTTTTTATCTTTAGTCATGATATTCTTTACTGGGTTAATTGTGCTCACCCTTCTGTTTCACAATTCCTTTCAGGTAATAAGAGTGTAGCTGGGTCGAGCGAGGGTAACAGGGGAATAGAACGGTGGTCATCATTTAGTAGTTATATTTGGTGAATCATCTAGGGTGAAACGAACCCAACGTTAGAAGGGTGTTTTGCCACTATCATACAAGATGTCTAATGACATACAATCTCGTGTCATCATAAGACATGATTGTGCTCATCCACTTGCTGAGTATATTTACGAGCACTACCTATATAATTTTGGTGTTTGTTTAAAGTATAATTCTCAATTAGAGACAGTGGAGATAATGATAAGTTAAGAAAAGACTCACCATTGGGAAGAATATGATAGTAATCTTCTCGTTTTTCTTTGGGGTATATTGGGTCAACCAAGGATAATTCTGTGGCCATATGATATCTATCACAGCCTAGAAGAATGGCCTCCCATGTACTAAGGTTTCCTTGAGCACTTCTCAAATATTCTAATTTCTAAAACAATTTTTGATTATACCTTTATGTAAGGTGTCATTGTGAGGTGCTGTCCACGGTTGGGATATGAGTCACATTTGGTATATATTTGTATCCAAACTCACAGCATATGTGTTGTTGTATTTTGCACGACAATTATTGTAATAAGGTTGTTGTTGTTTTCTGTACCATGTATTTGGCGACTCAGAATAGGTTGGATGGAATGGACCTATTTTGGGGTCGTTACAATTGTCGTACTATTTACAACACAATAATTGAACTGAGAATTTAAAATATGCATGTTGTTGTATGTTCACAACATTTTAGTAATTGATTTTGATGAAAGAATTTGTGTTTGTGATATGTATTTTGACGACTCAAATTGGGTGATATAGACTTGAATTTGGGGGTGTCACATTAGACCCTTCAAATACATAACCATAAACATCCACTGAAATGCATAATATATTCATTTGATAAAATCATAAACATTTAATCCTAGTTAGCGTTGTACATAATATTTGCAACCCCATCCTATTCTAACCACCACAACTTCATAGCCTGTCATGAACCATCAAAGTACTAAATTAACTACAAAATACTATACCCTCTCCTCAACCATCAAAAATAGTAGTTACATTCAACCATAATAATACATGTAGTTTAAACAGTTTCAAAAATATTACATCATGATATAATTATAGAAATTTTAATTTTTATGTAAGTTTGATCCACCCTTATTTCTTGAAATTTTATTTGGCCTTCGTGTGAATTCTTGGCTTCCGACAACATATATCTTCCTTCTACTCCCTCCCCTAGTTTAAATTGAAGAGGAAACTGAGTTTATACTTGGTGTTTGGAATCTCATTCCACTAAGTTGTGCTTCATTTGGTTGGGTATCTAACTGAAGGGGTATATTACTTGGAAAAACATTTTTATTCATCACACATGGAGTTGACATCTACAAAAGAAAAAACTCACAAAATAACTTAATTTTTTGAATGATAACATGGAAAGTTATTATTTATTTACCAACAGTAGTAATGGGGAATATGAAAGATCATTATTTTCTATATGCTTCCCCATATATACAAACAATATACATATAACATGTGTGGTAATAGTGATTAAATAAGATAATAAAGACAACAATCGCAAAAATCAACCCCATAGACCACATGTCGGATGAATAAAGTCAAGAAACGTGGAGATAACATAAAGACCCACGAGATAGTAACACGAGATTAAAAAGCCCTGACTTATGAGGTGTTTGATAAAACTGAATGAAATAGTTCTGAATGTTTAAGTAATCTGAATGAAGCAGAATTTTGAATGAAAAAAGATGTTTGATAATTGACATGTTCTAAACATGAATAACAAAATTTTATTATTTTACCCTTTGAAAAAATTCAAAATTATTGTAACTTTATTTAATATTACTCAATATAATAGTTAATATTGTAAAAAAATATTAAACATAAAATACTTCATTGAGCAATTATTCAGCCAAAAAAATTATACTTGATCATTCAACCCAAAAATTTGATTGATTTAGCCATTTAGACGATTTTTATTCCAAATAAACGCGCTGAATGACTGACCGATTCAACCATTCAACTCCATTCAGCTTTAAACAAACACCCCCATAATCATTCTGTTACTCACAACCCATGTCCATATTCAATTTAATCAAAGAAATCTAATATACCTGCTTGATCTAATAGTAACTAAGCACAAGATTTGCATTGAATAAGATTTGTCAACAAGATTTGCACAGATAAACTACAAATTTTAACAGCTACGTTTCACGCGCTTTCACTTTCTCCCTCTTTCACATGGTTTGGTTCTGGTCGGCCAAATGTTGTTATACCAATTGACTTTCCAACGTGGCAATGATTAGGATGAATACACATAAATAAGTGACGTGAACTTGGATATGGGGTCATCATTTTCTGATGTAATAGGTTTCTGCTAAAAGTTAACCCATTTAACAGATTTTGTAACGATTTGACAAATATTTGTAATTCACTAACTCGATTATTAAAAATTTCAGTCTAGTGATGCATTTGTAAATCGTGGTCAAGTACAGTGAGAAAAAGTGGACTTAACCATTTTCCTTGCGCGTGTTAAGTTTGAGAGTTTAGTTTTTGAAATTTTATTACTTTTATTCCTAGTCATAGTCCTAGTCCGAATCCTATGATAAATCTTGCCTGATAATGATATATTTTCAATTTTATATGTTTGATTTCTTAGGTGCTAGATAACTATAATTAGTAATATTTTAAAAACAAATTTCAAATCACGACCTAAGATTTATATATTCAAAATTACTTATATCTATCTGTAGTTTAAAAATGAACTTTTTACCACCTATAATTTTAAAAACATAGCATACTATCACTTCACTAATAACGGTGTTAACAAAAGTTAACAGATGGTGTGTAAATACTTTGTTACCCTCCATATATATATATATATATATATATATATATATATATATTAAGATGGTTTGAATTAAATATAAAAAATTCAGAAATGATCTAGGACTTTTGTGATAACCCGATAAATCAGATAATTTTATGAATTAAGTTTAAAGAAATATTATTTAATAAAATGAGTTTTTATTAATAATATTTTGTCTATGTGCCGGAATAAATGTATAAGAATTTTGAAGACGAAAATAAAAAAAATTCCCGAGAAAAAGACGAAATAGGCACTATTCATCTGATGAAATCTAAGGGTTTAGGATTTGAATAACCTAAGTCTTTTATAGAGATTGGTATGTCCTAATGACATTCTGTTTCAAGATTTGATGGTAATATGTCGTGAAAAGTTATATTATTCAATAAAAGTTTTTCTCGAAAAACGTGTAAAAATCAGACGAAATAAAAACGACGAAAAATACTATTATATACTTTTCGATCGTTTAATTATGTTTTGGGAAAACGTCACGAAAAATACTATTCACTTAAAAATATTTTTTGATTTTTAGATTTTTCGAAGAACGCGCTAATGTTAGAATGGCAAAGAAAAACAGAATGTAAATAAAATTGAAAGAACGATAAACACAGTTTTTCCATTATGTAATGAATTTAAGACGTTTAAAGAAAAGAATATTAGTATAATATAAATTATTATACAAGAAGAATATGAGAAGAATACGAGTATAATATGAGGAATAATACGAGTATAATACAAATTGTTATACTAGTATAATACCAGAATAATACGGAGTATAATACATATATAATACGAAAATTATACAGTATAAATATGAAAGTCAAAGTCAAATAGTCAAAGTTCACAAAAATGGCTAGCTTATTTCACTTTCCCACCATTTAACCATAGGAGAGTTAACATTTAACTATGATTAATTTAGGTGTGGTAATTTAGGTGTGGTTAGGTTAATAAATATGTGGCTAAAATGAGGAGGTGGGAATAGTAATTGGTGAGTCACCAATTAAATATGTGGTGGTTGATTATGGGGTGGTTTGTAAGATTTGAAACTTAAGGGTTTTGAGTATACAAGACTCTAAGCTAAGTGACCAATTCGTAAGGAAATCAAAGTTATTTTAATGATCATAGTGCCCTCACTCTTGGTTTTCTTTAAATAACAAGCTTTGTCTTCATTCTCTCTCCTTTACAAAATCAACAAACACATAGAGGAAGCTCATATATTGAGAGAGAAGAGAAATTTTCATATGGAGAAAGAAGGAAACGAGGAAGAAAAACTAGCTAATCTTGCAAGCTTTGGTAATAAGTAAGAAGAACAAGAAGAAATGTAATAATAACAAGAAAAATAAGTTTTAATATGTATAAACATATAACTTATTGATTAAGGAAGTAAAAGATGGTGGAAAATGATTATTGAAATGGTTTAACCATATAAATAAATATGTAATAAGAACTTGAATTTTTTTCATCTATTTTTTAAGCTTTCATATGTTATATGAAGTGTTTGGTAGTTAGATGATGTAAATGAATCATATGAATGATTCAGAGAAATAAGGAAGAATTAGTGGTCTTAAAACACTAATATGCATGTAAAAGTGAAATCGTAATTAAAATATCGATTAAAAATGAAGAACGAACGAAGAACACGATGAACATGGTAAAAAGTTGTTGATGGACAAATTTAAAACCATCTAATTAGAGTTTTTTGTTGATGGACAAATTTAAAACCATCGTGTATAGGCTAGTATATTCTTGGTTAGGAAATTTTAGACTTGGTAAAGTGTGAGAAATTTTTCTTTGGAATGGATTAAAAATATCGTATAACGAAGTTATGACGAAAATTTTAGTAAAAGATGTTAAGAGTTGAAATTGTAGTTCGTTATGATTTCTAGACGAAATTATAATGCCAGATAATGAAACCGAATAATAAAGGTTTCATAAGAATGTCAAAGAACAGTAAAAAAGTGAGTCATGGACTTAAGAACGAACTCATTCCGAGTTCGGATGAGTAAGTTACGGACGAACGAGCGAAAAACGTTGAAAACGTAAAATGAACAAACGATAAAATTTGAGTAAATTGAAAGTCATGTTAACAGATTCAGAAAATAAGTTGTACAGGGGAAAACGTAACATATAATGAAGGAAAGAAAATGGCATTGGAACGAACTCGTTCCGAGTTATAACGAAGAAGTTATGAGATTACAAAGTAGGCGATTCGTACGTAGAAGAAAAACTGCAAAAAAAATTCAACGGAACAGGATCGGCTCCATGGCGCCGATCAAGGCATGAAATAGGGCGCTGCAGGCCTGCAGCGATGGGACGGGGCTCAAGTTCTGTTAGTTAGCACCGCAGCGCTGGTGCAGGGCAATACCCAGTGATGAGCTTTTAATTGCTCAGAGTTTGGGAAAAGAATACGAAACGAATATGAACGTAAAGTTCGATCAATATAACACTTTACGAAAGTGATCAAAACCATAAGTAAATGTTAAATGAAGGATTAAAAGATAAGTAATGTGAACGTAAAATTCGTAAATGCTGTGAACGCAAAGTATGTGCGACGGACTACTGTTCTTAGCATACAATGAACTGTATGACTTAGACATTAAGAAATGATAATGAACTTGATGTGCACATAATGGATCACTATTATAAGTGATTAAAACCTTAAGTATATGTTAAATTAACGTTTAAAAGTTAAACAATGTAAGCATTAGAAAACTTAAACTGACAAAGACATTTAATGTACGCAAAAGACGAATGTGATTAGCATACACACAAGTGTATGGTTTAATCGCAGAGTAATGAAGATTGATAAAGGACTTGTAAACGTCGAGAATCCAAGTTAATTTAATAACTTGTAAAGTATTCCGAGTCGGATGAATCAGATGTTGTAAGATATGAGATATAAGTAATGCAAAGATATCATAGACGATGATAATAAAAATTATGGCATCTACGAATGTCATAACATTAAAATGGAAGATTATAATACATGTTGTGACAACTCCGAATGTCGTAACGTTGAAAAGACAATAAAGTCGTAATGTCAGATAACGGACATAACGATCAAGGAAAAGAATCCGAGTTTAATAACACAGACATAAAAGTAATGTATAAAGTTAATGTAAGCAATTATTTAACAAACTTACGTAAGTAATGGATGTATTATCCTTATGTGATATTGGGATTAAAATGAACAGATCAACGTAAACAATAAACTATAGTTGTCTTTAAGGCAAGTTTTCTAACTTCATTCATATTTTTATTGAATGTTAGTTTCTTTAACTTACTCAAACATTGTATGTGAGTAAGTTATAATCAGTGTGCAAATGTGTTATGTTTGTGCAAAATGTGTGTCATGAAATGTGCTATGTGCCAATTATTTGCACTTACGTGCTTTTAAGATGAATTGTTCTTTGATTGAACTGTTCAAATTATAAGAGTTCTGTTTATTAAAGAACTATTTAAAGTATGAATTTTGTTGATTATTTCAACAATGCAAAGGTAAGAATGGTAAGTTAAGTTTAAGTTATTGTACAGTCGAACTCTTTAATCGTTGATGTATAGTATCTGAGTTAAACGACTCATTTGTTATGGGCAAAAGTTTAAGATGAGCTAGTAACCGATCTAACTAATTCATTAGTTTTTTGTGGGGAGCCACTCAGCTTACTATATTGATAACTGTTAAAGACTCGATGTGTGCTGAGTATTAATAAGGGGTAAAATGCAAAGTCGACCACTGATGAGTAGAAAATTCTCTTTAAGTTAGTGCATATCTTGATTTTTTTTATTGACTCCTTTTGAAAGAGGTAAGATCCGGTAAATCGGAAACAATTAATTAAGAATAATTTTTTTTTTTATGGAACAGACATATCAATATGCGTGGATAATACCTTTCCTTCCACTTCCAGTTCCAGTTCCCTTGGGTTCTATTCTCATCCCTGGATCAAGTATCCTTTGCTTTAGCTCATGGCTCGTCAGTGGAATAGTCTCGATCGACGAATCACCTGTCTCTTAATCGATCGACGAATCACCTGTCTCTTAAGACCACTTATCGAAAGGGCACTGATTTTGGGTATTGATCCTTTTCTTTTTAGGTGAGTATTGAGCCTTTTCCTTTTGGCCCTTTGAGCCCCAGGTGCCACATGTGCGTTGAGCGGTAGATCTGACATGACATGTCGCTGCACAGATTCAAACTCGAGACCTCCAATTTGAAACTTTGGTCCAATGACCACTACGGGAAAGCTAAGAAATTTAGATACCCACAAATGAGGGTTCAGTAAATTGAGGCAAAAAGTTAGGATTCCATTAATAGTCGTCTCTCGCTCGCTCGCTCGCTCGCTTGCTCTCATCTTTCGCGTTCAGTGGCCTTTCATCTCAGAAATTTGTGAGTAATGAAAAGGGGAAAACAATCTAAAGAAAGTAGCAACCAAAAGGTTGGGGACAGTTCAATATTCACTGAAATCAGTGGGATTTCATCACCAAGGTAACATTTATAATCTTGTGTGTATGTGTGTGTATATATATTTGTCTCAATAAAGTCTAATGATTCTTTCTTTTACATTTAGTGTGACTGCAGACAGCTGTGTTGCAATGAACCCGTGGATTCAAAACCCAACTGCTAATACGACATTAGATGATATATTGCCTTGTGTGGACAATGTCACTGCACAAGAGACCTTGTTGCGAAGCAAGGAAGTCACTTCTCAACTTGTTGATGTGGTTAATTATGTCATCACCAACATCTCGAACATTAATTTCTCTCCTAACATTAAGCCGTTGTACTTCAATCAATCTGGTCCTTTAACTCCAATCCTTTGCAATCCATTCTATTCTGACTTTACGGATCGAGCTTGTGCTGCTGGTGAAGTGGACTTGAGCAATGCAACACAGGTATGGAAAAAAACCTCGCAATTTTAGAACATAAAATGAATAAACTTATGGACCTTAAACTTGAGAACTCAAGTGGTGGCAGATACTGTTTTTAAGTTCTCTTCGTGTATTATTTTTTTCATCACTTTTATTTGGAAGTTACTGTTTAAGATTTGTATGTGGAGAACTGAGAATACCATACATAAATATATATTTCTACACACACATACATCTCTCATCTCTCACTGAGAAGATGCTCTGAAACAATTGAAGAAAAGCAGCTTTATATAATCTTTTTAGTTCCCAATCACACCTCACCACAGGAACATAAAATCTCAGATAAGAGATGATGGGCTTTTGAGCAATTTTTTTTTTTATGTATTTGTTTGTCCTAACCAATGAAAATCTCTTGAATGGTATTGAAAAGGAAAGAAATGTATAAAGAATTGAAATGGGGAATAAAAATATCTTTATATTGGATGCTTCATTTTATTTATTTTTGGTTGTAGAATTGCTTCCATTTGATATCTCTCTCTCACACTAATTTAGTAGGTGACTAATAGTTGGTGGACCCCTTAAATAAGATCTTAGCTAATTTCCTGGTCATGAAAAATGATGCAGTGTTACCTGTTACCGTGTCACGATCTCTCACACCTACAATCATGATGCTTTATTTTACATGTTAGATAGCGTCACACAGTGTATGTATGACAACAACATGGATGATTGCTCACAAAATGGTACATTTTACGTTTTGAAATTTCATTTCATTTTCCATTTATATGATTTTGTATATACAAGTTGTTGCACTTCCATTTATATGATTTTGTATATACAAGTTGTTGAACTTCCATTTATATCCTCTCTGCAGATGGAAATTATAGGTAAACATGATGATTTTTGAGTTTGACAAAATAGAGTTTCATATTGGCTTTCTATCAAAGTAGCAAGACTTTAAAGTCTTATCATTTTAGGTAGATGTGAACATGAAATCCTTGAGCTAGATACCTCACAAATAATTGATTCTGTGTTGCATGAGAAACTTTTATGAAACAATCCAATTCAAACTATGCTATTATATGTTTCACTGATATTTCCTGTTTCCATTTACTTAAAACAGAACATATCCTGTGTTTTTTTAGCAGTTCCCATCTTATTAATTCTCTTTTGTTTATGATGCAGGTGTGGAAGAACTATGTTTGTCAAGTTTCATACAACGGTATTTGTGTCACAACTGGACGTTTAACTCCAACATTCTACAGCCAGATGACTGCCGGTGTAAACCTGAGCTATGGATTGTATCATTACGGTCCATTCCTAGTCGATCTACAAGACTGCACCTTTGTCCGAGAAACCTTCACCGACATTTATAGGGATTATTGTCCTGGTCTTCGCAAGTACGGTAAATGGGTCTATACTGGTTTCGTTATGGTATCTACTGCAGTTATGATGTCTTTAGTCTTCTGGGCTATAAACGGGAGAGAGAGGCGGCACCGTGTTTATACGAAACAGCTCCTGGTTCATGAATACGAAGCGGCCAAGAGTACTCGAAGAAAGTATTGGATTGTTGTGTGTGCAATTTGGTTCTTAGGATATTTGTATATTAGGAGAGCCTCCTTTTGTATGTATTGGTTACACTATCAAATGATGTTAATTTGTAGCTTAAGGAAATTTTTTAAGTATGTTTGGTATGGGATTCGATACAAATCTCACTGGGAAAAAGAGTTTTTCCATCTTGGTGTTTCACAAGTAGAGAAACTGAGAAATAAAATATGGAATTTGGATTTCCTATAGAAAGTAACACCCGACAATATAAGTGTTTCGTATGTAAATAGTATGGAGAATAAAATGAAATTTTTATAAATTTTGATGAATTTAATTAGAAGATATAAAAGTTTAAAACTAAAAAACATAAAACAATAATATACCTTCACTTATAATAGTAAAGAGAATAATTTTGTGATCAAGTTAGTGGCCTATGAGCTGCTTTGTTAGTTGTATTAATATAGCTCGAGTTTTGTTTCTATAGTTTTTATCATAAAAGTATTAATGAATTGTTTAGTTATAAAGATTAATCTTTGCGAAATAATAACAACTAAGCCCATGGTGCTTAAGTGGTTATTGGACCAAAGTTTTAAATTGGAGGTCTCAAGTTTGAATATGTGTAAATCCAAATTTTTTAATAGAAAGGGGCTCAATTTGCGTTGACCAAAAGAAAAGGACTCAATACCCAAAAAATTGCCACGTCAGCTTGTCCACATGTAAAATAAAATGAAAAATGCCCACGTCAGATCTGCCACGTGTGTCACGTAAGCGTCACGTACGCAGGTCAACGCACATGTGGTGCCTGGGGCTCAAAGTCCAAATTTTTTAATAGAAAGGGGCTCAATTTGCGTTGACCAAAAGAAAATGACTCAATACCCAAAAATCCCATAAGAAGTGATGTTATGTGAAGTTAAACGTTGTTATTGTTTTAAATGATAGGAATTAGAAATTATTCATGTTGTTCATGTTGCTTCATAATTATTGTTCCGTTATTGAATTTTTCGCAAGAAAGATTATATGATTCTTGATTTTGTTGTTATACAACTGCTAGAACTTGATGAGCAATCGAACTGAAGAATCTTGAAAAGTACAGTGGCAAGCTGATAGGTGCCATTGTGAGGTGCTATGGTTGAGAACACCATGAGCGTTACAAGTAGTTGAAAAAAAAATCCAGCCGAGTCGGGTAGATGTAATTAGTTAAACATTTATGTATCTGTTGTGGCGAATTAAAAATCACTCTTGTAATAAAACAAAGAATAATGTAATTATCATTATTTGTAATGAAATGAAGACTTTAAGGTAATAGAATTTGGGATTTGAAGAAATATGTTGTTATATTTGTATATCTTAGGAATATTTGGATGTATGTATGGTATGAGAACTACTAGTGATGCACCAAACTCAGGTTTAAAGATAGATCGAATTTGGGGTGTTACAACTTTTATGGATGGTTGCTTTATTTCGTCTAGAGCTTAAAAAAATATCAGGAAATCACAACTTAATTAATGAATAATTTAAATAAGAATATAGAAGAAAATAAAGAGGTCACAATTTCAAATTTAAGGTACAAATTTTAACTTTTTGTATTTTTTTAAACAAAAGTTGAATGCAAGTAAGTGTAATCTTTTTGTGCTTTCCATTTCTTAGCCTATTTCTCAACTAAATGTCACTTCTAAGTGGGTTTAACCACCAGGAGGTTTAGTCCAATACATGAGGCAAGAATCTTCATCTTCTTAGCCACTAAAGTCATCAAGTTCTCGGCCTTCATTACTAAAAAGGAGATCTCCTAGGAAGTATGCAAGCAAAAGTAAAAAGTTGGGTAGGTAAATTAAGTCCTACCAAAAGGTGAATTTGATTAATTATAAGCACGATATTGAAATTTATTTATATAACTTATGTCAACTTCATTACATAGATGAGCAAATTAACAAATTTCCTCTATTTCCTTCGTAACCCGTGCTCGATACATGACGATTTTTATAAATGTAATCAATTTTTTTGTTTAATAAGTTGACAAACACAAATTACTTTATATATATAAATACAGTACAGCCCCTTAACTCAATCAATTGAAATCAATTTGACAATCAATTTCAAATCAATTAATCAATCTGGCTTCCAAATTTCAAATCAATTTATCCTTAACTCAATCAATTTCAAATCAATTAATCAATTTGCCTATCCTTAACTCAATCAATTTCAAATCAATTGAAATCGATTTGATTTTTAACAGAGTTAGGTTGTGTTTGATAAACCTGATAATTAAGATCTGAATGATTATGATGTCTTAATAAATTAGATCATCTGAATGGTTATGAGGTCTGAATCTAAAAAATTGTTTGATAATTAAAAAGTAAGTTGTCTCTTAATGACACTATTTTACCATTTTAAAAGGTAAAATTTTATTTAATAATTTTAAATATTCAATTTAATAAAAATGAGTGCATAATATTGTTGAATATATTTATATAAAAAAATTATCAAAAAAAATTCATTAAGAGGTACCTCTTAATTATTAAGATTCTATTTTATGTCTTACCGATTAAGAGGCATTCAGAGATAACAAAAAAAACAAACAAACAATATCATGCCTCTTTGCGAATAAAAAGCAGTTCATTAAGAGACAATTAGATGTAAACAAACAGCACCTTAGTCATACATGTAAGTTATGAAAAGGAAGAGTTACGAACATTAACATTTAAAATATACTCCCTCCGTCCCAAATTATCTGATGTTCTAGAGTTCCACACAGATACCAATATATGTGATAAAAATATTAAAATACCCTTATTAGTGGAAATATGAAAAAAGTGTTTAAAAAAGAGTGTATGAAATAGTATGTAG
Organism: Panax notoginseng; assembly: GCA_016801055.1. Classification (NCBI taxonomy): domain Eukaryota; kingdom Viridiplantae; phylum Streptophyta; class Magnoliopsida; order Apiales; family Araliaceae; genus Panax; species Panax notoginseng. Next base: position 15,978,565 of record CM029013.1, on the reverse strand, counting down.
AAAGAGGAAGAGAGAGAAAGTATGAGTGCATTAAATAGACAAATAGTCTAAAGAGAGAAAAAGTATGAGTGTATATATGTGTGGAGAGAGGAAGAGAGAGAAAGTATGAGTGTATTAAATAGACAAATAGTATGTAGAGAGAGAAAGTATGAGTGCATATATATGTGTGGAGAGAGGATGAGAGTAATGACTATCAATAATTAGGTAAAGGGGCAAACTTGGAAAATAAAGAAAAAAATACATTGAAATCTTGAAAAAGCAGATATTGTGGGATAAATTTTTTTTGCTAAAACAGCAGATAATTTGGGACAGAGGGAGTATTTATTAACATTCATGAACATTAGTCATACATGTAAGTTATGAAAAGGAAGAGTCATGAACATTAAGATTTAAAATATATTTATTAACATTCATGAACATTTAAAACATCATTAAAAAAATAATTAAAAATCTGAAAAAGGAAGAGTCATGAATATTAAAAAAATCTTTAATAAAATCATTAAGTATATGACTTCTCACTAAACAGTTACAAATGAAAATTTAAATATATTTAATAAAAATACTACTTATGATAGTACTTTACTCTATAAAAACATCAAACTACACAAAAAAGTACTCTACATTTACATTTGTTTCACTTTATATGTAAGGTTTGTCAATAAAAAATGGTATTTGTGCATCTACTATTTAGTTTAGTTTCAGGTTATTGTTGGCAAACATATTGTACATCACTTAGGCATATTGGATTTTTTCTTGATTCTAGAGATTGTGCAGAAGAGGTTTTTTTGGGGTGAGACTGCTGCAGACGATGATGATGGGATTGAGGATGGTGATGATTTGTCTTCAGAGTCATAGAGATGGTTATACAATAAAGGTCAGATTAACAAGAAAGTGAGATGTGATCAATTTGAGCACTGTACAGATTGTCAACACCACAGCTATATTGCTTAATAAAGAGGTAGTATTCTAAATTTTATATTACTTCATAAATAAATATTACCAATAATTAAAAGTTGTTATCTTATAAATAGATTATTTATCTTATATATATTATGTGCAGGATAATCACATGATGCTCATTTTGAGATTCAACCAACGAGCACAATACATCAAAAGATTGAACGAAGACAACGCATACATTATCAAAAGATTTTACATGTAGATATAAAAAAATGTATTATAAAAAAAATATTCTTCTCATTGTAATTTTAATAAATTATATAATTTGTTATTCAAACTAGCCCGTGCGTTGCATGGGCTACCAACTAGTAGAAAATAATATTACCTCCATTCCAAATTATATGATTTTATTGACTTTTAAAAATCAATTTAAAACATTTTTAAACTTAAAGTTGAGATGGTTCATTTAAAATTATTAAAAAATAAACTTTACAATGAGTAGTACTTGTTAGATAGTTGACCAATTTTATAATTCAACTAAATTTCATATATTGATATATGTCGCAATTGTAATTCGACAAAAAACTCTTATAATAAATAGGTCATTAATTTGTGAAAATTTTAAAATTAAATTGATACAAATTTATTATAACTTCTATGAATATAGTTATTAAATCTATGTCCATTTTAATATATAGAATTAATATTCTTTTAAATTGTTTTTTTCTATTCAAATATCAACCCTTTGCAGCTGTATTTTCACAATGAGAATTATTTGCAGATAAAGTGATGTCAAAAGGTTTTTTACTTCCCAAAAAGATCCTCCTACATCTATGTACATATAATTGCTAGTATCCTTATGCATGAAGATAATTAGTCGTTACGATTTAGACTCTATTATGAATTTTTGACTATATTTTACATAAGTTCCTCTTATCTCTTCTATTTTTGAACTTGGTTATTAAAGAAGGAGAAGAAGGAACCGAGAATAATGTATAAGCAACAAGTTTTATTATAGATATATTCTCAAATTTATTTAATTGCTATCAATACTCTAGTAATTAAATACAAAATTTATTATTTTGAAAACTCTTAACAAACTATAGTAATTTTAAAATTTAAAATATATCATATTATATAAAAGTTAAAATTAATTTTATATTTTGAAATGAATAACAAAAAGAATTAAGGAGTGTCTTACTAAGATCAAATAAATATCACATCAATTTTGAATTTTAAATTAACTAAAAAGCTCAAATACATATGTAACAAATAGAGTTTTGAAGTATTTTAGAGCAAACATAGGCCCAATATATCCCACTTTAGTGCAGACTGGGCCGCCCATGGTCTTGGACTGGAGTTTGACAGGTCATTTCATCGTCCGTGAGTGTGGAAGAAAACTGGGAGGATATATTTGCCATTTCAGTTTCACAATAAGAAGTTTCAAAAGTACAACAAGTTTCCAATAATATAACGGAACAATTTACATATTATTAACTAGAAAACCAAGGTCAGTTGCTGACCTGTTTGCTAGAAATATCACGATACAGAAAGAAAACATCCTTCCTATATTAAACAGATCTTTCTGATCTCTCATTTACGAATCATCTCAGGTGAGTTAAAACGATAGTCTGAAGGAAGAAACAGAGATTAATTTGAGTAAAACAGAACAAACCTTTAAAGATTAAGAGAAAAATTAACGTAGAGAAGCTTTCAACTAAATTTCTTCACCACAGCTTCTCTGTTAACCTGATCATGAATGAATTTACAGCAATTGCATCCAAAACTAACCACGAAGATTCAAATAGCTCGTGAAAGAACTCAGCTCCGGTCTCCTCAGCTGCATTTCTGAAAGCAATCCCAAATGCATTCCCTTGAATTGCCCCAAGACGCGGTTTCCCACAAACTCCCACCATCAGTACCTTGCTTCGCTCGTGAGTATAGCAAACACATATCAAAGGCTTCATCTTTGCTCCCTTCTCTCGCAAAGCATCCATCAGAAAATACCCAAATTTTGTTAAAGCCTGTGGGTAGCCCAACAGCTTTGCATCAGCTGAATCTTCAAGCTTTACCCACCTGAATTTACTCCCGCTTCTGATTGAACCCTTCCTGGTAATTGCTGCACTTCCTTGCCTAAGAATTGCTCTTTGTATCTTGATGGCATGTTGCATTCCAGTTTCCAGCTTTTCAAGCTTGTTCAACGACAAGGAATCATAAGCCACCCCAAACTGTTTGGAAGCACAAGAGCCATCTGATTCAACAGATGACTCTAAGAGTGCAGTAACTCCATACACAACATCTGCTGCAGAAATTTTTGAACTATATCCATGTAGTAGCAAGAAACCTCTGTAATAAAAATCTGTGAGACCGTATTCTGGTAGAAAATGTTCAAACATAGCCTTCATTTTCCGCTTGATCTCAATACTCATGTATTGGAACTTCTGTTTGCATTCATCAAGAGAAAATCCCATTTGAGCAAGGAGCAGCATAAGCTTTTTCATCCCGTTGTCATTCCATGTCTTCAATTTGGTTGCCATGTAAGACGAGCACAACATCGAATCAAACAAGTTCCATTCTTGTAACAGCATTAACCTTGGCTCATCTTCATATGAAATTCTGGAAGAATCAGGTGCAGAAACCTTTGTTCCATCCTTGAGAGTCACTGAATTAACAACATCCAAATTCCCAGAGCTATTAATGTGCTGTTCAAGCTCCATTACCCCAGCTTGGTATCTTTCATTTGTTAACCTCTCATGAACAAACTGATCAGTCAAAGCAACGCAAGCCAACCAAAGCAACTCATTTGTGTTCTTCCTCAAAAAATGAGACAATTCATACATCAAACACCCAGACGGCTTCCCATGGAAAGTACCCATGTAATAATATTCTTTCTTCAGCTTCCTAAAAAGCTTAACTGGATCAGTCTCGTTTTCATCCGAAACCCTCCTCTTTTTCGGGTCCCATCCCCATCTTCATCCTCACCATCACTCTCATTCTCATCATCACTGTCAGAATCGTCCTCAATCTCATCATCACTGGCCAAATCACTTGCATTTGCCAAAGCCGAAACATCAAAATCATAGGCCAAATCAGCCTGATTCTCATCATCACCCGTATAGAGCACCACAACGCGATCATTTAAATCACTCAAATTATGCAAATGAATAGGCCGGTGACTATCCACCACAAAAACACGCGCCACCGGGCCTATTTCAAGTATCCTTTTAAGATCCCTATGACAGCCCCAATTTATTAAGAGAATTGTAATGGGTTCATCATCCAAAGAATGCAAACTAGGCCCTGCGTATTTGTGAATCTCCTTAAAGGTGGAAACGGGATAACATGCGTATCTAACAGAATCAGACTCAAGAACATGGCCAATAATCTTCAAAGCACAAAGCGAATCCACATCAGAAGTAGAGGGGAAAATAAGTAAAGGAGTGGAAGAAGCTGAAGCCAAAGCAGATTCGCGTAATTTAAAGTAGAATGATTCAATACTTTGCTCTCTCACCATAATTACTCAATTGGGTGGTCAAATTATCAATAAAAAACTTATCTTTGAAAGTAAAACAATCTCGAGCTCATGAATAAACAGATCATAAGCTCACAGAACAGCGGCAATTAGTGAATAAATGCAATCTCGCACATGTATATATGTAAACTCAACAAATTAACAGGAAGAATAAAGCGAAAAGGTAAAATCCCGTTGAGATCTGCTTAAGGAGGAGAGAGAGAATTGAATCTGGATTTAGATTTTTACCTTGTATAGCAATCAATTGTAAGAAAACGTTTATCGAAGATGAAAATTGGGCTCCTGTAATTCAATCTTGCCCTCGTTTCAGGTCTGGCTTCTTCGTCTGTTTAACAGTATATGTATGAAAGAGAAATGTTTGGATGGAGAACTGGAGATGTAGATATTTTCGAATGAAAATTTAAAATTTTGGACTACCGCGAGCGAAATTTTGGCGGTGAAATTATGGAGTGGGTGAGAGAGAATGCTACGGTACGGACGACCACAGAGTGAGGTCCTGCTGCTTAGTCGTTCGATTAAATCTGTTTTCGGAACCAAGTTGAAGGTTCTCTTAACGAATTTTATTTTATTTATTGTTAATATTAGTATTACTTCTCATATAGTTAGTTATTGACATTACACATTTATCATAACATAAATATACGCAACTTACTTTATTAAACGTACATCGTTTTAAATATTCTTTAAAAAAATAAAATAATAATCCCACTTACTTTTTTTTTTTTTTTTTTATAAAAAGAAATATGTTATTAAAGAGATACTATCTGCATAAATGTATAACGTAAGTATAGTTTTAGTTTGAGTTTTGGTGAAGTTGATATTCGGTCGTCAATCAGAAAGTTAATAAACATACCGACACAGTAGTAGTATTTTCTTGGCATTGATTGTTTGGGATCAAGACCAAAAAACAATGCAACTTTATACTGCAAATGGAACTTGAAATCAACCGACCACGTGAACAAATACTACAAATATCTGTAGCAGCACCTCGTACATCCATAATTACATAAACTCAATTGCAATTTGCAATCGTTTCAACTTCTTGCAAGTGTAGGGTAGTACTACTACTATTTTAGGAACATACTAGTAATAAACTCCTGACAACAATTCAATAGTTTCGCCAATGTTACATTGTTCACGGAACTGAATACTACGACTTATGGGTAACATTTTGAAATGATTAAACTTCTCATAAAACACGCCCGCCTTTGAGAAAGATAAAAGCAACTTATGTCTCCCGTTTTCTTTCAGCCAGCCAGCCAGCCAGCTATAAATGGTAGAAGAAAAATGTTTACCCCATCTAAACCTTGTCTGCCAGAAGCACACAACTAGATACCAAAGCATGTAAAACAGCTGCTCTGGCTCTGGGATTCGAAAACAAATTTAAGACAAGACAAGGACAAATCAGACAAATGCAAAACCATAAAGCAAAGTGATTATGTGCTTCAAACTACAAAGAAGATATATTATGTGGCAGACCTTATTTTTGTCACGCTCATTCTGCTTTCTTCTGTTGCTGTAAGCTGGGTCAGTACTCATATTTGATACCATTGGAGACCCTGTTATCTTTTCTTCCCGCACTTTGTTAAAAATGTGAGTGTAGTTGTCGGCTGACGAAGGGTTATTCTCATCCCACTCGCCAAATCGAGGAACAGCAGCACCTTTATCAGGCTGACAGTGCAAAATGGGGAAAAAGTATTGATCAGTTGTTTCAGGTATCAACCACTACTACTACTGATTTCATGCATGATAGACTATGGAAATAACTTTATTACTGTTTATTCTGCAGAGAGCATATCAACTAAACAACCCATGCTCAATAGATATGTATACATTAGCTATACTAAAGACTCCACAACTGAAACTAGATAGTTTTTATTGAAAAAATTATGTTCACCTAACGCACACAAATATGTATGCATTAGATTAGAGAAAAGTGGGGGAAGCTAAAATTATGAGAACATTATTTAACAGAATATATTTGCCATAGAAGTTAAAGAGAATGAAGGTATATATGTGCATGACTGACTTATGCTGTAGGAGAAAAACAACTCCTCAAAATGCATAATCTAGAATTATCAGTTATAGTGTTTGAGAAACATTGTCATTTATCATGATTATTCCAACTGGGCCTTATATCCTTGAGATAAAGGAATGAGAGAGAGAGAGAGAGAGATTTTAGAAAATCCCAGATAACATTTTTCTCCACTTCTTCTGGCATCTTAAATGCAGACAAAGGAATGCATTCATGGTCAATGGTCATACGATGTTTCATGAGATTATAAAATTTAAGGGTGAAAACTTACAGATTCATCTGCTCGAGAAACCGGCTTCATTCTGGATCTTCCAGGAGTACCATGGCTACTATCATATGACTGCTTGTTTTCCCAAGCAGGAGAACCACTACCCTTCCCGATGAGTTTTCCCTGGTGCTGTAGATGTAGTGGTGAGCGGTCAATGCTTTGCTCAGATCCAGCACTTTGCCTTACAGGTCGACCAGAACCTGATCCATGGCCTCCTTGATTCTGATGTGTTGGGCCAGTACCACCTCGACGGCCTGCATTGTCATTACGTGTTGGAGTTTCAGTGAACTGCTTCAGATCATCATCTTCCCTGCTTGATCGCCTCTCATGTATTGTTGCCCTAACTGCTCTACGTCCTATTGGTTCCTCAGGTGCGTTTCTGGCTCTAGAGGGTGGCTCTTGAGCTGGAAGAGGAAACAGGTCTGGATTCTCCTGGGGGTCATTTGGGTTTATCATCTTCCCACCAGTTTTACCCTTCCGTGCCTTCTCAAAGTAAACTGTGTAAGGAATATTATCTTCACTTTCCCAGTTGCCAAACTTTGGTACAATGGGGCGTTGCTGCAACCATAACAAGTGTAAATTATTCTTACAATCATTAACATTTTTTGAAAGAAAAAAGTCAAATAAAAGAAAAGGAGTCGCTGCCATTGTGACAGGATTATTTCTTCTGCTTCTTAATTCAATAATCTTACAAGGGCAACAACAAAAGAGAACCATGAATACAGATGCAACAGAGTAAATAATAGATGTGACCCTGTAATCACATTAATTACAATATCATAATTAGTATTGCACTTAACGTCTGATGCTTTGTTATTACCTTCTCTCGCTTTAGTAATCAGCTTAAAGATGCTTAATTTTGGGATATTATGACATACAAACATTAAGTTCTCATTATGATAGCAAATTTCTCAACCATGTAGTAATATTCTAATCATAACGATATGTTATCCGCCATCTTCTAGACACTTCTCTTCCAAAATTAACTCTCCATCATATCAAGACCGCCAACCAACTGATGTACTTCAAGAATTCTGCTGCCATTTTGTAAGATGTAAATGATGCTGTCCAGGACATTCAAATAGAGAAGAAAGAAAAGATAGAATGATTTTGCTGGCAGAAAGTGAAAGTGAGAGTGGGAGGTGTATACTCCCTTGGACAGATATTAACACACAACCTGAACCTCAAAGTGTACAAGAAAACATTTTCATAGGCCTCATCAATAAATGCATACCTAGAAACTTCGGTTTGACTGAAGACTACATCTACTGATTGACTTGAAAGAGTAAAAAAAAATTCTTTTTTACATTCTAAAATCTGAAGGCTTGATATTACTTTGACTTGAAATAATAAAAAGATATTTTGAGCATTCTAAAGAACCAGATATAGTTTGACAAGACTACATTTAATGATTGACTTGAAAGAGTAAAAAAAATAATTCTTTTTTACGTTCTAAAATCTGAAGACTTGATATTACTTTGACTTGAAATAATAAAAAGATACTTTGAGCATTCTAATGAACCAAATATAGTTTGACTTTGACTACTAGAAGACTCTTGAACCAATGATCATTATAGGGGCTCTAAAGTATAAGAAAACAGAGATTCTAAGTTACATCATATTAAACTTAAAGCATCCTAAAATAAGACTATTGACCAATTACCATATGTAATATGCTTTCGATGTTGTATCTTATTCTTCCTTCGGTACTAACTTGTGGACTGCATCAAAAAGCTTGTAAGGAAATATTATAAGAATCTCCATTTAGTTTGTCCATCAAACAGACGAGAAGTGGGACTTCAAATAAAATATTTAGAAAAGAGATTGATAGAAATTCACCGTGTCTATTCTCATTCATTTGGTGAAATATATACATGAGTACATGAGTGTTAGTAGGCTACAATTGAGGCTACAATTGAGGTGACTGAGGCTACAATTGAGGTGATTGTTATTTACATTCTAATACTAAAAGATACATTCTAATACTAAAAGATTTATACAGATATTATTTCCATAATCTAACACACCCCCGCAGTCGAAGCGGGAGGTTGGCGTATGGTGAGGCTGTCTCGAAAATCATCAAAGAGTATACGCAGAAGTCCTTTAGTGAAGATGTAGGCAATCTGATAACGGGACGGAATATGAAGAACACGAACCTGTCCACGTGCAACTTTCTCGCGTACGAAGTGAATATCTATTTCAATGTGTTTAGTGCGCTGATGTTGAATGGGATTGCCTGAGAGACATATTGCACTAACATTATCACAATAAACCAATGTAGCCTTGTGGACTGGACAATGTAGTTCTAAGAGAAGGTTCTGAATCCAGCAGGACTCAGAGACAACGTTAGCTACCCCTCTGTACTCGGCTTCAGCACTAGATCGAGACAAAGTAGGTTGACGCTTAGAGGACCAAGAGATCAAGTTGTCTCCAAGAAAAACACAGTAGCCAGAGGTGGAGCGTCTAGTATCGGGGCATCCACCCCAATCAGCATCAGTGTAAGATATGAGATCAGAAATTGAAGACTTGAAAAGATGTAAGCCATAGTCAAGAGTGCCCTGAATGTATCGCAGAATTTGTTTGAGAGCATTCATATGGTCATCCTTCGGGTCATGCATATGTAAACAAACCTGTTGCGCAACATAGGATATATCTGGTCTCGTGAATGTAAGGTATTGCAATGCTCCTGCTAAACGGCGATAATGTGTAGGATCTGCGTAGGGAGATCCCAAGAGACACTCAGTTTAGCCTTAGTATCCACCGGTGTGGTGGCAGGCTTACAAGAGGTCATGCCGGCTCGTTCAATAATTTCCTCTGCATATTTGCGTTGACAAAGAAATAACCCACCGGCATGGCGTGTAACTGCAATGCCCAAGAAATAGCTCAGAGGGCCCAAGTTCTTCATAGCAAATTCAGAAGCAAGAAGTGACATAATAGACTGACGAAGAGCGTCAGATGACGCAGTGAGAATGATGTCATCAACATAAAGAAGAATGTATGTCATGGCATTGCCTTGGCGATAAATAAATAGAGATTGATCAGATTTGCTATGTGAGAAACCAATAGTAGAGACAAAATTAGCAAATCGTTTATACCAAGCACGTGGGGCCTGTTTGAGGCCATATAGAGATTTCTTCAACAAGCACACATACTCGGGATGGACGGGATCTCTAAAACCCATCGGCTGATGCATGTAGACGGTTTCGTGAAGCTGACCATGCAAGAATGCATTTTTAACATCCAACTGATGAATGGGCCAAGAATGGGATAGGGATATACTGAGAACAGTCCGAATAGTAGCTGGTTTCACCACTAGGTTAAATGTTTCATCACAATCCACACCAACCTGTTGAGACCTGCCATCACCAACAAGACGAGCTTTGTGTCTCTCAAAAGAATCATCAAAATTCTTTTTATGACGAAAAATCCACATTGAACGAATAATATTAGCATCAGGAGGACGGGGCACCAACTCCCACGTCTTATTTTTAATAAGAGCATCAAATTCGTCTAACATGGCCGTTTTCCAATTCGGGTCAGACAAGGCAGCTTTTGGGTTACGAGGAAAAGGGGATGGCGTAACCGAGGACGTCAAATTGAATTGTCGTTTGAGCTTAAAAATCCCATGCATGCCGCGGGTTGTAATGGACCGAGATGGGGCTTGTCTTGTTTGGTTCGGCTGTGGACTAGGTAGAGAGGCTGACTGTGTAGGTGTTGTATGTGGACTGAGCCGTGGGGAAGTAGTGTTCGACGCGGGCTGAGATGTGGGTTGAGGAGAGGTCGGTGCTGAAACCGGTTGGGAAGGTTAGGCTACAATGAGCTCCGGTGCGTGCTGATGGACTGGATGGTGCAAAACGGGAGGCAGACCTTCACTCAAAAAATCATAGGTTTGGGAAGAAGGAGTATGCAGCTGGGCAAACGGGAATTAGGACTCATCAAAAATGATATGTCTAGAGATAATTATTTTTCGACTGGACAAATAACACTTATATCCTCTATGATTAGGCGGGTATCCCAAAAAAACGCATGGGGTGGAACGGGCTTGTAGCTTACGTATTGAGGTGGAGGGAAAAAGGGGATAACATAAACACCCGAATACCCGTAAATGTGTGTAAGAAGGATCCCGATGGTAAAAAAATTGAGTTGGGGAATAATTGGAGAGTAGCTTGCTAGGGAGAATGTTTAGGAGGTATGTTGCCATTTGGAGGGCATAATGCCAAAATGATGGTGGCATAGACGAGTGAGCAAGAAGAGTTCGGATCAAGTTATTGATTGCTCGGATTTTACGTTCGGCTTTGCCATTTTGTGGAGAAGTGTGAGGGCAAGAAAAACGAAACACCATACCATTAGTGTGACAAAATTGCGTAAAGGACTCATTATCAAATTCCCTCCCATTATCACACTGAAAACATTTAATAATTTTCTCAAATTGGGTTTGAATGAGTGCACTAAAAGATAAGAAAATGGAATGAACTTGTGATTTTCGTCCAAGAGGGAATATCCATAAGAAATTAGTGTAATCATCCAAGAGAAGAATATAATACTTATGACTTGCCGAATTTAAAATTGGTGATGTCCACAAATCACTATGTATTATATCAAAAGGCTTTGTAGTGGAAGAATTCGAAACAGAAAAAGGAAACTTAACATGTTTCCCAAAAACGCAAGATTGACAAATACTAGAACATGAAGTTTGTGTACAGTCAATAAACTTATTATTCCTAAGGGAGCATAAAACAGGTGCTCCCGGGCGACCCAAACGATTATGCCATAAAACAGGAGAGAGAGCTGCAAAGTTGGATGGAGAGGGGAAGTGATGTCTGGTGGTTGTGGTGATAGGATATAGATCCCCGGTGCTATCACATCTCATTAGCGGCATCCCCGTCTGAAAGTCCTTCACAGAAAACCCAAAAGGATCAAACAATGGAAACATTATTGTCAATGGTGAAACGACGCACAAAGATCAAGTTTTTAATGAGTTTAGGGGCATGTAAAACATTGTTTAAAGTGAAAGGTGGGTGAGGTGGGGAAAGGAATGTTTGTCCATAACCACAGATTGGAATTTCCTGTCCACTGCCAACAATAATATTTTTGTGATTGCTCATATTAGAATAAGACGAGAGAGTACCGTGAGATGCAATCATGTCGGAGGTTGCGCCGGTATCCATGTATCGGTTTGCATCAGGAACAGTAAGAGACAAATTGTGCATGACCGCATCAATGTCGGTAGGTGCATAGCTCGAAGGAGGGGGCACTTGGGCACTGTATGCCTGTGGGGGACGATTGCCTAGAATTCCGGGCTGAGAAGCAGGAGGTGGACGAGCCCATGATGAGGTGGGATAAGAACAAGGAGGAGCAGTCCATGCTTGTTGTCCCCAAGACCCCCACGGTGGGTATGGTACCCACTGGTATGGTTGCTGCTGGTGCTGCTTCTGCCACGGACGCTGCTGTGGTTGCTGTCCACCATGCTGCTGTCCACTGCCGTGGTTGCTGCTACCACGACCTTTTCCTCTACTGCCACCATTTTTCCCCCGATTATTGTTGCGGTTTGGACCACGTTTCTGACCAGTATTGTTGCGGTTTGATGTATTACCAGAACCTGAAAGCAAACTTCGACCATAGCCAGATGCATCATCGTTGGAACTGTTGGCGGTGAAGAGGGCGGTGCCGGCGGCGGCAGCCTGTTTAGTCTTGCGGGTTTCTTCAAGGATTAACTTCGATCGTGCCTCGTAAAAAAGGCGGTAAAGGATCACTCTGTTGAATGAAGGTAGCAACACCATCGTAATTCTCATTTAAACCCGCAATTAGCTGAAGAACTAACCTTTGATTTGAAACCGGTGCACCAACATTAGAAAGTTAATCAGCAAGCATTTTGAGTTCTTGGCAATAGGCCGAGATGTTAGGATAATTATCCATATGAACGTGAGTGAATTGGTTTTCCAGGTAAACGGCACGAGAATGTTTGTTATCCTGGAAAATATTTTGCAATCGCTCCCATGCTTGCTGTGCAGTTGAATCCGGCTCCAGGATGGTGTGCAAAAGATCGTTGGAGATCGTGCCATAAATTCATTGAAGGACTATTGCATCCAAGCGCGACCATAAATCGTTTGCAGCCTGTTCTTTTCCCTTCTCGGTTGGCTGCAATTTGGGTGGGATAATATGATCAATAACCTGGCATGCTCGGCAATGGATTTTAAACAACTCCGCCTAGGAAGAATAGTGTCCCTTTTCCATCTCTAGAGTAATGAGGATGAAGTTCTTGACATTAGTAACGGCAAGAGCAGGATGGAATTTGGTTTGTTCGGCCATTGATATGAGGAGAAGAAGAGAGAATGACTGGAAAAGGGGGGAGGAAGGAGGTGAGAGGTGGTGGATGTTGCTGGGACGGCTAGGGCTATGAGACGGCTAGGGTTAAAACTAGGCTCTTGATACCATGATAGAAATTCACCGTGTCTATTCTCATTCATTTGGTGAAATATATACATGAGTACATGAGTGTTAGTAGGCTACAATTGAGGTGACTGAGGCTACAATTGAGGTGATTGTTATTTACATTCTAATAATAAAATATACATTCTAATACTAAAAGATTTATACAGAGATTATTTCCATAATCTAACAGAGATCATGTGAAAACAAGTACTAGCATCCATGTATTTTTTAGCGACTTCTAAAGAGCATACAGAGTCCTACCCAATAGATCCTTTTTCAGTCTACAAGGAACTTCAATGACTAATATATTTAGTAAAATGATGAACTAACCCCTTACTTTAGTTGTTAATTCAGAAACAATTTTTTCATTGATTGAAGCAAACAATCATAGATTTAGGAAACCGATATTTCCACATCATTTTTTGATATTTCCACATGTAAGGCCCACATATTAGTTGATGTGTTGAATTTTTATTAGCTAATATGTAGGCCCTACATATGGAAATAACAAAAAGTAATGTGAAAATTTCGACAAATTTTAGCCTATGCATGAGATGGAAAGAATAGGAACATATGTAATCGTGTTTACTCCTGAAAATAAGGGAAGAAAATTCAAGTTCATTCGTATTTTTTTACTATAAGATGTATCATAAGATTCAAAGGACGTATGTACTTCTATTTAAACAAGCACAAGATTGATGTAGAACAAGGTAGAAAGAAGAAATAAGGGTATCTATCCGTGCAAAGAATCGGTAGAGAAATATACAAAAGTAAAAAGCTTTTCTCAAATCAATAAGTTGAAAAGTACATCACCTTATATAGGAGATTAGAAACCGTAATTCTTGGATACGAAGTAAATCCTAATTTTTAAAAGGAAACAAATTCTAATGATTAAAAACCTTGAAATATTATACTTTCTTATAACAATCTACTACTATAGTTATTATATACTCCCTCCATTCCTTAATATAGGTCGTTTTAGAGAAAAAATTTTGTTTTTAAATATAAGTCGTTTGAGAATTTCAAGTAAGCATTAATTGTTTAGTTTCCAATATTACCCCAAGTAATAAATATAACTTTGGTTCTCTCACTATTTTTTGTCCAATAAATAACACTCTCTTTTTCCAATACAAGGGCAATATAGACAATTGATAGTATATTTAATGTTTTACAATCATTTCCTTAATACTTGTGTACAACTCTAAAACGACCTATATTAAAGAACGGAGGGAGTAGATAATTACGTTATTTTTCTCTCCCCATCAAAGGTACAGAAGTCTTCTAGCTAAACTTTCCCATATATCATTGGAAAAACATAGCCCTTAATTCACCAGCATCCAATAACAGTAGCAGCTAAGGCATAAATACACAAGCCCAGAATTTGTCAGGATCAAGAAAAAGGAAAGCGATCAAACTTTTTGTTGTCACACAAAAGAAAGATGATCAATCAATATTATGATTTAAATTTTAATTCCTAAACAAATAAGAAAATTCTCAGCTACATCTCTCGGTACAATGATTTTAAATCCCTTGTCAATTAAAAAAAGAAAAAAGAAGAACAAGTAGAAGATCAACAATAACTCTAATGCCTTCCATGTAGCTTTAAAACAGTGTTGCCAAAGTAGTCCCCGAGAGAACCAGTCAGACTTTGAATGAATTACCATCTAAATCTAACCTAGATCAAAGGAGACTTCAGCAATAATTTAAATTAGTCTAGAAGTAAAAAATTTACATTTTCCTTACATGTCCAAAATTTGCAGAACATTGTTTAAATCAACAGAATTGTAATGCAAATACCGGGCCAAGAAGTCAATCACACAATAACCCAGAAATCAAAAGTAACAAATTGTTTCCCCATAGGTCCATACCCCAACCCTTCATTTCAAATATGTAGAGCACTTTACAACAAAATTTATGTTTGAAGATCCCAATTAGTTGAGGCATAAAATTTTGAATTGAGCCGAGTTTCATTCACAGTTACTAGTAGATAACTTTCATGAACAATTATTGTTTCATCCTAATTTTTAAAAGGAAACAAATTCTAATGATTAAAAACCTTGAAATATTATACTTTCTTATAACAATCTACTACTATAGTTATTATATACTCCCTCCATTCCTTAATATAGGTCGTTTTAGAGAAAAAATTTTGTTCTTAAATATAAGTCGTTTGAGAATTTCAAGTAAGCATTAATTGCTTAGTTTCCAATATTACCCCAAGTAATAAATATAACTTTGGTTCTCTCACTATTTTTTGTCCAATAAATAACACTCTCTTTTTTCAATACAAGAGCAATATAGACAATTGATAGTATATTTAATGTTTTACAATCATTTCCTTAATACTTGTGTACAACTCTAAAACGACCTATATTAAAGAACGGAGGGAGTAGATAATTACGTTATTTTTCTCTCCCCATCAAAGGTACAGAAGTCTTCTAGCTAAACTTTCCCATATATCATTGGAAAAACATAGCCCTTAATTCACCAGCATCCAATAACAGTAGCAGCTAAGGCATAAATACACAAGCCCAGAATTTGTCAGGATCAAGAAAAAGGAAAGCGATCAAACTTTTTGTTGTCACACAAAAGAAAGATGATCAATCAATATTATGATTCAAATTTTAATTCCTAAGCAAATAAGAAAATTCTCAGCTACATCTCTCGGTACAATGATTTTAAATCCCTTGTCAATTAAAAAAAGAAAAAAGAAGAACAAGTAGAAGATCAACAATAACTCTAATGCCTTCCATGTAGCTTTAAAACAGTGTTGCCAAAGTAGTCCCCGAGAGAACCAGTCAGACTTTGAATGAATTACCATCTAAATCTAACCTAGATCAAAGGAGACTTCAGCAATAATTTAAATTAGTCTAGAAGTAAAAAATTTACATTTTCCTTACATGTCCAAAATTTGCAGAACATTGTTTAAATCAACAGAATTGTAATGCAAATACCGGGCCAAGAAGTCAATCACACAATAACCCAGAAATCAAAAGTAACAAATTGTTTCCCCATAGGTCCATACCCCAACCCTTCATTTCAAATATGTAGAGCACTTTACAACAAAATTTATGTTTGAAGATCCCAATTAGTTGAGGCATAAAATTTTGAATTGAGCCGAGTTTCATTCACAGTTACTATTAGATAACTTTCATGAACAATTATTGTTTAATCATCTGGCGACTTCATTCTTTCCAAGCCTTCATGATTAATTCATTTAAAACAACAAAACCAATAATTAGAGCAAACAAACAACCAATATTTTCTAATAAAAAACAAAAACAAAAACACAAACACAAGCCATTCAAGAGTTTAGACAAAATTCAACAAACAGCACATATGTAACAAAATTATCAAGCTTTTTCTAGCAGAACAAGTTGAAGTCTGGACGTAAACTTACCGCCATTCCTCTACCCGAAAGTTGTGAACAAAACCCGGATTTAGCCCCAAAGACTTGTTTCAGAAAAACCCAATCTTTGTGATGAAATGAATATAAAGATTCAGACAAAAAATTCTTCAACAGCCCAAGAACAAGGAGAAGGGAGAGAGGAAGTATACGAGAGAAGTTTATCTGACTGACTGACTAACAGAATGACCGGCGCCACCGGTTATGTTTTGACTATTCGCCTACTTCTCTTTCTTTCTCCTCTGTTGGTTTTCTAATTTATCACCTTTTAAGAAAAATGAGAGAAAGGGAGAGAAAATGAAATGGGGTTGGTGGGTGTTTGAGTTTTTGAAAGTGCCAGTTTATTTCTAAAAAGAAAATTTTATTTTTCATTTCTGTAGATCTAATAGATACAATTGATACAGATTTTTATGTGAGATTACATAATAAAAAAAAGACTTGACCACTAGACTTTCCCATTTGTCTTTTTTTTTTTAATCTAAATTATTTGTAATCAATTTAAGCATTTACCATAGGGATCTTTTTATAAAATAGAAAACCTGATAAAAAATTTAGCAGCCACATATTGTGATTATAAATCCATCATAAATTATAAAGCATTATAATAAGGTTAATATAGACATTCAACTATATCAAAGACAAATTTAGTTATTGCTCACCATTTTTCTTTTTATTTCTCTTAATTTCTTAAAAAGAGTGCATTTTTTTGGTGATAGTTTTGCTCTTGTTATTTTGTAAGCAAGTATGAATTTGTTGTGGTCCTTGTGGACATGCAATGTTTATATAAAGTTTTCCATTGCCTCTTCTTCTTTTTTTTAAATAAAAATTTTTTGAGAATTTTTAGTAAATATTATTAATATTTATTTATACTTTCTTCTATTTTATTTTTCCTGAAACATGTTTATGAAGAAAATAAATGATACTGCTACGGCTTTGAATAAATTCCTAATGGTCCACCCCAACTCCCACAACTGTTGCAACTCCCACAAATTTATTTTCATATTCATAGCAAGCTGTTTTTTAGGGAGTTGACTTGAGGCCAAATAAGCTTATCAACCTCTTTTAATGAGTGCAACTTATGTGTACAATTTAACTGTGATTAGACATAATTACCCTCTAATTCAACTTCAATAACTTTTTCTTTTTCCCTTCCTTCATGTATTCATTTTAATTGTTTTTAAAACTTAAACCGAATAATACCAATATTGAATTGTAAAATTTTATAAAGATAAAATGTGTTTCTAAATTTGGAACGTATTATATCTTTTGTGTGTTTAAATATGCATAATAATTTGAGGTGGATATAGCCTGCACTGGTACTACCATTTTTTTAATCTCAAGTTGCCACAAAAATGTTGGTACAGTTATTCAATTTTGTTGTTTTTCACGTTATTCTTTTTCTTTCTTTATTTTCTGTCTTACAAGGATATTACTGTAAGTTTTTGATATAGTTACTATGACAATCTGATAAAGATATAAAAAGATAACGCCAAATTTAATTGAGAAAATCAAGGAATTTTTACATTAATTTGTATATTGTGTAATTATGTCTTAGGTAGTTACTTAATTTGATTTGTTTTTTTTTTCTTTTGCTTTTGTCATATCAATGAGGCCGTATGCCATAACTTTTCAATTATTGACGCCGTCTAATTAAAATTATCCACACATGAAAAAGAGACTCAATATATAATTTAAGTCCACTTATTACTAATTGATTTTGAGTTGGATGATTCAATATAATCTTATTAGTACTGTTGGGTCACGATATTTTCTCTACTGAGCCGGGCGGATTGGGCCTCCCCATTTAATTAGCCTAGTGGACCTTTACTATTAAGTCTTATAGTCATTGGGCTTAACATTTATATTACATTTATTGTATCTCCTTAATAATGGGCTGGGTCAAGCGGCCGGTCCCTTAAATCTTTTAATACCTAGACCCTTGACTTGTAATGATGAAAAGGAAGAGCAGTTGACCAAAAGGCTGCATATCATTAATGTGGATGAGATTTTATCCAGCCGGCGGCAGGTATAGTACAAAAAAGGTGACAACCTGCATGCACACGGCTGAGACCATAGAGAAGCAGGGGGCTGTGTCATATCATGGTTGGTGGCACAAAAAACCGAGTATGAGAGTATAACCTAGCAAGGGGGTCTCCTAACAAAAGGTACGCATACACTTTCTATCAAAAAAACACACTAGACATTTTTACACCCTCCATTGTTAAACCTTGAACACCTGTATTGACTCTCACGCCGGAGCTATCCCCCGACGGTCCAGCCGTCAAGCTTTTGGTGTTGATCGTGTTTTCTGTGCAGGATTAGGGCGTCTTACGTGATTGGGACGTCATCAAAGATCTTGGCGTTAACATTGGCGCTAGAAGGAGGGCGAGTTCTAGTGTTTCAGAGCTTTCAATCACAAAGTTTCATTTGTTCTACGTCGAAAAGAATGGTGAGGAGTAGAACTAGTACACCGGAGGGACAACCGATGGCTGTAAGTTCACCCTTGCATCGTGTTCCAGTTAAGGATCATTTGGGTCCTTTCAAAAATACTCTTGAGAGTATGGCTTTCAAGCGTGATTCAGGGGGTTCTCGTTCGAGAGTCCGTAGTGAAGCCCGAAGGAGGTTGGTCTTTGCGGCTGACAAGGAACGTGATCATGGCCGAAGGCGAGTAGAAGGCACCCCACCTAGAACTCGGCACCGAAGTGATCAGGACGACAAGGCTGTCAAGCTGGCGAAGATGGCGGACGAAACAGATCCTTCGGATGGCAGAACTGGAGCAGGTCCTTCGGATGACAAAGTTGATGCAGATGCTTCGGATGGCAGAGCCGAAGCAGGTCCTTCGGATGGCAGAGCCGAATCAGGTCCTTCGGATGGCAGAGCCGAAGCAGGTCCTTCGGATGGCAGAGTTGGTGCAGATCCTTCGGATAGCAAAGTTGGTGCAGATCCTTCGGTTGGCAGAGCCGAAGCAGGTCCTTCGGATGGCAGAGTTGGTGCAGATCCTTCGGATAGCAAAGTTGGTGCAGATCCTTCGGTTGGCAGAGCTGGAGCAGGTCCTTCGGATGGAAAACTCGGTGCAAATCCCTCGGATGGCAAAGTTGGTGCAGATCCTTCGGTTGGCAGAGTTGGTGCAGATCCTTTGGATGCCAGAGCTGGAGCAGATGCTTCGGATGGCAGAGCTGAAGGACGAGGCGTCCAATTATGTCCAGTCTGAAAGACGTAGTAAAGCAGTCTATACACTTTGAAGGCATGTCTCAAGATGATCCTCATGATCGAAGAAAACCAAGGAACCATACTCCTGAGCATCCGAAGAGGGTACCTCACTATATCGGTTCTCGGGATTATGGTTGCAGCAGACGAATAAGTTGATCCAGAGAGTACCTTATAATACAAATAAGGCATTCTGCCTCGAGTATTCTCACCACAGTGACAAAAATCTCCACCGAAATAGATCCAGAAATCACACTCACGGGAATCCACTGGGGGCACACCGCCCTGGGGGTACTTATCTTCGGAGAAATTCATCTAAAGCTGCAAAAGACCGGGCCGTTCAGAAGAAGCTTTGAGGAGGTTTATGTCCCAATTAGCAGAAGCAGAGCTCATGGATGTTGGGTGTAGACAAATATTCTACTTCGGACAATCAATGCGGCAGGCTGTCAAGTTCAGATTCAGCACAAAAAATTCACTTTTTCACAACTGGTCCTCTTCGTTTTTGCCCTAAGGTCACAATGAAGTAAGGAGGTATGGTAGGACTCGCTGGCCATTCGATGGTAGCCAATTTATTTGATACCCCGCGTGGTAGTCAAATCCTGGATCCTATATTGTTTTTACCACGGGTGGTAAATCAATGGTCACCGAAGTAAGGAGGTATGGTAGGACTCGCTGGCCATTCGATGGTAGCCAATTTATTTGATACCCCGCGTGGTAGTCAAATCCTGGATCCTATATTGTTTTTACCACGGGTGGTAAATTAATGGTCACCGAAGTAAGGAGGTATGGTAGGACTCGCTGGCCATTCGATGGTAGCCAATTTATTTGATACCCCGCGTGGTAGTCAAATCCTGGATCCTATATTGTATTTACCAAGGGTGGTAAAGCAATGGTCACCGAAATCCTGGATCCTTATATACTTGTTCTACCCCGAGTGGTAAACAAGATCTTAATGGTGCAAGGAGGATCAGCCGAATTCACCTTATTGACTGATCTGTCTCACACTTCGGTAACGATAAGTATGCATTACTTTATTTTGTTCAAGTGTTGAGTTCGGATTATATTGTCATTTTTCTTAACTGTTATATAATTTGCTTGATTATTGACTAACGGTTTAAGGTAAGAGGCACTTGAACAGTTTTCAAGTTGATTGATGATCAATTATTAACAAGAAATGTTCACTCAGAAGTAATAAGGCATGAAGTTGATATTTTAATATTAACTGTTCACAACCAGTTAGAATTTTTACAGAAAGTTCTATAGCTAAAGATGAGGAGAGGTCATCTTCAGGCTTCGTCCTTGTCATCGTCACCATCTGAAGAGTCTAGAAGAGATGGATCTACATTGGCCCGAGCTTTTTCTTGCCTTTACTTCGGCAGATTTCATATCATTTGGCATATATATGGACGATCTCATCGTTCAGCTTGGCGGGTTTTCTGTATTCTGTTTGGATCTCCTTACAAATATCTTCGGTCAGTGGCAGATCCAAGTTCCCAAGGGCCCGAAGTTATCGGAGTCCCTCTTCAAAGCTTTTGACGAAGTGCTATATATCCTGCCTCTTTAGCGTGGATATTGTTATTTTGCTTCGCCAGTCTCTGATTGGACCCGGCTAGATCTTCATTCTTCTTCGTCAAAATTTCATTCTTCGGAAACAGGTCGACATTTATATCTGTGATGACCCGATGTGTGGCCTTAATCGTCTCCAACTCTTTTTTGACCTTGTCGAGATCCTTCCGAAGTCCTTCATTGTTGAGAAGAGCAATGTCAAGGTTGCTTCTTTCTTTTGCCAACATAGACTTCGGAATGTCTTTCTCCCTTCGGGCGATATTCTCTTCGGTATCCTCTTCGGCTTCTTTGTATTTGAGACGGAGGTATCCGAAGATAGCGTTTGCTTGCAGATGGTCAATATTAATCAATCAGTTCAAACTGATGGTCAAATACCAACTTCCTTTAGTCTGATATTTCACTCCTTCACCCATCAGTTCCATGATGGAATTATTGCCGAACCGATGATCATCGGTGTCGCCACAGCTTCGAGCCTGGATCCAGATTAGGATGGTTTTTGTGGCGAAGGTCTGAATTGTTCGAGAGGCGGTGAAATATTTGTTGTTGTATGTTCGGCTGGAGTAGGCTCTTTAAATGGACTTCCAATCTTAATTTATGTTGTTATTTGATGTTCATCAGAGGGGCTTCGGTAAGCTATATTTTGGGCCTTTATTGACTTTATTATAAATCCTTTTGCCTTGGGCCGATGCCATTTATACTCTTTCCCGATGCTATTTATACTCTTTCATTAAACATCCTGTTTAATAAAAGACTGGGGGGCAATGTTGGGTCACGATATTTTCTCTACTGAGCCGGGCGGATTGGGCCTCCCCATTTAATTAGCCTAGTGGACCTTTACTATTAAGTCTTATAGTCATTGGGCTTAACATTTATATTACCTTTATTGTATCTCCTTAATAATGGGCTGGGTCAAGCGGCCGGTCCCTTAAATCTTTTAATACCTAGACCCTTGACTTGTAATGATGAAAAGGAAGAGCAGTTGACCAAAAGGCTGCATATCATTAATGTGGATGGGATTTTATCCAGCCGGCGGCATGTATAGTACAAAAAAGGTGACAACCTGCATGCACACGGCTGAGACCATAGAGAAGCAGGGGGCTGTGTCAGATCATGGTTGGTGGCACAAAAAACCGAGTATGAGAGTATAACCTAGCAAGGGGGTCTCCTAACAAAAGGTACGCATACACTTTCTATCAAAAAAACACACTAGACATTTTTACACCCTCCATTGTTAAACCTTGAACACCTGTATTGACTCTCACGCCGGAGCTATCCCCCGACGGTCCAGCCGTCAAGCTTTTGGTGTTGATCGTATTTTCTGTGCAGGATTAGGGCGTCTTACGTGATTGGGACGCCATCAAAGATCTTGGCGTTAACAAGTACAAATTAACAAATCAATAATTTGAAATTTGATCATGAAGTCATAAGGTATACGTATTTGAAAAGTTTGGTGACATACTACAAGACAATTATTGGAATTTTGTAAGGAATTCTCGAGGCCTCGGATGTGCCCTCCTGGCATCCTTGGACCACTTTCATTTCAATAAGTCTTGGGCTGCTGACCAGTCTTGAGACCGATAATTTTTTTTTTTGCCTCTTAAAAAATATATAATATTTATTTAAACTTAAATTTTTATAGAATATAATAATTTAAATACATATAAAAAATAGAGTCATAAAAAACAGGATTGTGATATATATACTACTAGTTGTATGTAGTAGTAAATAAAATTCTAACTTATTCGTAGGCATTGTCATTTGGTAGTTGGACGTTTTTGGCCTTTACAAGGCACAACTTGGTAGGTGGCAACATATTAACCAGTTGCTAGGCCTAAGTGAAGCATGTACCTACCACTTTTCCAATTTGGTTCAATTCTAATTTATTTTAAAAATTAAGAGAAAGGGGATGCATATATATATATATATATATATATATATATATATATATATATTCAACACCTAGGTAAGGTAGGTGAAGCAAGTTTGTGGTTAAGTCTTACACGTCAATGAAATTATTTGTTGTGCTTATTAATTCACTCTGGATCTCGTGTAGTAGGAAAAGAATCAAGTAAGTACCACTTTTAATAAAAAGTAATTTTTTATTTATTTAAAGATATATTAGTATAATACTTTTGATATAAGTTAATATATTTTGAAAATACAGGGTGTACTTGTTTTTTTCGAATATAGAAGTAGATTAGTTTTTTTAAGAAATGAATTACATAATTATATAAAAGAAACATTACACTTGAGATAAAAAAGGAAAAAGAAAAAATATAAACTGACATATTAATTAATGAAAATAAAACTTAGTACCAAATGTTAGCTTGGTTTAATTATAGAATAGGAATAGGAATAGGAATAGGAATATAGAGTAGAAGTATATCAACATTGAATGATGCCACCCACTCACCCTCCCTCCGTCCGGTAGTAACCTGTAGAAAAGTGAATAGTCAGCCAAGAAGAAGTTCAGTTCTGAGATGTCTGTTGATAAAAATTGAACAAGGCTCTCCAATGACTGAGAAACTGACTTGATGTTATAAAGCAATAAATTCACTGAATATAATTTCTAATCCCCTCCCCCTAGTCTATATATTAATCATTTCATTATCTGCTACCAATAGCATTCAGCAATACAACTGAAAATTTAACCACATAAATTACATCAAGACCTGAATCGTTTAAATGAGAGGCCTGCTGATTTATAGGACCCAAGCTAGCACAATGAAAGGAACCTTGTACACTGCCCATCCAATGTCAGACTCTAGAATCCAATGCCAGAAGTATCTTCTTTCTTGGACCCTGATACACAATTTACAATCAAAGGTCAAAAGATATAGTGATATACAATTAATCAGAAAACAAAAACAACTCTCCTACTGTATTTCAAAAGGTAGAATAGGAATCCCAAAACATCCTGAGATACAATGGCTCATAAATAAAAATGACTTATAAGATCCCATAAACGAGGAGGAGATATTCGTCTGAGCGGAATTCCATTCGACATTGATCTTGTGATTTCAATAGCCAGATTTTATCAGTCAACTAAAATGCTTACCCAATTGATCTAATGTACCATGACATCTGGAATAGGAGTAGTTAGTGAAACAAAAATACTTGTACAAACCATTGAAGTAACCTCATCCCTAATGGTCCGAAGATGAAAATCATAGCTTCTTCCAGATATTCAGCTAGCTTGTCAAAAGGAACTCAGATTTCTTGACTAATAAAACATTTAAGAGTGAAGAACTACCATCTTAAAATTTAGAAATTTGTGAGATGGGAAGCAAACGTCTTAGCTCCAAGCCGAGTAGCAACGTAATACTTAAGTGCCTAGCTAATTTCAACTCTTTTAGCTTTGTATTTATTCCTATGCAATTTATTAAAAATATAAACCTTTATCTCCATTACTTAAACATAGCAAGTCTTTGTTTGCATTTGAATATAAACTAGTATTATCAAAAGCATCGTCTATCCTATTTTTTTAGAAATCAAAATCTTCTATAATTTTGCTGTACATTGGGCAGAGTGTTGTTAGTTACCATTGGTATACTCAAAGCCTTCAGGTCCTCATCATTCATGTGTAAAAGGGCGGCCATATCAACCTACAAACAATCACAGATGTCAATAATAAAGTGGTTGAAACCAGAAGTATGAAAACACACAAATCTATAAAGTCCGCATACTTCCTCTGCTTGAAATGTTATTGAATATTTTTCAAGACCCAGGGAGTGCAGGAAACTATCCACTGATTCAACCTGCAGCACAGATATATCATTTGTTAGAAAGTACAAAAACCGCATTTTATTAAATTGGTCCGACGATTGGATCTTTAAGCAATTGAAGGACATATAGCCTGCAGCAATATATATTACTCATGAGTAAGAACTAAGATCAACCATTGCAGACTATTTAATTTGTATGTTATTAAGCATTTGAAGTTTCATATATCTAAAACATTATCAGGATTAAAATTCACAATCCAAAAAGGGAATATAATTGATAACTCACAAAAGGAAGCTTTCAAGTTAACAATCACTAGAGCAGTATCAAAAGTGCTTATGATAGGTTGACCACAGCAAAAGAAAGGCATGACTTTCACAGTAACAGAAATATATTTATTTTCCTTTTTACACAAGTCAAATTGTTTTAATTCTTTAACATGGTCACAAAATAATGCAATATAGTAGCAATCACACGTATATACGGACAGTCGGACACAGATAACCTCATCATAAAAAGCATAAGCTACTGCACTTAGCTTGTCTAGTTGTATCAACATAGATAATGATAGCTACAAGGAATACAGTGAATCAGTATTCTATTTAAAGAAGTAATCTGTGTGACCTTTTGAGTCATTAGTCAATACCTGTTACATAAACATGAATCTTAAACTAATCAATTTCTTACTATACTACTAATTAGAATAAAGAGGAGAATAGTTTAGGACACACCTTTTGCTGAGTCTTTTTCTTAGATACCGTGCTGGCAACTTTTTTGGTCTCTGGCACAGGAGCTTCAACTACAACACTTTTCCTAGCAGGTGGTCTGCCTTCAGTAATTACTTTTGGCTTTGGCAGAGCAGTGTCCACCGGTTGTGAATACATTGTGCCGGACAACTTTTCACGCAGGTCTTTTGTACCTCCTGAGAGAGATCCCTTTCCACTCTGAGTTGATTTTTGAACACTCTTCTTCTGGAGCTTGAAACGAAGATCCCTCGCACCAACTCTGCCATCTTTCCATGACATTAACATACAATTAAACCATACAAAACAAGGGGGGTAACTTTCATAATTTTTAGGTTCAAACAACTAAGGCAAGCATAAATAAGTTGGATTTAGTTTTGACTAAAACAAGCCATACTTAAAACTTGAGGCTCATCATGATCATAGAGATCGTGTTCCCATTTGTCATCATCCTGCCTCTGCCTGCAAAAGAAAAAATAAAAACATATTAAGAATATATGTATAGATGTGTTTCCTGCATGTCATAAAATTCATGTCAAAAATACCCACCTAAAAGGGTGAAAATATTTTCAGGACGAAGGGAATATAATCTTAACAAACACTTTAGCTAATGCACAGCAGCATATACTTCTGAACTGCTTTTGATGCCAGTCCCTGAATCTCTTCCCACAAAAATCTAAAGTAAATATTTTTGTTTCAGCTTTCAACCCTATGAACTCAAACACCAACAACTAAAGGATCCTTTCCATCTCTAAGGACATAACGTTCATATGAAAATTATCACTAAATCATTTTATGAAAGGAGCCTCGCAAGTGACCTAGAAGCCGAACATAACCAAGTTACAATCTTTGTTCAAGCAACTACATGTGACAGAGGCAATTAAGTTCTCTGGTTTCATAGGAATAGAATATGCAAATGACTGAAACAAAATAAATGCAGTCTTGAAAAGAACTCGTCAAGTTTAGTCAGCAAGCCTGTTCATATTTCAAGAAGTATGAAGACAGAAGAATTGAGCATAGGCTTCTTTATAGTAAAAAAAAGTCCTATAATAGTAATTTTATCTACAGCGATTATTGGGTAATTGACTTATAAATATTTTAATGATGACACAAGACCAACTATCCCCGGTTATTCTTTTAAAATTCCCCATTATCCTTTAAATACAGTCCATGCAAAGAAACATAGCTTTACTGTCTTGTTTCATAACGGTAGCTTAAGTCCTCGAGAAACATCTGCAGGAGCAGCAGCTCTGGAAACAATTTCTGCCGAACTCACTCTATTATTAATTTATAGCAATTCAGATTCAGAATCTCAAATTCTGTAATTATTCACAGCATGAGATATAAAAGTGGTACACCCATAACCCATTTCTTTTCTATGTCCCTCCTAGCCACAAATTAAAGTTCACTACCCACAGAATATAAAGTTTAAAACACTTTAAACTTATGTTCCTGCCAACATTATCATATTCAGAAATCACAGACCTCCAAAATACCACTACCGAATTGAGGAGCATATAAATTCAAGTTTACAACTTGATATACAGACAATAAGAGCGAACAAAGCATAAGGCACTATACTAGATCAAAGTGTAGATCGATAAACATATCTAAGTATATATAGAGAGAGATGAACAAACCTCTTGCCGGAGATTTGACGTCGGCGACCGAAATCCTCTATGTTAAGACGGTCTTTTATGGAAACCTTCGTTGCTCCAGCCTCTCGATCGGCATACATCCTTTATGAGTTTTTCTACCCTCTAAAAGAATTAGAACGCAACACTAATCCCTAAACCTAACCCTAATTATTAGTGAAGTTTGCGAGCAGATGAATTTAATTTTTTTGCATTTTTTTGAAGAGAGAGATAGGGGAGAGGGGAGAGCCGAATCCCGACGACAAAATTAAGAAACTGAATGAACTGAACTGGAAGTGGAACTCCTCTGGAAGTCACTTCACTGATTTAACAACACGAGGCATATCAACTATGGCTTTAAAGGTTCGGGTTATTTTGCTTGGGCCGAGTCCTTCTTTACGAGTCGAGTAGTAATAGATGATTAAAAATGAGAATAAATTATAGTATCCGGATGGCCTGTAAAAATGACCCGTAAGAAAAAAATCAAGTGATTTAAATTATATTAAAAGATTTTATACTTATTTTTTATTATGGTAAAATATTTTATTTTTATTTCAAATCTCTTTTTTTTTTAAATTCTCTACCGTGTCATGCTCTTATTAAAATATATAAACTTTAATTTTACAGATCATCCGTATATAATTTATTTTTTTATAAAATTGATGGAAATATTATTAACAATAATTATTAATGTAATTTGCAAAAAATAAAATAAAAATCATGGTACAATACAATTTATAGATCCATATTGATTTCATGGCTTCAATATATCTATATTGATTTCTGTCAATTTAGATTGTACAATACAATTTATAAATCCATTACATGGTAAAAGTTATTTAATATTGTTCATCTCTAGACAAAGTTTCTCACTACTGTCAATAACCCGGGAACTGCATCTAATCCTTCCTTGATATAAGTCCAAAGAAGGGATTTGTTATAGCAGAATGCAGTCGAGTCCCAGCTGATTTGATTACCTCAATCTCAACCTTGTCTTTGGGAATATACAAATACTTGCCTCCTTCAACTCTCTCAAACCCACAGAGCTCAAGAAACTCGATGCCTTCTTCAAAACGCCCGACTCTGTCCTGTCATTTAAAACACAAAACATGAGAAAGGGTGGAGATAATGTCAAGGCACATTTATTTCACCAATTGACTATTTTCTCTCCTTTTAGTAGTCCCACGGAATCTGGTATACTTTCTCTCTAACCTCCATCTCTTCCTCACCATCTGTCTGAAACAAATGCGCCTCCACCTTCATCTCCGACCCCATCTGTCTGAAACAAATGCGCCTCCACCTTCATCTCCGACCACTTTCATTAGCCACTTGTTTCTCTATTATATGCTTAGTTGCTTACTTTCCACTCAAAAAGAAAATAAAATAAACTACCACCACCATAGGCATCTAAGAGTATTACCTATGCTTCTCTCTGCAATAACAATCTAGAAATACAAATGTATGCTGATCTAGGGGGATCTAGCATGCGCTACTGTACTTTTTTCATATTTCTTTGCCTATTCCAAAACATTTGTGAGGGGACTGTCAACCTCTAGTTCATTTATCTCTCCAGCCAATACCAATGTTAGGTGCTGGGTAGTAGAATCTGTTGGAATGTGTGTTCGTGTTCGTGTTCTTGTGCGTGTACATGTTATTAAAACCCAAAAGGGAAAAAGGAAACAATAAAGAAAAACGAACTCAAGTAAGGAGGGGCATGGACGACTAAAAAGTCATCACTCACAAGGCATGCATTTTTCTAGAAACCCTGTTGTCTGACAAGGAAATTTTATTTTCATTATGAAAACTTCCTGAAAGTACTGTACTCAGTTTTATCTAATTCTACTTTAAATTAAACAGAGGATTCTCATGTAAGAATTATATCAGATAAAAGAGGATTCACAAGAAAACAAAACTGAGAATAGTATGAAAGCCAGTCTCTTATATCATCAGATAAAAGAGGCAAACCGAGGAATTCAGTAGCAAGTAACTTTCCTTAAAGTTTCACATCAATAGACATTTTCTAAGTTTTCCAGAGAAAAGAATGATTTCAAAAGCTCTGTGCAAGTGGCTAACCTGAAAAGCTGGATTACTGAATCGGATCTTCCTGAACTTTTCCTCATTAGGATCCTTTGCAACATTTCTGACATAAACTAAAAGAGTTTGGAAGGCCTTCTTCACTTTGGCATCATCATCCTAGGGCCAGAGAAAAAGAAAATGAGGATATCAAAAGTAAGTGATGTTTTTTTTTTCATGGAGTAAAATAAGATAAAGCTGGTGGCACTACTATAATCAATGAGAAGGAAATTTGCTTACAAACTCTATAATTTGGGTAGACATTACAAACTTGACTTATAAAAGTAGGCATCTCACAAATACCTGGTCTATATATACATTCCTTGTCGACTATTCAGTTATTGAAAACATTTCTTCATAGAAATAAAAAAGAACAGATGATAAATTTGTAGTGAGCACAGCAGATGAATAGAATGCTAAATCTAATTATTTCTAATAACTTAAAAAAAACTTATAAGAAACCTGAGTGAAAGCATAAAAAACTTCCAGAGAAACTGTTTGATATTTGAAACTATTAAT
The DNA here is from genome assembly GCA_016801055.1 of Panax notoginseng. Lineage (NCBI taxonomy): Eukaryota > Viridiplantae > Streptophyta > Magnoliopsida > Apiales > Araliaceae > Panax > Panax notoginseng. Next base: position 15,948,527 of record CM029013.1, on the reverse strand, counting down.
ATGGAGAATTTTCACAATTTTTTCCCCTTTGAGTTGCTTATAGAAACTGTCGTAATGTTATGTCGCATAATAAAATAAGGTCATAAGAAAAATAAGTATTGAAGCTACCTTGTGGTTACGTCTGAGAGATCTCAAACATTCACCCATGAGCTCTGCCTTTGTAGAAAACTTTACAGGCAATGTATCAGCCTTTACAGGCAACGACTCCTGCAATTTAAAAAGAAGGATACTTTAAACAATTTTTACTAAATGCAGAAATCTTAATCAACATGTAACCTTTCAAAGGCACCTTTTCAGTTTGCATCCTATGTGTGGCAGGCTTGACAAATGCAGGATCATCTGGAGGCAATCCAAGCCGCCTCCTTTCTACCTATTATAAACACTAGGACTTTAACAATTGTTGAAATTAAACTAGAAAGCAATAACTTTCATCTAAATTAGAAATAGAAAATTCATGAAGTGTTAACTGATGATTCTAAAAGAGCAACTATTTCAATATAAAAGATAAAGAAACCAATGATAATTTAACTTTTCAATGGTAATATGCTTCTTAAGGTTTCCCCATCCCAGGAAGGCAGAGAAAATTTTCTGTAAAGGGGTAGTCAAGTAACCAGGTTTGACCAAAGTTTTACAGAGAAGCTTTCCCTGCTAATTTCGTAAATATAACTACCAGAAACAAAATTTTGAGAAAAAGTGAACAAGTGGTATTTTTCTACAGTTGCAGCAAAAGAAAAACGGAAGTTTTTTCAGCAAAAACCTTATCTTGATGTAGTTTCTGACGAATTCTCTCCCGCGCTCTCTTCTCTTCCTCTTTCTCTGCTTCCCGCAAAACTAGGGAACTAAGAAATTAAAGGGCATGAAAGTTTGTAAATTTTGAAAGAGAATACAATATAAAGAGAACTAATACTGCATGACATATATATGTGCGTGCATATATAAATATGGGATAAACTGCTGTGACAGACCGTTTTCTCTCATTTTCTTCCGCAATTCGTTTTGCCTCCATTAACTCCTTGCCTGCTTTAATCCTCTCCTGTAAGACATATTGCAACTAAGAGAAAAAAGTCCAAAAATTTTCATGTACCAAAAACTTAAAAATTTATGGCATAGCAGCAATATTGTTAAGCATAAAGGAAAAATTATCTAATGAACAAGACAAAAAACTAAGAAAAAGGCCCTTCTTTTCTCAAAAAGTTCAAAAATAATCTGTTAATAAGTTTATTTAACCTCATAAAGTTTCTTATTAGATAAAGTTCCCTACATTGCTTCAGAAGGACAAAGTATGACACGTATCCGAAAACATTCTTGTAAAAAACACAAAAAATTAAAATTGGTCCCAAATTAAGCAAGCTGGTTGGACTGTAAAAAACAGTTTTAAGGAGAGGAATGCTTACTTTAGTTTAAAGTATAGACTTTGGATGGAGATAGTGAAAGGATTAGGATTACATAAACAAGTTCACTTATCTTGGGTATCCCAAAGGGAAAGGAGTTCACTTAATGTGAACAAAGGGAGTATTTATTATTTTTAAAACCAATTAGAGATATTTTCAAACTCAACATTGAAATGAATTCATTTATTTTAGACAGTACAATTACAAATATTATAAATTATCTAAAATTTTATTATTTTCAAAAGTTGAATGAATTATCAAGTTTGATTTTAAAAATATCTCATGTTGATCTTATATTCTAGAACGGAGGGAGTATTAAATACTATTGCCAACCCCTTCCCCTCCCAGCCTTTCTGAAAAAGAAAGAGAAAGAGAAAGAGAAAGAAGAATAAGAAAAAGTACTTGACTTTCATGACAGATGACAGTGAGGCAGGGAACATGAATGAATTCAAACAGCACCGTGCAGAAGTACGAGAAAAAAGTACTTGACTAACATGACAGAGTGAGGCAGGGAACATGAATGAATTCAAACAGCACCGTGGACAAAGTACGAGATATTAGACTATACCTTCTCTCTTTCTCTTTCTGATTTATTTTCTTTTACTTCTTTCCTTCTCCTTCCTCGATCCCTGAAATCAGTAAAAACAAATGTAATCAGGACGAGGAGGAAGCAACAAGAAGTTAAAGTAATAATTATTAAAAGGTAAAAGCAGTCAAATGAAATATAATTTATATTTTGTTTAGTGACAGCAGAACCTGTAGCCACTACCATTAGGATACACTGGATAAACCACGGGGTGCATGCAATACCCTACCAACCATGCACACTGGGAATCCCATAGGGCCAAAGTAACTATGGCTTTAATTGAAACCATTAACTATGGATTGAAAGACATACCTTAATTCTTGTGCTTTTAACCTTACTTTTTCCGTCATAAAAGAAGGTTTAGAAGCTTCAATATCAATGTTCACTGGAACCTGTGTGCATTTGAACAAATAACAGAATTAATCCCACCAAGAGAATTTTTCATTTATCATACAGTAAATTTTTCAAAGGGTAGGTGAGGCACTATTATAGATTGAAGAACCTAGATACTCCACTCTTTACAGGTGATCGTATGATTTCAGCTGTACTGAATAAAGAACCTATAAGATATCCTTTCAAACTTGAGATTAAGGGAAGACAAAAAAATTAAAATAAAATTTGAAAACCACAATAGTAGATTTACAGTTTCATTGTCAACTTCCAAATTAGATCTTTATTCTATATATAAATAAATAAATAAAGGCCCTGAATTGAATAGAATTTATGTATAATAGGAAAAAGTTACTTACACCTCTGCTCACGAAGATGAGATCCTACATAATATGACATTCAAATAGCTAAGCTTAAATATTTACTTTACATTTCAGAAATATATTAATATGCATAATGAAATTTGGTAAAGAAAATGTGGATCCAACTAGGGAGAGAATTAACTTTTGTTTAACCGAGAAGATTGGAAGAAGCAACTTGAAAAGTTATATGAATTTCTCAAAAAATAACCCATACAAAGATAGAAATCAAAATGCTATAAATGCTGCAAACATTTCTTATGCCAGCATCTCTAATAACCTGCCTGATAGGTCCATAATTCATACATCTTAATTACCTAATTTTGTTTGTATTAATATTTTTATTAAGTTAATTAATCAGATTTTTTTTTACAAGAATTGAATAAATGAATGAAGTTGAGTTGAAAAGGGAGTTCTAGAAGCTTCCTAGTCGATGAAGTTGAGTTGAAAAGGGAGTTCTAGAAGCTTCCTAGTTAATATCAATTTGGACTCCAATAAAGAGATGTGCAAGAAAAGAATACTTGAAAGATGGAGATCAAGATAATGATGTATTAGTTTAGGTTAGGACTAGTAGTAGAATTAAATTAATTCTACGCTTGCTGAAAGATATTAATAAAGGGATTTTTTTTTTTGTTTAATCTTCTTATTTATCTTAGTCGTTTTATTTGTTTTCATGTCTAACAAACTTGTTAGATCTAGGATAAAGATGACATTAAATAATTATTCATGACAATATTCTTTATCTCTTCTATTATTTGTGCTTTAATATTTAATTGGTTTCGCCTTCATATTTTATTATTGAAATACCTTCGTGTTATTGAAATACATTTGTTTTATAGTTTTTATGTGATTTAAAATTCTTTGACAGATTATTGTTAAGATGGATATGAGTTTTTCACAATCCACGCTTGCTTGAACAAGTTTTGATGGGTTATAGTTATTTCTTAAATTTTCATAGTCTATGCTTGGCCAAGTTAATTATAAAATTACTAGTAAGGGAGATCAAAAATATAGTTAATTTTTATTTGGAGTTAATTGATTTATTTTCCGAATTATATATACCAAACCAATAGTGTAACTTGAGTTATAAAATAGAAGAGATTTAATTATTTGTAATGTTTATTATTTAGCATATTCGGATTCCTATATTGTTTTCTTATTATTAATTTTTATCTTCTAATTAGTTTAATTAGTGTTTAATTATAGTAAATCAATTTTTCATTTTTAAATCTAATTCGCCTAAGATACATATTAAGGATATTTTATGTAACAACCCGAATCAAATCTCGAGTCTAAAACAAATTTTAGGTCAAATCTCAAGTTCAAATCAAATCAAATTCATCCAAACAAGGTCTAAAACCACTAGCATAATAGTATCTTCTAGGGTCATCTTAGCCCACCACAGGCTCATCAAAATAAATTATGATTGAATGTACTATTATTAGTAACTTAATTTCTTGTATATAGACAAAATTTTCCCACGTGTTTCAATGTAAAACTAGGGTGGAGTGTTACAAACTCATCCACTTAAATTTTTGACGTCCTTGTCAGAATCGATCACCCACACGGCACACAGATCTTTGTCTCTCTAGCAATTGTAAGATAATACTGACTAACTTTGTGTCTCCACCTCCGGACCTCTCTCAATTATGGGATAATACCACCAACCTTCGTGTCTCCACCTCCGACAACACGATCGGATAACTCAACCAGGTTTCTTTGAGAGTCGGCTCTGATACCATATGAAACAATCCGGATCAAATCCCGAGTCCTAAATAAATCTTGGGTCAAATCCCAAGTTCAGATTGAATCAAATTCATCCAAACAAGGCCTTAATCCACTAGCCCAATCGTATCTTCTTGGGTCATCTTAATCCACCACAGGTTTACCCAAAAAGTCATGACTGAAGGTAATATTGTTAGTAACTTAACTTCTTATATACAGGTAAATTTTTTCCACGTGTTTCGATGTGGGATTGGGGTGTTACATTTAAAAATTAATCTAGTTTCTGTGGGTTCGACCTGTACTTGCCAGTTATTCAATTTGACAATGTGCACTTGCAATTACTAATTTTTATCACATCATTGCCACACAGGCTACAACATGGACGATGCTAGAGACTATCAGAGATAAATTTTTAGTCTTTTTTTTTGTTAATTTTTGACTGAAATTAAACACACACCCTACTTGGCCACTACTAAGGTTCGAACCTAGGACCTCCTGCTTTGCAAGAGGCCTAGTCCACCAACTGAGCTAAAACTTTGGTGTATAGAGTCATTTTAATCATTTCTTGTTCTTTCTAAATTTGTTTATCAGCTTAATAGGAAATAGGATTAGCATGACTAGACATACATACAAGTAACTATCTACATTACCATAACTGAAACCCACACTAAAATTTCACTTCAATATGAACTCATACTTTTTTTCTATTAGGGTGAAGATACATACCAAGGGCATCTGATCGATGTCAGGGTCACTCTCATGATCAACTACCCAATTTATAGCATCCTCAACACTAGAATTACCTGGACAAAAGAAAAGTTTGTTTTAACAAAAATTCAATCCTATTAACTTCAAATAATCTGAAGCAATTTGAAAGTTAAGACTTAAGAATGAAGATAGGACTCAGGAGCACAGAAATAGCTATCTATGCACAAAAAAGTCATACGAATTATGCATGAAGTGCACAAAATTAGGGACTGCAACCAACCAAAATTTTAAAGCAACTAATGGAACAAAGGAATGGCGTAAGAGGTCAGAAGGTTAAAAATTCAAGGAAGATCATCACACGTTGACCACAAAAATATTTCGTAAATACAAATAATTAATTTATCTTATACTCTCTCTAATGAGTGATTGAGGAACACAGATCACATTAAAACAATATTTTAGTGAGAGCTCCACAGCCCCCGACCCTCTCCTTCCATCTATTCACTGAATAATAATTCGATTAAAAATGTTACAGATTTGAATGCATGACGGATCGGATTTGAAATATTACTCTTCCAAGTAGCAATCCTAAGAAAAAACTATCTTTAAAACATTCATACCCTATTATTTTCAGAATGAGAGTAATCTTTTTTTATCCAATCAATTCCCATTTGTATTGACTATAGGCAACAGTTGATGTTTCTTGTTGCTCTATTAAGGAAAAATTAGCTTCTTCTTTTTTAATTAAAAGACAAATGTATTGCAAAAGTTCAACCATAACCATTAACATAGTTGGTAATCAGGCTCTCTTGCCAATCAAAAAATAAGTTTACCCCCGCCCACATTAAAGAGAAGTATATTTTCCAAACTGACACATAGGAAAATCTGTTTTTCGATATAAAAAAATAAACAAAAATAATGAAGTGTCTTAATTACTTAGGTAGGGTTTGGTTCGCCGAATAGAAATTTGATGTAATGCAATAGTCGACGTAATGTAATAGAGTTGTAATGTAATGGTAATAGATCATTACGACATATTTGTTTGGTTCGTTCTTGGTATTTGTGTAGCAACTGTAATGTTATGACATTGTGTTCAAAATTGTGTTTAGTTCACTAAATTACATGATTGTATGTAATGAATAAATTAAAATGCCAAATCAATTGTAATCATTTCTATTTTGTCTTTTATCACCTATTGCATTATGGATGTAATGAGCTAATACATCCATTGGCGGACATAATGAAAAACATTCAAATTGACATAACCATATTACACCCATAATGGGCTAATAAATGTAATTGGTGAACCAAACAATAAACATATCAAATCAATGTAATAGCCTATTGCATTACGGAGCTATTACACTGATTTGACGAGAACCAAACACCACTTTAATCCAATGAAATTCCAAATTTATCTCTCATATCCCAAAATAAACGGGAGTTGATATTTCACCGGTATTTTCTCACTTAATGTGCAAATGTTGCAATACACTGTTGTTATGTGTGTGTGAATTGAAAATTGTACATTTGTGCTGGAAATGGTAAATCTGTACTGGATGTAAATACTTAATTACACTTGATCTGATATAAGTGTACTGACCAGAATAATGAAGAGCCCTAGTTGCTCGGGGGAGTGGAAATCCCATTGCTTCAAGCTCATCAAGCAATTTCTTATTTATTTCTGGAACAGCCATCTTTAAAGTTGATGCCACTACATAGTAAAAGAAATCAAAAGGGTAAATCAAAACCGCTTAAAACGTGATTTCTTTAATTTGACAAAACAAGGGAGGTGAAAACTACAACAAGACAATCAAGAAAAAAGGCATGAGGGATAACAAGGATTAAAAGGAACCAATATTAAATTTCTACAATAGCCAAACAAAAGTATGTACTAGTTGTGTTCTGTAAATAAAATGCAGGGACATAGATATATATGTTTTTCTCTGTAAAATAAAAGTTCACATATTTCAAATGCATTGCTACAATGTTTGTTGCTTGTTACAATATAGGCTTAAATCTCTATTTCCTCCTGAAAAACTAGCTATCTGAGGTCCAAGCCTATATCAACCCCACATATTCCACATATTGATATCACAAATTACCAAAGTGGGATCTGCTCTCCATATGACAAGCTCACGTTGGTATTCATAATATTCCACCGCGCTTCCTTACCGACGTCTTCACTCTAACGACACTGACCCGATGCCTTTTGTAGCTATCAGTATTTTAATCTGGCTTCTAGGTAGCCCTTTCCGCTTAGGCATTTTCTGCTCTGATACCAAATGTTGCGATATAGGCTCAAACCCTTATTTCCTCCGGAAAAGCTAACTATCCAAAAGGGGAGGTCCAAGTCTATATCAACCCACATTAATATCTCATACTACCAATGTAAGATTTGCTCCTCATATGACAAGTTCACATTGGTATTCATAACACTGCTACTCCCTAGTCTTGTGTCTGTAATATGCATATTGTCTGGAAATAGGAAGCTTTGAGTTTAATTATTTTTTTAAATGCAATGACATGCTCGCAGATGACATAGAAGGTCAGAGAACAACTAATGGAGGTAATGACGAAGATGGAGAATGGACGTTGTTGTGCATGGAAGCCTCAGAGTTCAAAATTATTATTTGCTGCAGGGTGGCAAGGGGCAGAGTTAACAGGAGCATGCAGCAGTTTCATTATCTGGAAAGGTTTAATAGTGGCTTCAATATCAGTTCTTGTGGTTGGATGGTGATTATTGGTGTAATTACAATGTGTAAAGTGGCCACTTACTGATGGTGGTGGGCCAAGTGTAGAGTAGTGTGGCATATTTACTCAGTTTCAAAAAGGCCTTGCACCTGGACAGGTTGCAGAACAAACAGTTTTATCCCTTTGAATTAGCCATATCACTTATTAATGAACTTCTTTCGTTCGATAATCCCTTAATTAGCTCCACTCATTAATAATAATGATATAACATGAGGGTCCCACCCTTTAATATGGAAAATCTCCTCTATAAAGAGAGGTAAAAAAACGTAGTAGAAAAGTCTATTCACACAGCTTACACAATGAGTAAGAGAAGCAACATGCATCCCTCAAATGATCTTGTGGATTATAAATTTTATAGAACCAACGAATAATGAGAACTGGTAACAGTGCTATGAACATTAACAATTTACAGGACAGTTCATATTCATTTCTCACTCCCAAAATTAATTCAACTGAGTGTCCCCTAAATTTATGAATGTGGACATTATAGTGAAATTTATACATTAGTTTATGTAAGGAAGGATCAATATCAAATTTTAATTAACCTGATATTAAATATCATGTGCATACACAAATTTTGAATGCTGCTCCCCTTCTCAAACTTGTTCCAGGTCAAATCTATACTACTCCGGTACTCCCTTTAACTTATCAAATGAATTTTTGATCTCAGATTGACCATAAAAGACAATCCCCATAAAGCCATAATTTTTATTTTTATTTTTTATATATATTTTTTAAAGTCTTTATTCAGGATTAAGGCCAGAAAAAAACCAAGTTATTCATGATACATATATGTAGTACAAAGTACATATTAAAGCTATTATATCCACACAAACAAGCACGAAAAAAACAGGAAAGTAAGGGTGTGTTTGATTACGTCTGAATGCCTCTTAATAAAGGTGCCTCTGAAAAAAACACAACCTAAGAAAAAAAGAAGAAGAAACACTTGGTACCACTTTACAGTAATGCCACAATCAACAGACAACTATAAAGAAGCATAAATTTCAGTTAATAACTTACATCAAACACTAAAACTGTAGAAATGATGTTATAATCTATACTAAAAAAAGAATTCATACCGCAATTGATGAGATGATTCAGCGAAATGACAAGTAAGGATCTAAAGATTTTGAGGATTTGCTACAGAACTTAGGCAAAGTTCCAATGGAGATTACAATTGTTAAAGAGAATGCCGCCATTGAAGAATACTACTATATTCTTATTCTTTGCTTCTGGACACTTTCTTCTGGTGGTTTATGGAAAACTCTCTCTCTCTGTTACCCTTTTCTGGTCTGATTCTTTTTTCAGAAATTTGGTTTAGTGTTTGAATTTATATCCTTCGGGCAAGTTACTCTTCTCGTGTTTGGGCCTCGAGGAATATAGGCCTGTCTGAGGGATTCGGAAATTATTTTAGGCTCCGTTGGGGCCAGATTTATATTTCACAGTCCGAAACCTCGATCAAATTACTTGTTTAGTAAATTTATAAGCATTTCAATTAAAGAAAACAATGTTTCCACATTTATTTTCTTAATAATGAGTGAGAAAAAGAGTGTTAGACAAAAATTAGTTTACAAAAATAATATGACATAGTGTAATTAGTGGATAATTACGACCAACCACATCATTTTGTAAGCTATTTAAAACAAATTAAATCCATAAATTAATTAGCATAAATGTCAAATACTCTAAAGCAAAGGGTGAAAAAAGGAGAACAATATAAAAATGATTAATTATTATTCATAATATATATTAAATTTGCATGCATGCATAGATGTTGACCACCCCGGCCCAAAAGTCAAATATACGTACCCTTCAACTATTTGAAAAGCATTCGGGAGGAGGAATAGGATACCTAGGCTTATCAGAACAATAATCATAAGTTATATAGTTAGCCCTCACATCCTCATATTCCCTTTGCTGTTTGCCATCCAATTTCAGGAATTTATTTGCATTCCACCAATAGTGATCAGGGGAATAGCAATTGGGATCAATGGTGGATTTATGATTACAAGGGCAGCCACCAATGTTGAAGCCTTGGAAATGGGCTTTGAACGGTGCATAAGACCAGTTAGTCTTTGTATGGCCTCCATCTGTGGCCCAACTATCTCCATCCCATAAGCTAACTTCTACTTGCATGGGCTGGGATGGATAGCTCACCCCAATCTGTTGGTTGTTCTTGAATACTCTAATGGGAACGCTGTCTACATAAAACCTGCATGCATGCGCGCGCGCGCGCGCACCACATGGTGCACAATTAATCTTAACATGCATTATATATATATATATATATATATATATATATATATGGGTTTTCTTAACATGTGTTGCTTAGGGCACATGCTAAGTATAGAATTTAAGGGATAGACACTGAATTTAAGGGATAGAACCTAATGAAATATAATTTTAAAATGCATACCCCATTGAAATATTATTTTATGTATTTAAAAATTATATTTCAGTAGTCCCATCACTTGAATTCCGTGCTTAGCATGTGCTATAAGAGCTTGTGCTAAGAAAACTCTCTCTCTATATATATGTATGAAAGAAATTAAAGCCCTATTTATATATCTATATATAATTATATATGACAATAATTAATATTATAATTAAAACCGGGCGGCCGGCCATGCATGCATAAATTAGAGATGGAGAATAGAAATTAAGATGATCTTACGTACACAATCTGATATTGATTCCAAAGTATTTTATAGGTATGATAATCTGCGGTAGGATCGAACCATAGTTGCAATCTTTGCTCCCTATTTCCGTCGCCATTTGAGAAAACATTTGTTTGTAACGTGATAGGTTTGCCTTCTCTGTTCCCCAAGAACTCAAAATCAAGTTCGTCATGGTTACCGGTGTCATGTGAAGTTAGCTGCATGCATGCAACATATATACTATTATAACTCTAAAACCAAATAATTATAATAATGTCAAATAAATTTACATTCATTTTAGAATTAAATTAATTAGGGAAAAAAACCCTCTTTTTGTGGAACGTACGTACGGAGGGACGATGAGTATATATATATATACAGGAAAAAAACAAAACAAAACATGCATTATATATATATATATATATATATATATATATATATATATATATATATATATATATATATATATATATTGCTAGCTTACATAGAATGCTGTAACAACTCCTGCGGAGTCCTTGTCTGGTAGCTTTATTCTCAGATGAAAGAAGCCACTTCCAAAGCTCAACTTTGAAGCAAACCCAGACCCTATTGATATATATTAATATATATGCACATATAGAACAAAAATAATAAACACTTTAATTATTAATTCGGGAAATTAACCTAACTACCTACTTATATATATATATATATATATATATATATATATATATATATATATATATAGTATTAGTACATCACTTGATTTAGTTTAGATCCTACTAGCCTTGACTACTTTGATAATTAAAATGTGACTAGAGTTCCATATATAGATACTTTCAAGGGACAATAAACTCCTAAAATCCACTTTTCCAAGCAACACGAAATTACATAGCTAAATTCAGCCCAATAAAATTAAATAAATGAACTTAATCTGAAAGTGGATTTTAAATATAACGGACTGATAGACATCCATATCCTGCGCATGCATGCTACACCTTTATATATATATATATATATTAATTTGTGGTTAATTAAAATTATTACTGCCTAAACTGTTGTTTTCCAGTACGAAATTAATTAAGCGCGAGCCAAAACTAGTTGCAAGACAATTAAGGGAAATTAAAAATAATTAAGAGATGAAAAAGAAATAATAACCAGAAGATTTATCCATTGAAAGCTGAATATCTCTTCCTTGATTCATAGACGTAACATGATCACCTCCCCAAGAAACAACATAATTTTCATTGAAGTTTATGTCTTCCCTCCCTCTACTAGCCGTCACCCCACTAATATTAATTAGTAGGTGAATTATAAGCGGAGAGAATAGAAAATAATTCATGGAATTAATAAATAATTTAACACAAATTAAAATTAATTTCCAATCCAAGTCTCCTACTACTATATATATATATAATATCTTTGCTAGCTCGCTTAATTAGATATTTTTGTGGTGTTGCTGCAGCTAGGCTTGTAGGGGTTATATACGAATTGGTTTTCAAGTATGAGGAGTACGTAGTAGTAATATATAAGTTGATGAGATGGAGCGAGCAAGGAGAGTGTGAATAACCGTTTTCTTCTACCTTTCCCACACGCTAGCTATAGATCGATCGACTTAATTTAACAAACCTCATCATGATATTTTCTTGTTGGGAAATTAATAATTAATAATATGTACTAACTGTAAGATATAGAGAGAGAGAGAGGGAGAGAGAGAGAACAAACACTCGCTTAATTATAATCATTTTATATATGCTAGTTATGCTAAGAATATATAGTTAGTTTCATTTCATGAAATTACTAACCATGCATGACCTGCTCAAATGATGGACGCTTCAAGTATTTTCGCTTGATTGAACTTAATTATATACGTACTCCTCTTTCGCTAGCTAGCTAGCTAGCTAGGGCCAGCTTGTTATTCAACAATATATATATATATATATATATATATATATATATATATATATATATATATACACACTGTAAGGATCAAGAGCATTCTCTTTAAATAGCATTCTTTTATTAAAACTACGTCGTTTTGGAAGGACGCGGTGGCATTTTTATAAATACGCAGTGACATTGTATTTACAAAAATGCCACCGCGTCCCTCCAAAACTACGTAGTTTTGATAAAAGAATGCTATTTAAGACATAATGTTATTTAAGGAGAATGCTCTTGATCCTTACCGTATATATATATATATATATATATATATATATATATATATATATATATATATACGGTCTGAATCTTAAAATCACCTCTTATCTAACATACCTTGCATACTCTCTTTAGCGACGGACCGGACGACGATTCGGTCCGTCACTATATGTTCGATCCGTCGTTATATGTTGTCCGTTGCTAAAAGCTAAGACCACGGTTTTATATATAATGATGGACCGAATCGTCGCCCGGTCCGTCGCTAAAGAGGGGTAAGCAAAATATGTTAGATAAGGGGTGAGCTTAAGATCCGGACCGTGTGTGTGTGTGTGTATATATATATATATATATATATATATATATATATATATATATGAAACAACTCAAGTCAAATTCCGAGTCCGGAACAAATTTCAGTCCAAATCGAATCAAATCCATCAAAATAAGGTCTCAAACCACTGACACAATAGTATCTTCTTGAGTTATCTTAGCTCACTACAAGCTCACCCAAAATGTTATGACTTGAAGGTACTATTGGTAGTAATATATTTTCTTATACTTAGATAAATTTTTTCTCTATCTTTCGACGTATTTAAAAATTGACGAGGAATCATTACTAGTAGTACTAAAATTGTTTTCCGATGAATCTAACGGCTAAGAGTGAAAAAGATTGACTAAAGATACTTTCTTTATCCAAAATGGGTTGGGTAGTATTTGGATCATGTTGTAGTACATAACACCATTGATTGATATTTCTCTTTCCCGCATTGCAACATATGTCTTACATAATTAATGTGCATCCCACACTAATATGATTATTATACCATTCATATTTATATCATGTCCTACATACAGTTTAAAACATTTAAAATAATTATATCCTAAAATCACTAATTTTCTAATATTATACCATTGGTAATTATATCATACATTATATCATACATGTATGGTATAATATTATAATACACGTATATAAAAAAATAATTAACAATCTAAACTGTGCGGATATTATCATTACTAATTTAATTATATAACAACATAATATTATACAATTTATAATTATATTACAACATCTATAATATAAAACAGAGCGGCTTAAATCCCAAGGCTTCAACATCCAACGGCTTCAATACAATTTAGGCTTCAACATCCAACGATCTAAAATCATTTGGAGCTTCAACATACGACGGCCAAGAATTTATCTCTCAAAAATTCAAACACACATCCATCATCTCACTTAGTTTAAATTTATGAGAATTTAAAAGGTCACAATCAATCAAAAAGGCTTATAAATAATAAAAAATAAATCTTGAAGTGTAGTTAAACTTAGTTTAAATTTATGATAATTTGACTATTAAAGTTGGATATTTTTTATTTATTCATTGAAATTTGTCTTAATAAGAATTTTCATTTAATTAAATGCTTTGTAGAGTATGTATGAAAAGTGTCGGTGTGTTAAGAATTAATTTAGGCTTTTAGTTTAGTGTGTGTCCATATTCAGTGCTTCATTTTTTTGTATTCATGATTTATTTTTTATTTTTTTTGAATTATACAGTGCCTTCAGGCACGGATTATCGCTAGTAATATTATATAGTTTAAAATATTTTAAATAATTATATCCTAAAATCAAAACTTTTCTAATATTATACACCATTCATAATTATACCATACATTATATCATATATGTATATATATGGTATAATATTATAAAACATGTATATAACAAAATAACTACGTACCTATCTAAACTGTGCATATATTATCATTATTAATTTAATTATAATAGAACATAATATTATACTATTTATAATTATATTACAACATAATATTATATAGTTTAAAACATTTAAAATAATTATATCCTAAAATCACTACTATTATAATATTATATCATTCTTAATTTTACCATACATGTATGGTATAATATTATAATTAATACACGTATATAACAAAATAACTAACTATCTAAATTGTGCGGATATTATCATTAATTACTAATTTAATTATATTACAACATGATATTATACAATTTATAATTATATTACAACATAATATTATACAGTTTAAAACATTTAAAACAATTAATAAAATAACAAATAATATCAATCATAACTTACTATGTTGATTTTATAATCCCCTAAATTACTACAAATCTAAATTATTCTGATAATGTAAAATGTTTTAATATTATCATTACTAAATTAATTATTATCTCCTAAAATCACTATTTTTTTTAATCTCAAATTAATATTTTAAATTTATAATCCACTAAATCACTACAAATCTAAAATGTTTTGGTAATGTGAACTGTTCTGGTATTATCATTTCTAATTTAATTAATTATTATCTCCTAAAATCACTATTTTTTAATCCCAAATTAATATTTTGAATTTATAATCCTCTAAATCACTATAAATCTAAATTATTTTGGTAATGTCAACTGTTATGATATTTATTATCTCTTATTATATATATTAAATTGCAGTACATAACACCATTGCATGACATCTGTCTTTCCAACATTGCAATGCATGTCCTACATAATTAATGTGCATCCCCACATAATTAATGTGTATTCGTTGTAAGACCCCTAATTTTATGAAATAAAAGTATTCAATTTTTCTTATAATTACAATTCAGTAAATGGTTAAATTGATAAAAAGTTAAAGTTATGGGTGAAATGTGAAATTTTTTCAAAATAAACAAGTGGTTATAAAATATTCATTGTTGTCGGGGAATATTCGTTTGGTCGTGGAATATTCTTTCTGTCGGGGAATATTCGTACGACGGCGCAGACATTTGTTGTGACAACCCCAAAATAGGTCCATTCCATCCAACCTATTCTGAGTCGCCAAATACATGGTACAGAAAACAACTACAACTTTATTACAACAATTGTCGTGCAAAATACAACAACATATATGCTGTGAGTTTGGATACAAATATATACCAAATGTGACTCATATCCCAACCGTGGACAGCACCTCACAATGACACCTCACATAAAGGTATAGTCAAAAACTGTTTTAGAAATTAGAATCTTTGGGAAGTGCTCAAGGAAACCTTTGTACATGGGAGGCCATGCGTCTAGGTTATGATAGATATCATATGGCCACAGAATTATCCTTGGTTGACCCAATAGACCCCAAAGAAAAACGAGAAGATTACTATCATATTCTTCCCAATGGTGAGTCTTCTCTTGACTTATCATTATCTCCACTGTCTCTAATTGAGAATTATACTTCAAACAAACACCAAGATTATATAGGTAGTGCCCATAGATATACTCAGCAAGTGGATGAGCACAACCCTGTCTTATGATGACACGAGGTTGTATGTCATTAGACATCTTGTATGATAGTGGCAAAACACCCTTCCAACGTTAGGTTCGCCTCACCCTATTTTCTTCACCAAATATAACTACTAAATGATTACCACCGTTCTATTCCCTTGTTACCCCCGCTCGACCCAGCTACACTCTTATTACCTGAAAGGAAATGTGAAGCAAAAGGGTGAGCACATCTAGCTCAGTAAAGAATATCATGACTAAAGATAATTAAATTATCAATAGCCTTCATCAATAATAAATCAGAGATTTAGAACATATGGTAAATGATAAAAATTTCAACCATAGTTGCAGCGGAACATGCAATCCATTAGAAGAGTCAAATAGACTATAAAGTCTATTATCTTCTCCATGTTAAAAATCCACCAACAATATTTTATCCATGTAACATCACTCAACAGTTCCTTTCCACAATCATATGAATAACTCATAATCATAATTGTGATTATAAATTTTTCTTCGCACCCAGGACGAAGAATATTTTCATCACCTGTCTTTACCTGAAACATCAAAGATCATGGTTATACCAAATCACAGTTCCTGTTCATAATCATACTAATAAATCCATCTTTGCACTACGACCAAAGATATTCAACAACAGTTTATCTTTGCACTACGGGCCAAAGATATTCATCAACATACCATCTTTGCACTACAGGCCAAAGATATTCATCTACAATTCATCTTTGCACTACAGGCCAAAGATATTCCTCAACCGTTCATCTTTGCATTACTGGCCAAAGATATTCAACAACAGGTCATCTTTGCACTACGGACCAAAGATATTCATCTACAATTCATATTTGCACTACAGGCCAAAGATATTCATCAATATTTCATCTTTGCACTACAGGCCAAAGATATTATTATCTCAAAGAAATATATAATCATTTAAGAATTTATATAAACAATAATTATAACCATGTTGATCATTTCACCTTTGCACTTAAGCTAAAGATATTCAATTATAAATTCAATGGTCATGATCATACCAGTCAACAATTCAACTTTGCACTACTGGCCAAAGAGAACCCATAGTCATGATCATACCAATAATTTACCCATCTTTACACTCAAGCGAAAGAGAATTTCAACATCAAGGTTATAAAAATGTTATATATGATTATAAAAATAATATGATCAAAACATGGATTTAATTTAAAGAGCAATATTCATAAATCAACTATAATTTGGTTAGAAAAAGAAACCAATTTTGTCGTGAATAGTAACTCGTAAATAGTAACTCATGAATAGTAACCTCGACTCAAAAAGGTAGAAATTCCACAATAAAATCTATACCAATATTTCGGTATAATGATATTGAAAGAATAACATTTCTTAAGCTTATAAACAATTTATTTAAATTGTTTACACTTTACTAATTAATGCATTTAATCATCATAAAATGCCAACTCTTACAATTTCATCATCAATAACCAAAACCCTCATCAAAAATCTGCATATACCTCATATAGGATTCTCAAGCCATAAAATCCTATTTTCCAATTTTCTTCCTTCACAAAACATATTTAATTCATTTACTCATAACTAGACCATTTTCATGAAAAATACCAAATCAGTTCCAAAAATATTTCTTTTCTGGGATTTAGCATAATATAGTCCCATAGTGAACATATATTTTTCTCAGAATTTTTAAAAGTCATTTACTATTTTTTTATATGGCCAAAATAGCCGAATATTTAGACATTTATCAAAAATTGTACTTTTGTCTAAAAATTCTGAAATTTACAGAGTATACTTCTATCATATACATGTACTCCCAATAAAAATTTCATCAATTTTGGAGTTAACCACAAGGAATTATAAGCGGTTACTTTTAAAATAGTCTTTTCCCGTAAAATTCATAACTCTCAATCTATACATCCAAAAATCACCATTTTTGGACACAATCAAGAAAACTCATCAAAATATCATTTCAAATTTTTTCAGAATTTTTGAAGGTCAGAAAAATTACGAAATTAAAAATCATAACAACCCTTAAAATCCCTTAATATCCCTTACAATCCCTTACCTCAAAAGAGCAGTACTTCTGACTGGATATCGGATATGATGCTGAAGGAAACTTGCACTGATGAATAGAAACTCACCCAGTATCTAAAAATTCACAAAATATGCTTCATAATATAGAGAGAGAAAGAGAGAAAGCTTATGTTTCTGGTGTGATTTTCAATTCTAACTTAGCCCTCTATTTATAGGAAAATTTTGGTAGGTTTGACCTGCAACCTGATGGCTTTACCTGCTACTATTCCCACCCACCACATTTAAAATATAATTCAGCACATTTCTTCACCAACCACAAGTGGAGCCCACCAATTCTAGAATTTTCCACCCAAATGATAAACTCCGAAAATTCAACAATTTCTGAACCAGTCATCTCGTAAAATTCATAATAAATCATACGTTCATTTTTAACGGTTCAAAATTTGTGGCATATACTCAACTTATATATGTATAACATATCCAAAAATTACCACGATCCAACGGTCGGATTAAAAATTATAACCCCCGCAAAATATCTCAAAAACCCTGATTTTTAATACCTCCATTCCGACAAAAATACGGATAAAAACCTCAACATTAACTCCTTCATTTTTTAACCACAAAAATATATCCCTCATTTATATCCACATAAAATAAATATTTTCTTATCATATGAATCAATAATTAATTATTCACAAATAATATTACAGAATCACATTTATGACAACCAGGCCGTTCCCAGGAAAGAGGGGGCTTTCCAATAAGAATTTTTCCTTACTGGCGCGCAATTAGATGACCAAACCTCTCCTTAGACAGAACTTTCTAGACATTGCCAATAATGTTATCTAATAATACTATTCAAATAATATGAATTATTGATCTGATAAAGGAAAATACTGTGCAGCAACAATTATTGAAACAACAATAATATAAAATATCAACGCAGCAATTATTGAATCAATAAAATAAAATATTGAACAGTAATTACTGTAACAATTATTGAGTAGTGCCTTCTTACGTAAGAATCAATAATTTTCAAAAATACTATGCAATACCGTGTGCTACTGTGCAATAACGCGTATTACTGTATTTTAACCACCGGGTATTCCAACAGTGTTAACGGTAACAACTACGCCGTTATTTGTAAAAACTCAAATTTGTCGTTTTCTTCATCCGACAGTTATTCGTTATGGGGCCCACAAATAGCTGCGTCGTCGTACGAATATTCTCCGACAGAAAGAATATTCCACGACCAAACGAATATTCCCCGACAACAATGATTATTTTTTTAACCACTTGCTTATTTTGAAAAAAAATTCATATTTCACCCAATACTTTAAACTTTTATCAATTTAACCATTTACTGAATAGTAATTATAAGAAAAATTGAATACTTTTATTTCATAAAATTCGGGGTCTTACAATCTCCCCTCCTTATGAAATTTCGTCCTCGAAATTTACGTACCTGGTATTTCAAAGAATTGAGAATACCTTCCTTTCATTTCAGATTTCATCTTCCCTGCCATCATAATTTCTCCATTGCTCATCTCCTGTATTTCAAATATCATTCTAGAATACAGCTTCAAAACAAGGGTTAATTTAACAAATTAACATATCACATAATATCCCGATATTATGACTGACCAACAAATAAGCTTAGGTAGGACACACTAGCGAAGGATTTACTCATCTCTCCCCTCCTAGTTCTATTCCCCGATCTCCGCCAGAGATCATATCCCTAAGCTCTGATACCAAATGTAACGCCCCCAAAATAGGTCCATTCCATCCAACCTATTCTGAGTCGCCAAATACATGGTACAGAAAACAACTACAACTTTATTACAACAATTGTCGTGCAAAATACAACAACACATATGCTGTGAGTTTGGATACAAATATATACCAAATGTGACTCATGTCCCAACCGTGGACATCACCTCACAATGACACCTTACATAAAGGTATAGTCAAAAACTGTTTTAGAAATTAGAATCTTTGGGAAGTGCTCAAGGAAACCTTCGTACATGGGAGGCCATGCGTCTAGGTTATGATAGATATCATATGGCCACAGAATTATCCTTGGTTGACCCAATAGACCCCAAAGAAAAACGAGAAGATTACTATCATATTCTTCCCAATGGTGAGTCTTCTCTTGACATATCATTATCTCCACTGTCTCTAATTGAGAATTATACTTCAAACAAACACCAAGATTATATAGGTAGTGCCCATAGATATACTCAGCAAGTGGATGAGCACAACCCTGTCTTATGATGACACGAGGTTGTATGTCATTAGACATCTTGTATGATAGTGGTAAAACACCCTTCCAACGTTGGGTTCGCCTCACCCTATTTTCTTCACCAAATATAACTACTAAATGATACCACCGTTCTATTCCCTTGTTACCCCCGCTCGACCCAGCTACACTCTTATTACCTGAAAGGAATTGTGAAGCAAAAGGGTGAGCACAACTAGCTCAGTAAAGAATATCATGACTAAAGATAATTAAATTATCAATAGCCTTCATCAATAATAAATCAGAGATTTAGAACATATGGTAAATGATAAAAATTTCAACCATAGTTGCAGCGGAACATGCAATCCATTAGAAGAGTCAAATAGACTATAAAGTCTATTATCTTCTCCATGTTAAAAATCCACCAATAATATTTTATCCATGTAACATCACTCAACAGTTCCTTTCCACAATCATATGAATAACTCATAATCATAATTGTGATTATTAATTTTTCTTCGCACCCAGGACGAAGAATATTTTCATCACCTGTCTTTACCTGAAACATCAAAGATCATGGTTATACCAAATCACAGTTTCTGTTCATAATCATACTAATAAATCCATCTTTGCACTACGACCAAAGATATTCAACAACAGTTTATCTTTGCACTACGGGCCAAAGATATTCATCAACATACCATCTTTGCACTACAGGCCAAAGATATTCATCAACAATTCATCTTTGCACTACAGGCCAAAGATATTCCTCAACCGTTCATCTTTGCACTACTGGCCAAAGATATTCATCAACAGGTCATCTTTGCACTACGGGCCAAAGATATTCATCTACAATTCATCTTTGCACTATATTCATCAATATTTCATCTTTGCACTACAGGCCAAAGATATTAATATCTCAAAGAAATATATAATCATTTAAGAATTTATATAAACAATAATTATAACCATGTTGATCAATTCACCTTTGCACTTAAGCTAAAGATATTCAATTATAAATTCAATGGTCATGATCATACCAGTCACAATTCAACTTTGCACTACTGGCCAAAGAGAACCCTAGTCATGATCATACCAATAATTACCCATCTTTACACTCAAGTGAAAGAGAATTTCAACATCAAGGTTATAAAAATGTTATATATGATTATAAAAATAATATGGTCAAAACATAGATTTAATTTCAAGAGTAATATTCATAAATCAACTATAATTTGGTTAGAAAAAGAAACCAATTTTGTCGTGAATAGTAACTCGTAAATAGTAACTCATGAATAGTAACCTCGACACAAAAAGGTAGAAATTCCACAATAAAATCTATACCAATATTTCGGTATAATGATATTGAAAGAATAACATTTCTTAAGCTTATAAACAATTTATTTAAATTGTTTACACTTTACTAATTAATGCATTTAATCATCATAAAATGCCAACTCTTACAATTTCATCATCAATAACCAAAACCCTCATCAAAAATCTGCATATACCTCATATAGGATTCTCAAGCCATAAAATCCTATTTTCCAATTTTCTTCCTTCACAAAACATATTTAATTCATTTACTCATAACTAGACCATTTTCATGAAAAATACCAAATCAGTTCCAAAAATATTTCTTTTCTGGGATTTAGCATAATATAGTCCCATAGTGAACATATATTTTTCTCAGAATTTTTAAAAGTCATTTACTATTTTTCATATGGCCAAAATAGCCGAATATTTAGACATTTATCAAAAATTATACTTTTGTCTAAAAATTCTGAAATTTACAGAGTATACTTCTATCATATACATGTACTCCCAATAAAAATTTCATCAATTTTGGAGTTAACCACAAGGAATTATAAGCGGTTACTTTTAAAATAGTCTTTTCTCATAAAATTCATAACTCTCAATCTATACATCCAAAAATCACCATTTTTGGACACAATCAAGAAAACTCATCAAAATATCATTTCAAATTTTTCCAGAATTTTTGAAGATCAGAAAAATTACGAAACTGAAAATCATAACAACCCTTAAAATCCCTTAATATCCCTTACAATCCCCTACCTCAAAAGAGCAGTACTTCTGACTGGATATCGGATATGATGCTGAAGGAAACTTGCACTGATGAATAGAAACTCACCAAGTATCTAAAAACTCACAAAATATGCTTCATAATATAGAGAGAGAAAGAGAGAAAGCTTATGTTTCTGGTGTGATTTTCAATTCTAACTTAGCCCTCTATTTATAGGAAAATTTTGGTAGGTTTGACCTGCAACCTGATGGCTTTACCTGCTACTATTCCCACCCACCACATTTGAAATATAATTCAGCACATTTCTTCACCAACCACAAGTGGGGCCCACCAATTCTAGAATTTTCCACCAAAATGATAAACTCCGAAAATTCAACAATTTCTGAACCAGTCATCTCGTAAAATTCATAATAAATCATACGTTCATTTTTAACGGTTCAAAATTTGTGGGCATATACTCAACTTATATATGTATAACATATCCAAAAATTACCACGATCCAACGGTCGGATTAAAAATTATAACCCCCGCAAAATATCTCAAAAACCCTGATTTTTAATACCTCCATTCCGACAAAAATACGGATAAAAATCTCAACATTAACTCCTTCATTTTTTAACCACAAAAATATATCCCTCATTTATATCCACATAAAATAAATATTTTCTTATCATATGAATCAATAATTAATTATTCACAAATAATATTACAGAATCACATTTATGACAACCAGGCCGTTCCCAGGAAAGAGGGGGCTTTCCAATAAGAATTTTTCCTTACTGGCGCGCAATTAAATGACCAAACCTCTCCTTAGACAGAACTTTCTAGACATTGCCAATAATGTTATCTAATAATACTATTCAAATAATATGAATTATTGATCTGATAAAGGAAAATACTGTGCAGCAACAATTATTAAAACAACAATAATATAAAATATCAACGCAGCAATTATTGAATCAATAAAATAAAATATTGAACAGTAATTACTGTAACAATTATTGAGTAGTGCCTTCTTACGTAAGAATCAATAATTTTAAAAATACTATGCAATACCGTGTGCTACTGTGTAATAACGCGTATTACTGTATTTTAACCACCGGGTATTCCAACAGTGTTAACGGTAACAACTACGCCGTTATTTATAAAAACTCAAATTTATCGTTTTTTTCATCCGACAGTTATTAGTTATGGGGCCCACAAATAGCTGCGTCGTCGTACGAATATTCTCCGACAGAAAGAATATTCCACGACCAAACGAATATTCCCCGACAACAATGATTATTTTTTTAACCACTTGCTTATTTTGAAAAAAAATTCATATTTCACCCAATACTTTAAACTTTTATCAATTTAACCATTTACTGAATAGTAATTATAAGAAAAATTAAATATTTTTATTTCATAAAATTCGGGGTCTTACATTTGTGGGCCCCATAACAGAATAACTGTCGGATAAAGAAAACGACAAAATTGAGTTTTTACAAAAAACGACGTAGTTACCGTTAACACTGTTGGAATACCCGGTGGTTAAAATACAGTAATACGCGTTATTGCACAGTAGCACACGGTATTGCATAGTATTTTTGAAATTATTGATTCTTACGTAAGAAGACACTACTCAATAATTGTTACAGTAATTACTGTTCAATATTTTATTTTATTGATTCAATAATTGCTACGTTGAAATTTTATATTATTGTTGTTCAATAATTGTCACTGCACAGTATTTCCCATTATCAGATCAATAATTCATATTATTTGAATAATATTATTAGATAACATTATTGACAATGTCTAGAAAGTTCTGTCTAAGGAGAGGTTTGGTCACCTAATTACACACCAGTAAGAAAAAATTCTTATTGGAAAGCCCCCTCTTTCCTGGGAACGGCCTGGTTGTCATAAATGTGATTCTGTAATATTATTTGTGAATAATTAATTATTGATTCATATGATAAGAAAATATTTATTTTATGTGGATATAAATGAGGGATATATTTTTGTAGTTAAAAATGAAGGAGTTAATGTTGAGGTGTTTTATCTGTATTTTTGTCGGAACGGAGGTATTAAAAATCAAATTAGGGTTTTTAAGATATTTTGCGAGGGTTATAATTTTTAATCCGACCGTTAGATCGTGGTAATATTTGGATATGTTATACATATATAAGTTGAGTATATGTCCACAAATTTTGAACCGTTAAAAATGAATGTATGATTTGTTATGAATTTTACGAGATGACGGGTTCAGAAATTATTGAATTTTCGGAGTTAGTCATTTTGGTGAAAAATTCTAGAATTGGTGGGCCCCACTCTTGGTTAGTGAAAAAATGTGCTGAAATTTTTATTCAAATATGGTGGGTGAGAATAGTAGCAGGTAAAGCCATCAGGTTACAGGTTAAGTCTGCTTCGGCGTGCTAACATTTTCCTATAAATAGAGGGCTAAGTTAAAATTAAAAATCACACCAGAATTCATAAGTTTTCTCTCTTTCTCTCTCTAGATTATTGAGTGTATTTTGTGAGTATTTAGATACTCTGTGAGTTTCTATTCATCAGTGCAAGTTTCCTTCAGCCTTATACCGATCAGAAGTACTGCTCTTTTGAGATAAGGGAAAGTAAGGGATTTTAAGGGTTGTTATATTTTTCAGTTCGTACTTCTTCCAACCTTCAGAAAATTCTGAAAAAATTTAGAATGATATTTTGATGAGTTTTATTGGCTGTGTCCAAAAATGGTGATTTTTGGATGTATAAATTAAGAGTTATAAATTTTACGGGAAAATACTATTTTATAAGTAACCGCTTATAACTCCTTGTGGTTAACTCCAAAATTAATGAAATTTTTATTGGAAGTATATCTATATAATATCAGTGTACTCTGTGAATTTCAAAATTTTTGGATAAAAGTACAATTTATGATAAATGTCTAAATATTCGGTGGTTTTGGCCATATGAAAAATAGTAAATGAGTTTTAAAAATTCTGAGAAAAATATATGTTCAATATGGGACTATATTCTGCTAAATCCCAGAAAAGAAATAGTTTTAGAACTGATTTGGTATTTTTCATGAAAATGGACTAGTTATGAGAAAATGAATTAAATATGTTATGTGAAGAAAGAAAATTGAAAAATAGAATTTTATGGCTTGAGAATCCTATATGAGGTATATGCAGATTTTTTATGAGGGTTTTGGTTATTGATGATGAAATTGTAAGAGTTGGCATTTTATGATGATTAAATGCATTAATTAGTAAAGTGTAAATAATTTAAATAAATTATTTATAAGCTTAAGAAATATTATTCTTTCAATATCATTATACCGAAATATTGGTATGTTTATTATTATAAAATTTCTACCTTTTTCATGTTGAGATTACTATTCATGGGTTACTATTCATGAGTTACTATTCACGAGTTACTATTCACGACAAAATTGGTTTCTTTTTTCTAACCAAATTATAGTTGATTTATGAATATTGCTCTTGAAATTAAATCCGT
Organism: Panax notoginseng; assembly: GCA_016801055.1. Lineage (NCBI taxonomy): Eukaryota > Viridiplantae > Streptophyta > Magnoliopsida > Apiales > Araliaceae > Panax > Panax notoginseng. The sequence goes on along the minus strand of CM029013.1, from coordinate 15,922,696 downwards.
GTTTTGATCATATTATTTTTATTATAATATATAACATTTTTAAAACTTTGATGTTGAAATTCTCTTTCATTTGAGTGTAAAGATCGGTAAATTATTGGTATGACCATGACTATGGGTTCTCTTTGGCCAGTAGTGCAAAGTTGAATTGTTGACTGGTATGATCATGACCATTGAATTTATAATTGAATATCTTTAGCTTAAGTGCAAAGGTGAAATGATCAACATGGTTATAATTATTGTTTATATAAATTCTGAAATGATTATATATTTCTTTGAGAAATTAATATATTTGGCCTGTAGTGCAAATATGAACTGTTGATGAATATATTTGACCTGTAGTGCAAATATGAACTGTTGAGGAATATCTTTGGCCTGTAATGTAAAGATGAATTGTTGATGAATATCTTTGGCCTGTAGTGCAAAGATGGTCTGTTGATGAATATATTTGGCCTGTAGTGCAAAGATGAACTGTTGTTGAATATCTTTGGTCGTAGTGCAAAGATGAATTTATTAGTATGATTACGAACAGGAACTGTGATTTGGTATAACCATGATCTTTGATGTTTCAGGTAAAGACAGGTGATGAAAATATTCTTCGTCCTGGGTGCGAAGAAAAATTTAGAATCACAATTATGATTATGAGTTATTCATATGATTGTAGAAAGGAACTGTTGATTGATGTTACAGGGATAAAACATTGTTGGTGGATTTTTAACATGGAGAAAATAATAGACTTTATAGTCTATTTGACTCTTCTAATGGATTGCTCGTTCCGCTGCAACTATGGTTGAAATTTTTATCATCCACCATATGTCCTAAATCTCTGATTTATTACTGATGAAGACTATTGATAATTTATTTATCTTTAGTCATGATATTCTTTACTGGGCTAGTTGTGCTCACCCTTTTGCTTCACAATTCCTTTCAGGTAATAAAAGTGTAGCTGGGTCGAGCGGGGGTAACAAGGGAATGGAACGGTGGTCTCTAGCTGTGGAGTTCTCCCTAAGCAGTATAGAAAAGTTAATTTAGTAGTTATATTTGGTGAATCAAATAGGGTGAAGCGAACCCAACGTTGGAATGGTGTTTTGCCACTATCATACAAGATGTCTAACGACATACAACCTGGTGTCATCATAAGACAGGGATGTGCTCATCCACTTGCTGAGTATATATACGAGTAGACCTGGCAAATGGGCCGGACTGGCCCAAACGGGCCGGGCCATCGACGGGCCGGGCCAAAAAGGCCCGGGTTTTGCTAGGCTAAAATTATGCGGCCCGTGGCCCGGGTTGGGCCGGCCCGTTCCGCCCGCGGGCTTTTTCTTTTTTTATTTTTTTCTTTTAAAAACCTGCCACAAATTGTTGTAAAGTACACAAATTACTAATACATACCGATACAATCATACAAAGTACACAAATTCAAACCAAGAGAGTTGCACAAATTCATTTCATTTGACCAATCACCATACTGGGCCACTGGCTTAGCTTTAAGAGAGTTACACATATTCAGTATATGTCTTGACATCACCATCTGCACTTCAACCTCCAAATGCATTATGCATACTTCATACTTGCAAGTTGTAATCCCATCTGCGACTGCTACCTAGCATGGCTTGACAAGTTGACATCTTGTGGGCCTGTACAAAAAGGCTAAAATCTGTTCAATCTGTTGGTACAAGCAGCCATGAACAAAGAGATCAGCCATGAACAAAGATATCAGCCATGAACAAAGTTCAATCTGTTGGTACAAGCAGCACCCCCAAAAAGGCTAAAAACTTAGATTTTTCAAATAATTATAGTTAATCTTGAGATCTGCCCCAATAATTGTTTGATTCAAAATACACACACAAATAACTCTTAAAACATTACGATTCTGCATTTGTTTTGTTTAAGAAAATGGGTTTCTTGGGTGTTCCAGACTTCCAGTTAATGAATATACCATGACTATTGCAATCAATTGCTACTGCCACCTAAATAACTCTTAAAAAAATTAAACAAAAGAATTAAACTAAACAAATTAAAACATTTAAATTGTTTTATCCTTCGAATCATACACTAACTTCAGAACTAAACTAATAATTTGAATCATAAATCATCCTCTAAATTCATGATCTACTTAATAAATCATTGCTACAGTGGGTATAGGAATAAAAAATGGAAGAGAAAACTACCTGGACTCTCGGCGAAGAAGAAGTCAGAAGTCAGTCGGCGTCTCGGCGACTCTCAGAAGTAAGAAGTAAGACCTCGGCGAAGAAGAAGAAGAAGTCAGAAGTCAGTCGACTCGCCTCGGTCTCTCTCATTTCTCAGTTTCAGATCTGAGATCTAGATGAGAGTATGAGACTAGAAGAGTCTAGCGAGTCTGAGACCTAATTTAGTGTCTAGCGAGTCTGAGAGAGTGAGAGACTGAGAGTCGATTGTAACTTGAACTTCTAAGGGTTTTTTTTAAAGTACCGGGCGGGCCGGGTGTAAGACCCCAAATTATTAATAAATGAAATTTAATTTCCTCTATTTATTATTCTAAAATAGTAAGAGTTGATTTGATTAATGTGGTTAGTTATGGGTAAAATGCGCAAATATTTTAAATAAGCAAGTGGTTATAAAATATTCATTGTTGTCGGGGAATATTTGTTTGGTCGTGGAATATTCTTGTTGTCGGAGAATATTCGTACGACGGCGCAGCCTTGTGTGGGCCCCATAACAGAAAACGATTGGATGAAGAAAACGACAAAAATAAGTTGTTTATAAATAACGGCGTAGTTGTTACCATTAATACTGTTGGAATACCCGGTGGTTAAAACACGGTAATACGCGTAGCACACGGTATTGCACCAATTATTGATTCTTACGTAAGAAGGCACTACTCAATAATTGTTACAGTAATTACTGTTCAATATTGTATTTTATTGATTCAATAATTGCTGCGTTGATATTTTATATTACTGTTGTTTCAATAATTGTCACTACGCAATATTTTTTATTATCGGAGCAATAATTCATATTATCTGAATAATATTATTAGATAACATTATTGGCAATGTCTAGAAAGTTCTGTCTAAGGAGAGGTTTGGTCATCTAATTGCGCGCCAGTAAGGAGAGATCCTTATTGGAAAGCCCCCTCTTTCCTGGGAACGGCCTGGTTGCTAGTACTGTGATTCTGTAATATTATTTGTGTATAATTAATTATTGATTTATATGACGAGGAAAATAGTGATTTTATGTGGATATAGATAGAGAAAAATTTTAATGTGACAATTGTTGAAAATTAATATTTTATCTTTTTATGATAAAATAATTCATTTAAATATATTATTTTAATAATATATTGATGGTGGTATTTTTACAATGAATGTGGGATATATGAGTATATGAGGAGGAAGAATATTTTTGTGGCATTAAATGATTAACACATGTTTTGTGTGTTGGTGGACATAATTCTTGACCGAAAATTTATTATTGACTATAAAATCGCCCGTTTGTGAATTTCGGTCAATTTCTGTTTGGAATTTGGAAAAACTTTCTTCTGCAAAGTTGTAGAGAATTGAATTTCCTATAAAAATACACGAGATTCGAATTTTCTGATAAAAGGGCTATTTATTATGAATTATTGAAGTTCTGAAGTTCCGAAATAATTGATTTTTGGAAGTTTTATTTATTATTTTGAAGAAAAACGTTTTTTGGCATTTAAGTGGGTTAACATGTGATATAAATGGGCTGAGATCAGATGTCTAGAGGTGGGCTAAGGAAAATTTGATAAATATATTATTACTATATTAAATTTTCTGCTTTGGTATTCTAAGCATTTTCCTATAAATAGGGTGCTTAGGTTAGAATTGAAATCACACCAGAAACACAAGTTTCTCTCTATTTCTCTCTCTATAACGAGCGTATTCTTGTGAGTATTTGATACTTTGAGTGTTGCTTTACGGTGCAAGTTTTCTTCAGCACTATATCTAGTATTCCAGTCAGAAGTACCGTCTTTCCGAGGTAAGGGATGTTATTTCTTCTTAAATGATATTATTTTCTTCAATATCATTATGCCAAAGTATTGATCTGAATTTTTATCAAATTTGGAACTTTTCATGTCGGGGTTACTATTCATGAGTTACTATTCACGAGTTACTATTCACCGAAAAATGAAATTTCCTTCTTTTCGTCCAAATATCTATTCTGGATACTAGCTTTGATTGTTTCCATGTTTTGATCATTCTTGAATTTTACTTCACTATGATAAGGTATTTTTGGACATGGAATAGCTGAAATACGAATCCTTAATATTTATTATTTTGTTTCACTGGATTCGTTTCCTTTAAAATATTTTTCAACATCCTCAGTCTTAAATGATGATATAACTGAATATCTTTGGCCTGTAGTGCAAAGATGAATAATTTTGATGAATATCTTTGGCCTGTAGTGCAAAGATGAATAATTTCTGATGAATATCTTTGGCCCGTAGTGCAAAGATGAACAGGTGTTGAGGTGAACATGACCAACTGATGGATATCTTTGGCCTGTAGTGCAAAGATGACTATTTGATTCAAGATATTTATTGATTGTTGTTACAGGGATAAAATGTTGATGATGAGCTTTTAAATTCATAGATAATCGTAGATTTCATTCTCTACGTAACTTCTCTATGAATTATTATTTTCCGCTGCGAATATTGAATTAAAATTGTTGTCTATTGTATTCTATTAAATTTTTCCTGTTGAAGACTAACGATAATTTGTTGTATATTATCTTAGTCATAATATTCTTTACTGGGCTAGTTGAGCTCACCCTTTTCCTTGTTGTTCCATTTTCTTCTCAGGAGGCGAGAATGTAGCAGGTACTAGTCGGGGTATGGAATGAAGGTTCTAGGAAGTTGTTTTAGTAGTCCTCACCATTTTTTTTGTAAAATATTGTTCCAATAATTGTAATGAGGACTTATTTGAGTGTGGATATTGTCTAGATGACAATATTTGTATTTACACTCACAGTTTTTATGTTGTATTAATAAAGTTGTAGTTGTTTCTGTACCATGTTATTGACGACTCAGAATAGGTGTTGTATACCTGTTTTGGGGGCGTCACAGTTGGTATCAGAGCTTAGGGATATGATCTCTGGCGGAGATCGGGGAATAGAACTAGGAGGGGAGAGACGAGTAAATCCTTCGCTAGTGTGTCCTACCTAAGCTTATTTGTTGGTTGGTCATAATATAGGGATATTATGTGATTTGTTAATTTGTTAAATTAACCCTTGTTTTATGGCAGTATTTGAGAATGTCGACTGAGAATGTTAACAGTGGAGTAAATGAAACCGTGGAGACACATGTACTCACCAACGAGGAGAACGTGCAACAGGCTGGCAATGTTCCTCCTGTGAACAACACCACTGAGCAGACGGTGAACGATGAGATGTTTAGAAGCTTTTTGCGATTCATGCAAAACCAGACGAAGGAGATTCCTGTTCAAAATATAGGAAGAAACAATGGCAACGCACAGCTGGTCACAGCCAAGCAGTTCAAAGAGTTGGGACCACCAGAATTCTGGGAAAGCCGGATCCGATTAAGGCGGAGACATGGTTCAAGCAAATTACCAAGATATTTGATGTCTTGGGATGCACGGAGGAACAGAAGGTTCCATTTGCCACCTTTATGTTCCGTGGCGAGGCAGACTACTGGTGGGAATCTGTGAAGCGTACCCATCCAGCTGCACTCAGCATGTCTTGGGAGATATTTCAGAAGCTATTCAATGACAAGTACTTTCCTGAAAGTATTCGTCATATGAAGGAGGTAGAGTTTATTAGACTGGAGCAGAATAACATGACGGTGTCCCAGTACGAGGCGAAGTTTGCGGAGTTGTCCAGGTTTGCACCTCATTTGGTGGAGAATGAGGAACGTATGACGCGGATGTTTCTGAGAGGTTTGAAACCCGGCATACGTCAATATCTCATTTCTCATAAATTTTCTCTCTATTCAGATGTTGTCAACAGGGCTCAATTATTAGAGCGAGATAACGAGTACGGTCAACCGAGGGACCACAACCAGGATCATATCGGTGACAACAGTCATCAGAACAATGATAACCAGCGGAAAAAGAAAAATACAGACAAGAACGGCAACCACTCTGGTGGTAATCGTGGCTATGAAAATAGAAGAAGCGAGTCGGGAGGAGATTTTAAAAAGAGGAGATTCAACAATGACAATACGAAGACGTCAGCACCAGCAGCAACTGGTTCCAAGGGAGGAGAACGACCACCGGTCATATGCTATAAATGCGGGAAAAGAGGGACATATCAGCCCAAACTGTCCACAACAGTTTAAGGTATGCTATAATTGTGGAAAGGAAGGACATATCGCTCGAGATTGTACGATAGCGAAACCAAGTTCAGCGGGGACGGTGACTCAAAAGGCTGCCCCAGAAAAGTCAAAGTCAACGGTTCCTGGAAGAGCGTTTGTCGTGACTGGTCAACATGCGAGGAACCCAAACGAGGTGATCACGGGTAAGCTAATCATAAATTCATGTGAAGTTTATACCTTACTAGATACCGGTGCTACCCATTCATTTATTTCTCCTGCTTGTGCTCAACGTTTAAACTTGACTCCGGAGAAATTAGACTTTGATTTATCTGTGGAGACTCCGTTAGGGGAAACTTTCATCACATCCACTGTTTATAAATCTTGTTTGATCCAAGTTGGTACCATCACCTTACCTGTTGACCTTATCTCTTTAAAGATACTTGCATTTGACGTGATTTTAGGAATTGATTGGTTAACTACTCATCATGCCAAAATTGATTGTTTTCGTAAGGTGATTAGTTTTCATATTCCTAATCAACCTGTTGTTCGAATTCAAGCAACAAAGCCATTAAAATCAATCACTGTCATATCAAGTCATAAAGCCATTCGTTTATTAAAAAACGGATGTCAAGCTTTCTTAGCCCATGTTATGGATTTGAATAAAGACACGTCAAATTTGAATAATATTCCTGTTGTTAGTAACTTTCCTGACGTATTTCCTGAAGAACTTCCGGTCTACCCCGGAACGTGAAGTTGAATTCTTTATTGATCTTGAACCTGGTACAAAGCCTATTTCTAAAACCCCATATCGAATGGCTCCTATTGAACTTCAGGAGTTAAAAGTCCAACTACAAGAGTTGTTGGACATCGGTTTCATTCGTCCTAGTACATCTCCTTGGGGTGCTCCTGTTTTATTTGTAAAGAAGAAAGACGGGAGTATGCGACTTTGTATCGATTACCGGGAATTAAACCATGTCACCATCAAGAATAGGTATCCGCTACCTCGTATTGATGACCTGTTTGACCAGTTACAAGGAGCACAATTCTTTTCAAAAATCGATCTTCGTTCTGGATATCATCAGCTGAAGGTTAAAACTGAGGATATTCCGAAGACTGCCTTTAGAACTCGGTACGGGCATTATGAATTCTTAGTCATGTCTTTTGGATTGACTAATGCTCCTGCGGCTTTCATGGATATGATGAACCGAGTATTCAAGGATTATTTGGATCAGTTCGTTGTTGTCTTTATTGATGACATCCTCATATATTCCAAAAGCCGTGAAGATCATGAGCACCATTTGAAGCTGGTACTCCAAAGGCTGCGTGAAAACAAGTTATATGCTAAGTTGAAGAAATGCGAGTTCTGGCTTGAGGAAGTAGCATTCCTAGGGCACGTGGTGTCAAAACATGGAGTATCTGTGGACCCGGCGAAGATTGAAGCAATACAAAGCTGGGAGCAACCGAAGACGGTGACCGATGTACGTAGCTTTCTGGGCTTAGCTGGTTATTATCGGAGATTCGTAGAAGGGTTTTCTCGAATCGCTACCCCGTTAACTCAGCTGACTCGGAAGGATATCAAATTCGTATGGAGCGAAGAATGCGAGAAGAGTTTCCAAGAGCTTAAGAGGAGACTCATTTCGGCACCTGTTCTGACAATACCATCTGGTTCGGATGGATTTGTTATCTACAGCGATGCTTCAGGCAAAGGGTTAGGATGTGTTCTCATGCAACGTGGGAAAGTCATAGCCTATGCCTCGCGACAACTTAAAGAATATGAGAGGAATTATCCTACTCATGATCTAGAGTTGGCAGCAGTCGTTTTCGCGCTAAAGATCTGGAGGCACTATCTATATGGGGAGAAGGTGGAGATATATTCAGACCATAAAAGCCTCAAATATTTCTTCACTCAAAAAGAACTCAACATGCGGCAACGACGTTGGCTCGAGCTGTTGAAAGATTACGACCACACTATTCAATACCATCCTGGAAAAGCAAACGTGGTAGCTGACGCGTTGAGTAGAAGATCATATGCAGGAACGAGTGCGATGATGTCAAGTATACGCGTAGAACCAACTTTAATCGATAAAGTTAAAGTTGCTCAAGCTACAGACCCGGAGCTGATGCGTATGAAGAAGAAAGTGCAAGAAGGTGCTATTCCAGAAGCAAGAATCGATGAAGAAGGAATACTTCGAGTCCACTCCAGACTTTGTGTTCCTAACGATTCTGATTTAAAGTACAAGATCATGATGGAGGCACACAATACACCATTTGCAATCCATCCTGGAAGTACTAAAATGTATCGTGATCTTCGACATACATTTTGGTGGAACAATATGAAGAGAGAGATTGCAAAGTTTATCTCGAGGTGTTTAACTTGTCAACGTGTAAAGGCGGAGCATCAAGTACCAAAGGGTCCATTGCAACCACTTGAGATTCCGAAATGGAAGTGGGAACACATTACCATGGATTTTGTTACGGGTCTTCCCACGGTTTCTCAAGGTATAAATGCTATTTGGGTTATAGTTGATAGATTAACCAAGTCTGCTCATTTCTTGCCGATACGGGAGACTTATTCCCTTGAACGTCTTGCTAGTATGTACGTGAATGAGATTGTAAGGTTGCATGGCATGCCAGTATCCATAGTTTCGGATCGTGACCCAAGATTCACTTCAAGATTTTGGGTTAGCTTGCAAAAAGCTATGGGCACGGATTTACGGTTCAGTTCGGCATACCATCCTCAAACGGACGGGCAATCAGAGAGGACTATTCAAACTCTTGAAGATTTATTAAGACTTTGTGTCCTAGATTTCAAAGGAAGTTGGGATAAGTACCTACCATTGGTGGAATTCTCCTACAACAACAGTTATCAGGCAAGTATAGGTGTGGCTCCCTTTGAAGCATTGTATGGACGAAAGTGTCGCTCTCCAGTATGTTGGGATGAGGTGGAAGAAGCAACGTTGTTGGGACCAGAGTTGGTACGAATGACTACAGAGAAGATCCAAACGATTCGACAACGTATACAAACGGCACAGGATCGACAAAAGAGTTATGTGGATCTTCATCGAAAGGACGTGAAATTTGACATTGGGGATCATGTATTATTACGTGTAGCTCCATGGAAAGGAGTTACAAGATTTGGGAAGAGAGGAAAGCTCAATCCACGATTTATTGGTCCATTTCAGATTCTTGACCGAGTAGGAAATGTGGCCTATAGACTTGCGTTACCTCCAAGTATGTCTCGTGTTCATAATGTTTTTCATATATCTGTGCTTCGTAAATATGTGAAAGACCCGAACCATGTTATTGAGTTAGAACCGGACGAGATAGCTGAAGACTTAACGTACGAGGAGGTACCTGTCAAGATCATGGATAAGAAGGAGCATGTCCTACGCACGAAGGTCATACCACAAGTTAAAGTTTTGTGGAGAAACCATGCTATTAAGGAAATGACCTGGGAGTTGGAAACGGAAATGAAAGCGAGGTATCCTCATCTTTTCGAAACACCAGGTACGTATGTCAATTTCGAGGACGAAATTTCATAAGGAGGGGAGGTTGTAAGACCCCAAATTATTAATAAATGAAATTTAATTTCTCTATTTATTATTCTGAAATAGTAAGAGTTGATTTGATTAATGTGGTTAGTTATGGGTAAAATGCGCAAATATTTTAAATAAGCAAGTGGTTATAAAATATTCATTGTTGTCGGGGAATATTTGTTTGGTCGTGGAATATTCTTGTTGTCGGGGAATATTCGTACGACGGCGCAGCCTTGTGTGGGCCCCATAACAGAAAACGATTGGATGAAGAAAACGACAAAAATAAGTTGTTTATAAATAACGGCGTAGTTGTTACCATTAATACTGTTGGAATACCCGGTGGTTAAAACACGGTAATACGCGTAGCACACGGTATTGCACCAATTATTGATTCTTACGTAAGAAGGCACTACTCAATAATTGTTACAGTAATTACTGTTCAATATTGTATTTTATTGATTCAATAATTGCTGCGTTGATATTTTATATTACTGTTGTTTCAATAATTGTCACTACGCAATATTTTTTATTATCGGAGCAATAATTCATATTATTTGAATAATATTATTAGATAACATTATTGGCAATGTCTAGAAAGTTCTATCTAAGGAGAGGTTTGGTCATCTAATTGCGCGCCAGTAAGGAGAGATCCTTATTGGAAAGCCCCCTCTTTCCTGGGAACGGCCTGGTTGCTAGTACTGTGATTCTGTAATATTATTTGTGTATAATTAATTATTGATTTATATGACGAGGAAAATAGTGATTTTATGTGGATATAGATAGAGAAAAATTTTAATGTGACAATTGTTAAAAATTAATATTTTATCTTTTTCTGATAAAATAATTCATTTAAATATATTATTTTAATAATATATTGATGGTGGTATTTTTACAATGAATGTGGGATATATGAGTATATGAGGAGGAAGAATATTTTTGTGGCATTAAATGATTAACACATGTTTTGTGTGTTGGTGGACATAATTCTTGACCGAAAATTTATTATTGACTATAAAATCGCCCGTTTGTGAATTTCGGTCAATTTCTGTTTAGAATTTGGAAAAACTTTTTTCTGCAAAGTTGTAGAGAATTGAATTTCCTATAAAAATACGTGAGATTCGAATTTTCTGATAAAAGGGCTATTTATTATGAATTATTGAAGTTCTGAAGTTCCGAAATAATTGATTTTTGGAAGTTTTATTTATTATTTTGAAGAAAAACGTTTTTTGGCATTTAAGTGGGCTAACATGTGATATATATGGGCTGAGATCAGATGTCTAGAGGTGGGCTAAGGAAAATTTGATAAATATATTATTATTATATTAAATTTTCTGCTTTGGTGTTCTAAGCATTTTCCTATAAATAGGGTGCTTAGGTTAGAATTGAAATCACACCAGAAACACAAGTTTCTCTCTATTTCTCTCTCTATAACGAGCGTATTCTTGTGAATATTTGATACTTTGAGTGTTGCTTTACGGTTCAAGTTTCCTTCAGCACTATATCTAGTATTCCAGTCAGAAGTACCGTCTTTCCGAGGTAAGGGATGTTATTTCTTCTTAAATGATATTATTTTCTTCAATATCATTATGCCGAAATATTGATCTGAATTTTTATCAAATTTGGAACTTTTCATGTCGGGGTTACTATTCATGAGTTACTATTCACGAGTTACTATTCACGAGTTACTATTCACCGAAAAATGAAATTTCCTTCTTTTCGTCCAAATATCTATTCTGGATACTAGCTTTGATTGTTTCCATGTTTTGATCATTCTTGAATTTTACTTCACTATTATAAGGTATTTTTGGACATGGAATAGCTGAAATACGAATCCTTAATATTTATTATTTTGTTTCACTGGATTCGTTTCCTTTAAAATATTTTTCATCATCCTCAGTCTTAAATGATGATATAACTGAATATCTTTGGCCTTTAGTGCAAAGATGAATAATTTTTTATGAATATCTTTGGCCTGTAGTGCAAAGATGAATAATTTCTGATGAATATCTTTGGCCCGTAGTGCAAAGATGAACAGGTGTTGAGGTGAACATGACCAACTGATGGATATCTTTGGCCTGTAGTGCAAAGATGACTATTTGATTCAAGATATTTATTGATTGTTGTTACAGGGATAAAATGTTGATGATGAGCTTTTAAATTCATAGATAATCGTAGATTTCATTCTCTACGTAACTTCTCTATGAATTATTATTTTCCGCTGCGAATATTGAATTAAAACTTGTTGTCTATTGTATTCTATTAAATTTTTTCCTGTTGAAGACTAACGATAATTTGTTGTATATTATCTTAGTCATAATATTCTTTACTGGGCTAGTTGAGCTCACCCTTTTCCTTGTTGTTCCATTTTCTTCTCAGGAGGCGAGAATGTAGCAGGTACTAGTCGGGGTATGGAATGAAGGTTCTAGGAAGTTGTTTTAGTAGTCCTCACCATTTTTTTGTAAAATATTGTTCCAATAATTGTAATGAGGACTTATCTGAGTGTGGATATTGTCTAGATGACAATATTTGTATTTACACTCACAGTTTTTATGTTGTATTAATAAAGTTGTAGTTGTTTATGTACCATGTTATTGACGACTCAGAATAGGTGTTGTATACCTGTTTTGGGGGCGTCACACCGGGCGCCCACGGGCGGGCTGTCACTGGGCCGGGCCAAAAAGGCCCAAATTTTAATGGGCCAAAAAACTGAACCCCATATCCCAACTTTTGACGGGCGGGCTGGCCCGGCCCGCGGGCCTGGGCCGCTTTGCCAGGTCTATATACGAGCACTACCTATATAATCTTGGTGTTTGTTTGAAGTATAATTCTCAATTTTAAGACAGTAGAGATAATTATATGTCAGAGAAGACTCACCATTGGAAAGAAAGAATATGATAGTAATCTTCTCGTTTTTTTTCTTTGGGGTCTATTGGGTCAACCAAGGATAATTCTGTGGCCATATGATATCTATCATAACCTAGAAGCATGGCGTCCCATGTACGAAGTTTTTCTTGAGCACTTCCCAAAGATTCTAATTTCTAAAACAGTTTTTGACTATACCTTTATGTAAGGTGTTATGTTGAGGTGATGTCCACGGTTGGAACATGAGTCACATTTGGTATATATTTGTAATCCAAACTCACAGATATGTGTTGCTGTATTTTGCACGACAATTGTTGTAATAAAGTTGTAGTTGTTTTCTGTACCATGTATTTGGCGACTCAGAATAGGTTGGATGGAATGGACCATATTGGGGTTGTCACAGTATGTGTATCTAAGTCATTAAAGCAGTTTCAGAGCTTGGGATATGGTCTCTGGCGGAGATCGGGGAATAAAACTAGGGGGGAGGAGATGAGTGAGTAAAATCCAATCCTATCGCTAGTGTGGCTACCTAAGTTTATTTGTTGGTCAGTCATAATATCGGGATATTATGTGAAATGTTAATTTGTTAAATTAACCCTTGTTTTGAAGCTGTATTCTAGAATGATATTTGAAATACAGGAGATGAGCAATGGAGAAATTATGATGACAGGAAAGATGGAATCTAAAATGAAAGAAAGGTATTCTCAACTTTTTGAAATACCAGGTACGTAAATTTCGGGGACGAAATTTCATAAGGAGGGGAGATTGTAAGACCCCGAATTTTATGAAATAAAAGTATTCAATTTTTCTTATAATTACAATTCAGTAAATGGTTAAATTAATAAAAAGTTAAAGTTATGGGTGAAATGTAAAAATTTTTCAAAATAAACAAGTGGTTATAAAATATTCATTGTTGTCGGGGAATATTCGTTTGGTCGTGGAATATCTTTCTGTCGGGGAATATTCGTACGACGGCGCAGACATTTGTGGGCCCCATAACAGAATAACTGTCGGATGAAGAAAACGACAAAATTGAGTTTTTACAAATAACGGCGTAGTTGTTACCGTTAACACTGTTGGAATATTCGGTGGTTAAAATACAGTAATACGCGTTATTGCACAGTAGCACACGGTATTGCATAGTATTTTTAAAATTATTGATTCTTACGTAAGAAGGCACTACTCAATAATTGTTACAGTAATTACTGTTCAATATTTTATTTTATTGATTCAATAATTGCTACGTTGAAATTTTATATTATTGTTGTTCAATAATTATCACTGCACAGTATTTCCCATTATCAGATCAATAATTCATATTATTTGAATAATATTATTAGATAACATTATTGACAATGTCTAGAAAGTTCTGTCTAAGGAGAGGTTGGTCACCTAATTGCGCGCCAGTAAGAAAAATTCTTATTGGAAAGCCCCCTCTTTCCTGGGAACGGCCTGGTTGTCATAAATGTGATTCTGTAATATTATTTGTGAATAATTAATTATTGATTCATATGATAAGGAAATATTTATTTTATGTGGATATAAATGAGGGATATATTTTTGTGGTTAAAAATGAAGGAGTTAATGTTGAGGTGTTTTATCTGTATTTTTGTCGGAACGGAGGTATTGAAAATCAAATTAGGGTTTTTAAGATATTTTGCGAGGGTTATAATTTTTAATCCGACCGTTAGATCGTGGTAATATTTGGATATGTTATACATATATAAGTTGAGTATATGTCCACAAATTTTGAACCGTTAAAAATGAACGTATGATTTGTTATGAATTTTACGAGATGACTGGTCCAGAAATTATTGAATTTTCGGAGTTAGTCATTTTGGTGAAAAATTCTAGAATTGGTGGGCCCCACTCTTGGTTAGTGAAAAAATATGCTGAAATTTTTATTCAAATGTGGTGGGTGAGAATAGTAGCAGGTAAAGCCATCAGGTTACATGTTAAGTCTGCTTCGGCGTGCTAACATTTTCCTATAAATAGAGGGCTAAGTTAAAATTAAAAATCACACCAGAATTCATAAGTTTTCTCTCTTTCTCTCTCTAGATTATTGAGTGTATTTTGTGAGTATTTAGATACTCTGTGAGTTTCTATTCATCAGTGCAAGTTTCCTTCAGCCTTATACCGATCAGAAGTACTGCTCTTTTGAGGTAAGGGATAGTAAGGGATTTTAAGGGTTGTTATATTTTTCAGTTCGTACTTCTTCCAACCTTCAGAAAATTCTGAAAAAATTTAGAATGATATTTTGATGAGTTTTATTGGCTGTGTCCAAAAATGGTGATTTTTGGATGTATAAATTAAGAGTTATAAATTTTACGGGAAAATGCTATTTTATAAGTAACCGCTTATAACTCCTTGTGGTTAACTCCAAAATTAATGAAATTTTTATTGGAAGTATATCTATATAATATCAGTGTACTCTGTGAATTTTAGAATTTTTGGATAAAAGTATAATTTATGATAAATGTCTAAATATTCGGCGGTTTTGGCCATATGAAAAATAGTAAATGAGTTTTAAAAATTCTGAGAAAAATATATGTTCAATATGGGACTATATTCTGCTAAATCTCAGAAAAGAAATAGTTTTGGAACTGATTTGATATTTTTCATGAAAATAGACTAGTTATGAGAAAATAAATTAAATATGTTATGTGAAGAAAGAAAATTAGAAAATATGATTTTATGGCTTGAGAATCCTATATGAGGTATATGCAGATTTTTTATGAGAGTTTTGGTTATTGATGATGAAATTGTAAGAGTTGGCATTTAATGATGATTAAATGCATTAATTAGTAAAGTGTAAATAATTTAAATAAATTATTTATAAGCTTAAGAAATATTATTCTTTCAATATCATTATACCGAAATATTGATTATTGTGGAATTTCTACCTTTTTCATGTCGATATTACTATTCATGGGTTACTATTCATGAGTTACTATTCACGAGTTACTATTCATGAGTTACTATTTACGGGTTACTATTCACGATAAAATTGGTTTCTTTTTTCTAACCAAATTATAGTTGATTTATAAATATTGCTCTTGAAATTAAATCCATGTTTTGATCATATTATTTTTATTATCATATATAACATTTTTATAACCTTGATGTTGAAATTCTCTTTCGCTTGAGTGTAAAGATGGGTAAATTATTGGTATGACCATGACTATGGATTCTCTTTGGCCAGTAGTGCAAAGTTGAATTGTTGACTGGTATGATCATGACCATTGAATTTATAATTGAA
The DNA here is from genome assembly GCA_016801055.1 of Panax notoginseng. NCBI lineage: Eukaryota > Viridiplantae > Streptophyta > Magnoliopsida > Apiales > Araliaceae > Panax > Panax notoginseng. The sequence goes on along the minus strand of CM029013.1, from coordinate 15,906,765 downwards.
TATCTTTAGCTTAAGTGCAAAGGTGAAATGATCAACATGGTTATAATTATTGTTTATATAAATTCTGAAATGATTATATATTTCTTTGAGATATTTATATATTTGGCATGTAGTGCAAATATGAACTGTTGATGAATATATTTGACCTGTAGTGCAAATATGAAATGTTGAGGAATATCTTTGGCCTGTAGTGCAAAGATGAATTGTTGATGAATATCTTTGGCCTGTAGTGCAAAGATGGTCTGTTGATGAATATCTTTGGCCTTTAGTGCAAAGATGAACTGTTGTTGAATATCTTTGGTCGTAGTACAAAGATGGATTTATTAGTATGATTATGAACAGGAACTGTGATTTGGTATAACCATGATCTTTGATGTTTCAGGTAAAAACAGGTGATGAAAATATTCTTCGTCCTGGGTGCGAAGAAAAATTTAGAATCACAATTATGATTATGAGTTATTCATATGATTGTGGAAAGGAACTGTTGATTGATGTTACAGGGATAAAATATTGTTGGTGGATTTTTAACATGGAGAAGATAATAGACTTTATAGTCTATTTGACTCTTCTAATGGATTGCTCGTATTTGAGACACGGACTCTTCAAAATGCCCATTTGTCAGGTCTACGTATTTGAGACACGGACTCTTCAAAATGCATCAAGTACTGATAAACACGTAATTCATAAATTTTACTATCCCTAATTTTGTCCTTTTAATTATATTAGATTATTAAATTAATATGTTTTATTTTATTTTGTAGGATTTTATATTTGTTACAATAAAATCAAAATCTTGGTGATCAAGCAATATTTAATACTCTTATTCATGTAAGGAATATCCAAGAAGAATCCTACAAGGAGTAGGAAAGTGGTTGAACTGTGACGCCCCCAGAATAGGTATACAACACCCATTCTGAGTCGCCAAATACATGGTACAGAAAGCAAACTACAACTTCAATAATACAATTGTCGTGCAAAATACGACAACACATACTGTGAGTTTAAATACAAATATTGTCTTCTAGACAATATCCACACTCAAATAAATCCTCATTACAATTATTCAAACACTATTTTACAGAAATAGTGAGGACTGCTAATACATCTTTCTAGAACCATCACTCCATACCCCGACTAGATCCTGCTATGTTCTCACCTCCTGAGAAGAAAAATGGAACAAAAAGGAAAAGGGTGAGCTCAACTAGCCCAGTAAAGAATATTATGACTAAGATAATATACAACAAATTATTATGTTAGTCTTCAACAGGGAAAAATCTGATAAAATATAATCGACAACAAGTTTTAGATCAACAACTGCAGCGGAAACAGCAAACCATTAGAAGAGTCAAGTAGAGAAAGAATTCTACTATCTTCTAAGATTTAAAAGTCCATCATCAATATTTTATCCCTGTAACATCAATTAATAATCATCTTTAACCAAATATTCATCTTTGCACTACAGGCCAAAGATATTCATTTGTATCATCAGTCGGTCATGTTCATCTCAACACCTGTTCATCTTTGCACTACAGGCCAAAGATATTCATCAAGTAATTATACATCTTTGCACTACAGGCCAAAGATATTCAGTAATATCATCATTTAGGACTGAGGATGATGAAAAATATCTTAAAGAGAACGAATCCAATGAGACAGAAGGACAAATAGTAGGGATTCGTATAACAGTTTATCCAAGATCAATAATACTTCATAATAATCAATTGTGAAGCAGAATTCAAAAATAAAGATCAAAACATGGATACAATCAAAGATAGTAACCATAATAGACATCTTGGACAAAAAGGGAAAATTTTATTTTTCGGTGAATAGTGCCGTATTCGTGAATAGTGCCGTATACGTGAATAGTAAACTCCCGACACAAAAAGTTCCAATTTGATAAAAACTCATATCAATATTTCAGCATAATGATATTGAAGAAAATAATATCATTAAGAAGAAAATAATATCCCTTACCTCAAAATATCAGTACTTCTGGTCGGAATACGGTATAAGGCTGAAAGAAACTTGCTCTGATGAATAGAAACTCTCAAAGTATCTAAATACTCACAAAATACACTCAATAATCTAGAGAGAGAGAAAGAGAGAAAACTTGTTTCTGGTGTGATTTTCAATTCTAACTTAGCCCTCTATTTATAGGAAAATTTTGGTAGGTTTGACCTGCAACCTGATGGCTTTACCTGCTACTATTCCCACCCACCACATTTGAAATATAATTCAGCACATTTCTTCACCAACCACAAGTGGGGCCCACCAATTCTAGAATTTTCCACCAAAATGATAAACTCCGAAAATTCAACAATTTCTGAACCAGTCATCTTGTAAAATTCATAATAAATCATACGTTCATTTTTAACGGTTCAAAATTTGTGGACATATACTCAACTTATATATGTATAACATATCCAAAAATTACCACGATCCAACGGTCGGATTAAAAATTATAACCCCCGCAAAAATTCTCAAAAACCCTGATTTTTAATACCTCCATTCCGACAAAATACTGATAAAAACCTCAACATTAACTCCTTCATTTTTAACCACAAAAATATATCCCTCATTTATATCCACATAAAATAAATATTTCCTTATCATATGAATCAATAATTAATTATTCACAAATAATATTACAGAATCACATTTATGACAACCAGGCCGTTCCCAGGAAAGAGGGGGCTTTCCAATAAGGATTTCTCCTTACTGGCGCGCAATTAGATGACCAAACCTCTCCTTAGACAGAACTTTCTAGACATTGCCAATAATGTTATCTAATAATATTATTCAAATAATATGAATTATTGATCTGATAAATGAAAATACTGTGCAGCAACAATTATTGAAACAACAATAATATAAAATATCAACGCAGCAATTATTGAATCAATAAAATAAAATATTGAATAATAACTACTGTAACAATTATTGAGTAGTGCCTTCTTACGTAAGAATCAATAATTGGTGCAATACCGTGTGCTACTGTATTTTAACCACCGGGTATTCCAACAGTATTAACGGTAACAACTACGCCGTTATTTATAAACAACTTATACTTGTCGTTTTCTTCATCCAATCGATTTCCGTTATGGGGCCCACACAAGGCTGCGTCGTCGTACGAATATTCCCCGACAGCAAGAATATTCCACGACCAACCGAATATTCACCGACCAAAAATAAATATTTTATAACCACTTGCTTATTTTGCAAAATTTGCACATTTCACCATAACCAAAGTATTATATCAAATTAACCCCTTATTATTCACAATAATATTTAGAGAAAATTTGATTTTATTCATTAATAAGTTGGGGTCTTACAACCTCCCCTCCTTATGAAATTTCGTCCTCGAAATTGACGTACGTACCTGATGTTTCAAAAAGGTGAGGATACCTCGCTTTCATTTCTGATTCCAACTCCCAGGTCATTTCTTCAATAGCATGGTTTCTCCACAAAACCTTAACTTGTGGTATAACCTTCGTGCGTAGGACATGCTCTTTCCTATCCAAGATCTTAACAGGTACCTCCTCGTACGTTAAATCTTCAGCTATCTCGTCTGGTTCTAACTCAATAATGTGGTTCGGGTCTTTAACATATTTACGAAGCATAGATATGTGAAAAACATTATGAACACGAGACATGCTTGGAGGTAATGCGAGTCTATATGCCACATTTCCTATTCGCTCAAGAATCTCAAATGGACCAACAAATCTTGGATTGAGCTTTCCTCTCTTCCCAAATCTTGTAACTCCCTTCCATGGTGCAACACGTAACAATACATGATCCCCAATATTAAATTCCACGTCCTTCCGATGAAGATCCGCATAACTCTTTTGTCGATCCTGTGCCGTTTGTATACGTTGTCGAATCGTTTGGATCTTCTCTGTAGTAATGCGTACCAATTCTGGTCCCAACAATGTTGCTTCACCCACCTCGTCCCAGCATACTGGAGAACGACATTTTCTTCCATACAACGCCTCAAATGGAGCCATACCTATGCTCGCCTGATAACTGTTGTTGTAGGAGAATTCCACCAATGGTAGGTACTTATCCCAACTCCCTTTGAGATCTAGGACACAAAGTCTTAATAGATCTTCAAGAGTTTGAATAGTCCTCTCTGATTGTCCGTCCGTTTGAGGATGGTATGCTGAACTGAATCGTAAATCCGTGCCCATAGCTTTCTGCAAGCTAACCCAAAATCGTGAAGTGAATCTTGGGTCACGATCCGAAACTATGGATACTGGCATGCCATGCAATCTCACAATCTCGTTCACGTACATACTAGCAAGACGTTCAAGGGAATAAGTCTCACGTATCGGCAAGAAATGAGCGGACTTGGTTAATCTATCAACAATAACCCAAATCGCATCTATGCCTTGAGAAACCTTGGGAAGACCTGTAACAAAATCCATAGTAATGTGTTCCCACTTCCATTTCGGAATCTCAAGTGGTTGCAATGGACCCTTTGGTACTTGATGCTCCGCTTTTACACGTTGACAAGTTAAACATCTCGAGATAAACTCCGCGATCTCTCTTTTCATATTGCTCCACCAAAATGTATGTCGAAGATCGTGATACATTTTGGTACTCCCAGATGGATTGCAAACGGTGTGTTGTGTGCCTCCATCATTATTCTATGCTTCAAGTCAAAATCGTTAGGAACACAAAGTCTGGAGTTGACTCGAAGTATTCCTTCTTCATCGATTCTTGCTTCTGGAATAGCACCTTCTTGCACTTTCTTCTTCATACGCATCAGCTCTATATCCGTAGCTTGAGCAGCTTTAACTTTATCGATTAAAGTCGGTTCTACTCGTATATTTGATATCATCATGTGGGTACTTGGAGCCTTCATCTCTATCTCCATCCTTTGCAAGTCATACAAAATGGGCCTTTGTGTTAACAACATTGCACTCGTACCCGCATATGATCTTCTACTCAATGCGTCAGCTACTACGTTTGCTTTTCCAGGATGGTATTGGATGGTATGATCGTAATCTTTCAACAGCTCAAGCCAACGTCGTTGCCGCATGTTGAGTTCCTTTTGGGTGAAGAAATATTTGAGGCTTTTATGATCTGTATAGATCTCCACTTTCTCCCCATACAGGTAGTGTCTCCAGATCTTCAACGCAAAAACGACTGCTGCCAACTCCAAATCATGAGTAGGATAATTCCTCTCATATTCTTTGAGTTGTCGTGAGGCATAGGCTATGACTTTTCCATGTTGCATGAGAACACATCCTAACCCTTTGCCTGAAGCATCGCTGTAGATAACAAATCCATCCGAACCAGATGGTATTGTCAGAACAGGTGCCGAAATGAGTCTCCTCTTGAGTTCTTGGAAACTCTTCTCGCATTCCTCACTCCATACAAATTTTGTATCTTTCCGAGTCAGCTGAGTTAACGGAGTAGCGATTCGAGAAAATCCTTCCACAAATCTCCGATAATAACCAGCTAAGCCCAGAAAGCTACGTACTTCGGTTACCGACTTCGGTTGCTCCCAACTTTGTATGGCTTCAATCTTCGCCGGGTCGACAGATACTCCATGTTTTGACACCACGTGCCCAAGGAATGCTACTTCCTCAAGCCAGAACTCGCATTTCTTCAGTTTGGCATATAGCTTGTTTTCACGAAGCCTTTGCAGTACCAGCTTCAAATGGCGCTCATGATCTTCACGGCTTTTGGAATAGATGAGGATGTCATCAATAAAGACAACAACGAACTGATCCAAATATTCTTTGAATACACGGTTCATCATATCCATGAAGGCAGCAGGAGCATTAGTCAATCCAAAAGACATTACTAAGAATTCATAATGCCCGTACCGAGTTCTGAAGGCAGTCTTTGGAATATCCTCAGTTTAATCTTCAGCTGATGATATCCAGAACGAAGGTCGATCTTTGAAAAGAATTGTGCTCCTTGCAACTGGTCAAACAGGTCATCAATGCGAGGTAGCGGATACCTATTCTTGATGGTGACATGGTTCAATTCTCGATAGTCAATACAAAGTCGCATACTCCCGTCTTTCTTCTTTACGAATAAAACAGGAGCACCCAAGGAGACGTACTAGGACGAATAAAACCGATGTCCAACAACTCCTGTAGTTGGACTTTTAACTCCTGAAGTTCAATAGGAGCCATTCGATATGGGGTTTTAGAAATGGGCTTTGTACCGGGTTCAAGGTCAATAAAGAATTCAATTTCTCGTTCCGGGGGTAGACCGGAAGTTCTTCAGGAAATACATCGGAAATTCTCTAACAATAGAAATATTATTCAAATCTGACTTGTCTTTGTTCAAATCCATAACATGGGCTAAGAAAGCTTGACATCCGTTTTTCTATAAACGAATAGCTTTGTGGCTTGATATGACAGTGACTGATTTTAGTGGTTTAGTAGTTTGAATTCGTATGACAGGTTGGTTAGGAATATGAAAACTAACAACCTTACGAAAACAATCAATTTTAGCATGATGAGTGGTTAACCAATCAATTCCTAAAATCACATCAAAGCAAGTATCTTTAAAGAGATAAGATCAACAGGTAATGTGATAGTGCCAACTTGGATCATGCAAGATTTATAAACTGTAGATGTAACGAAGGTTTCACCCAACGGAGTTTCAACAGATAAGTTAAAGTCCAATTCTCCGGAGTCAAGTTTAAACGTTGAGCACAAGCAGGAGAGAAAAGAATGGGTAGAACCGGTATGTAG